>CM029370.1:24662046-24924546 GCA_017165825.1 Hepsetus odoe | reverse complement strand
CTTTTTTGTGATCATTACTCATCGCATTACTGAAAATGTATAAAGAGATTCACAATTGCACATGCAAACCTGATGGTAGAGAACTTGGGCAAGTTGTCATGACGATCAATGAGGCTGACGAGAATTTCGAGGACAAGCAGGCGGATGTGTGCATCCTCCAAGAGGGCGAAGGACAACAGTGGGTCCAGGAATGAGCTGGGCAGAGCGGTCAGCATGTTCGTGCTCTGGAAGCCACTCGTAACCTACACGACAATGGGTGAAAGGCCATGAAAGTTTTTTTTCCCCAATCATGAACTAATTTGATCAAACTGAATTTATATTATGAACAGAGATAAACTGAGAATAAACTATTTAGATGATTCTATTAGGATTTAATTTAACAAAGAAAAAGACCGTAATTGTTAATAATGTTAGACACAAGTTCCTTAAAAAACAGAAAGTACAAATTCAATAGAAAGAACAACACAGCACACCGCCTCATTAAAGAAGTAAATAAAAAGAGAACTGCAATTACTAAGAACTCTCAGTGTTAAGCTAATTACAGAAAACCATTTATTCCATAATTATTACTGTCAGAGTAAAGATTCACAGTGGAATGGAATCACATATTTAAGCATGGTCTTTTTTGTACATTTTTTCCAACAGTCTGTCATTGTAATGAAAAGCAGCAGAGATTGTACCTGTCTCAGAGATTTCAACAACATGACCTGAAACATCCTGTCAGCCTCAGACCTAAACAACACAGCAAATTTACATTTACAAAAAAAAAAAACCTTGCAATGGATGAATGGTACATATTTATTACTCTTATTCAAATGCACACAGGCACTCCTTATTTATTAGCGCCACTTATAAAATAAATAGATGCACTTTGTAGTTTACAACTGCAGACTGTATTCCATCCTGGTTTTGAGGATCACTTTTAACTCTTTTACACCGTTTATCAATGATCACAGGACCACTAGTGAATATTATTTTGGCAAGGGACTAATGGTCAGCTCAGCAGTGACAATGACATGTCAGTGTGTTCAGTGTGTACTGAACAAAAAGTATCAGACAAAAGTGACGGCCCTATAGGCGACCCGTTTGTTGATGATTTGGTACAACTGTACAGCTGATGAAAGACACCAAATGAAGTACAGCTGATGAAAGACACCAAATGAAGATACAAGGTATGTGAAGCTAAGAGAGTGCATTGACAATACATTTACTGTATATACTGCAAACTAGAAAACACACAAGCCAACTTTCATTGTTGCCCCAACAATAGTGTATTTCTAAACCAATGAGAGACAACAGATTGCTTGTTCTTACAGTTAATTCTTACAGAGAAGTTAATTAGCTCTACCTTGCTATTTTTGCAGCCCGAGCACGACTATGCTGCTGTGCAGCACTGATATAAAGTACTGTGCAAATGTCTTAGGCAGGTGTGGAAAAAATGCTGTAAACAAAGGATGCTTTCAGAAATATAAATAATGATTGTTTATTTTTATCAATTTACAAAATGCAAAGTGAGCGAACAAAAGAAAAATCTAAATCAAATCAATATTTGGTGTTTCTACCTTTTGCATTCAAACCAGCATCAGTTCTTCTGGCCCCCACAGAGCCCTGATCTCAACATCATCCAGTGTGTCTGGATTACATGAAGAGACAGAAGGATGTGAGGAGGCCTACATCCACAGAAGATCTGGTGTTAGTTCTCCAAGAAGTTTGGAACAACCTACCAGCAGAGTTCCTTCAAAAACTGTGTGCAAGTGTACTTAGAAGAATTGATGCTGTTTTGAAGGCAAAGGGGGGGTCACACCAAATATTGATTTGATTTAGATTTCTCCTTTGTTCATTCACTTCATTTTGTTGATTGATGAAAATAAATGAGTAACACTTCCATTTTTGAAAGCATTCTTTGTTTACAGCATTTTTTCCACACCAGCCTAAAACTTTTGCACAGTACCATACACTTAATCACTAGTGCCACATGGGTTAATGATTTTTCTCACAGCAGGGAAATCACTAAACTATGCTGTGGATTATGGACCTTGGCCCCTCACGACTGAAATTAATTAACACTATTTCAATTTTTTTTAGACCTTCAGAAATTGTTGTACCTACCCAGAGCCTGTTGGTGGCAGTATTGGGTGCATGCCTGGAATTGGAATCTTCCCCATGATAAAAAGCATCACCTCAGAGCGCTGATAAGTAGGCAATGTATTGGCAAAGGAACCTAAAACCAAAAACAGTCAGAGATTAAGCTCTTGGAAAATGCAACAGAGAAACGTACATTTTCTGACAAGCTATTAACCACAAGATACACATCGAAAACACAAACACACATACCTATGGTCTTGATAACTGCCTCCTGGAGCTGCCTTTCTTCATGCTGATTGATGGTTTTCGTGCCCATGGTGGTGTAGTCATAGGAGCCAGTGAGCTCATAGTCCACACTGAGCTTCAGCTGTCTGAGCAGAGTGTTAAAGACCTCTAGCACAGTAGGGCCTAAAACAAATATTCACACACACAAACAAAAAAATAGGCGAATAAAGAGACAGGTCATATATCCATAAAAATATAATATCATAAACTCAAAGCATATCATACGTTTTGTGCAACACTTGCAAAAACTGCCATGCTGGGGTTTTTCCTTTTGGCAGTAATGGTACTATTATGACTCAGTGGAAGGGTGTGTGAATGATAAAGAGAGCAAACAAAATGCCCATCACAAGTGTTTAAAAATACATGGTTTTGTTCAGAAAGGTTATAAAAGGCACTGCACGTGATCAATTTAAAAAAATCCAATTTAGATAAAAGAGAAGGTGATCCGGCTTTAGAAGAAAGTATTAAAATTGGCTTATAACAGCCATGCCTCCCTCTAGTGGACAGTCATTGGCAGTTACACAAGGATACCCAAGTTAACAAGCTTTCATACTATAGCATTCAGGAAGCAGACTTAAAATAAATAATCAAGCATGCTTCAGTGTGAGAATGAATGCAGCACATTTAAGTCTAAGTCTGAAATCTTACCCTTTCAGACTCTTTTATAGCAAGTGTACCTCTCAGTGTTTTCCAATCCTCATGCTACCAGAATTTCCTTATAAACTATGCATTTTACATTTTCCCTGCTCCCGGCACACCTGATTCCACAGGCAGTTAACAAGTTTAACTTGAGCTTTAAAAAGTGTTGTGTCCAGGAATGTGAATGTGTGTGAGTCACTAAACGTGGCTATAAAAAAAAAAAAAGTTTTGCGTACACACATTGTTCCGCATATTCATACAGATTCCATGTTGGATTGAACTATGGAAAACAGAAGAACACCAATCTATCATATTAACTGCTATGTCAACCCACCAACAGAGCCACTGGATGCTATAGCAGCTGCCTCCAATAGAACTTCCACTATTCCAGCACGCACTTTGGCTGATGTTTTACTGTTAGCATCCAGGTGGCCCAAGAGCTGCTGGATAACTAGGTGAGAGTGTTGGGACTGCAGAGAGAAAGATAAAGAGAAAATGAAAGAGCGCAAAAGATTCAGATTTATTCAGCATCATTGCATGAAAAGGAAAAAAATAAATACATAATTATTTTTGCTGCTAAAATAAGGCATAAAAGGCCTAGAGATGATAAGCACTGGGTATAGGGTATAAGGTCCTATAGTCAGTCATTCAATAAACATTTTATCAGGCTGTGTAACGCCCTGAAGTAAGATCCATTTACTTTTTTAACACATGTAATCACCAATATGAAATGGTAATTCAGATACAAAGATGTTTCCCACAGAAAGAAACCGCACCTGAATAGAGTACATGATGATCTTAAAGCAGCGTACTGCAAATGTTTTTCCCTCCCACAGAGAGTGATTATCAAGGTGCCTGGGGGAAAAAGAGAAAGCAAAAGAGCGAGGAATAAGCAAAGCAGCAGGGAACAGAAAATGACTAAGCTGATAAAAAGACCAGGTTACAAACTTTGCGCCAGCAAAGATTAGAGCTGCAGAGCCCCACAACATTGACATTTCTACACATATCAAATGTCATAGACAACTCAGGATACAACAGCACCGGGTCAAACCCTGATGATTAAAAGCAGAGATAAAGGCTGAGGCCCAAGGAGAGAATGACACACTGATGCAGAGGGTTTCTTACATAAGCACAGGGGTGACAGCGTTCTTGATGTTGCCGTAGGCTGCGCGGCCAAGCAGCTCCCGAAAACAGCGTTCTGTGAGCTCAGCTGGACTTTCCTTCTCCTTCTCACTGGCCTGCAGCGGAGATGGAGACCGACTGTGTGCACGCGCACACACACACACACACACACAAAAGAAGCAAACAATACTTCAGATCAGTTCATAAGTGTAAATTTTCTTCTATCTTCTACAAGATAGAATCATATCACTGTTTCGTATCACGTATCACTGTTGGAAGATTATCTTAAGCTCATTAATATTTTTCCAGTGCATGCTGCAGAATGTGTGTTCAAACTCCAAGTTACCTTTGTCAGAGGATCTTGCTGGATTGTCATTATTTATTAATCACACTATTCTTGTCTCGGCTCACACCTTGACTTCCTGCGCACACACCGCTGTTTTACTGTTTTACACAGCCGTGTGATGATTGCTTTGCCAGTAGCTTTTTCAACTGGGGCTCATTTTTGCTGCTACAGCACTTACTAGCATAATCTTCTGTCTGTTAGGACGCTGTTATGGCTCACAGAGCCTGAATAAGTGTAAGGCAAACCCACTTCCCACATCTGTTTCTATATTTTTTCAGTGCTCAAAATAACTGAATTAAGATTTAAAGTGGAAGTGTGGTGTAAACAACATGCTATACTAGTGTTTTTTTATTCTATAATTATGTAAGTAAGTAATCTTCTTGTTTAAGCTAAACAACAAGAGCAGTGATAGCTGCACAATAATAATAAGGGCAAAATGCAGTTTGCATTGTCCTCCAAATACTTCAGTCAAAAAAAAGATTCGTTTAATGCTAGCTTTCACACTCCCAGCATTGCTAGTATAGTGTGACTAGGTAGACTTAGCTAAAGGGATCTGGACATTAATAAAATTAGACTTTATTGCACATTCATGACCATGTTTCTATTTAATAAATACATTTTAATTCATTTGAAAACTGTATTTTGAAAACAGAATTTTTAACTGTAACTGAATTTCATGCTTTCAGTTCCTTTATCTTTTCCCTTGATAACTGTGGCAAAGGGTGAGACGGGGAGGGGGGATGGGTTAATAATTACCTGCCATTTCCAGTAAGAGCCAATTAGAGCATACCAAACAGCAGAAAGGAATAATTAACATCCCTTACAGTACTGTAATTATGCCTGTCTAGGGTCACATCAACAGGGATTCACAGTAGGAGAGAGAGGAGGGAAGCAAAAAAACCTCCCTGTCTGATTAGCTGCAAACTCCATCAGGAATGGATCATATGAACATTAATTGAGTCTTCCCTTCTGTATAGAATCCTTAAACCTCATCACATCTATATCCCCCCTTATGCTTTAGACAGTTTTTATAGACGTTAATACCAATGTTGCAGTCCTCCAATTTTGGTGACTGATTAATTTGTACTGAGAGCCCTGTGCTAAGCCTACAAACAAAAACTGAACTATAAATCCTGTGTAAACTGATACTCAGAAAACTGTAGGCTTTTGAAGTGTTAAAGCAGAATAGCTATTACTATCATTACTGAGGAATTTGCCCTTTATCCCTCTTTTGTTACATGTTATGGGAAAAAGTGTGACCGAGACAGGGAAAAATATTTAGATAAATCACTAATTATGGAGTGCACCACTGCAGAGAAAACACTGTGTCACTAGGTTATTAATGTCTCAGTGCTATATTCATTTAGGATCAGCTGTCAGCACATGTTAACTGCAAGCTTGGCTTTACTACTGGGCATAGATTTTTTTTCACCTCTCTGTGCCTTCTCCAGTCTGCAGGTTGAACAGCAGAGAAGGAACAATCTTGTCCATGTGCTGGGGGTCCCATATATTAGCTTGCAGTTCATCATTGACCGTCTTCCTCACCACTCCTTGGAGTCCTTTTATACCAGCCATTCGGATCCTGAGAAAAGGAATACATAAATTCGAAAAAGTTTTTGCATCAAAAGTAAGGAAAGGATGGCTTTTTAGTAAAAGGTTTACTCAGTTATATCGATGGGTACCTAGATTTCTAACCCTATTAATTCTGTATCTAGTGATTTTTCTTAGGGTCTACATGTCAAAAAATAAATCAGACAGATAATTTCTCCCATTTCTCACTTGGTGCGGATGTCTGGATCCTCAAAGCTGGAATGGCACATCTCACTAAAGCGTGACACAAAGAAATCATAACTACGATGATAAGAGGGCGTGTCTTCCTCAATGTTGGCAAACTTTACAAACTGAGGAAAGAAAACAGAGAGAGAAAAGAACAATTGTTCAAATTTATCAACAAGCATTTAAACATAATTCTAAAACTGAAGGGAAATTGTGCTCCCCATGAACACCCAGCATGTCATCATTTAGGGAAAATAGCAAAGATTAAAATTTAATGTACTGACCTTCTCTACAAATTATGCTAATTTAGAAACCAGTTCCCACTTCAAAGCAAATCAATAAAGATGGTGAATGTTCAAATAAATGCCCTTGTATGAAATAAATACAAAATAATACAGTACAATACAGCAATAAAATCTCGCAGGCAGTGTTTCTAACATTTTAATGGCCAAGACATAAAGAACACCAAGAAAATAAAACATTTCCAGCTAAAAAGCACAAAATAGCTGCTTTATGAAATAAGATCAGAGAATTTATTTAATCTGATATGTATTTTATTACAGCTATTTTAGGCTTTAAAAAATATACACCAAGTGGCCAACAGTTGTTTGATAAATCAAATGTTTTACGAGTGGAGAAAAGTGACATTCTTTTAAACTGATGTATTCTGATGTCTGATATGGTCATTTATACATATCCACTATATTAATAATGTTATTTTGGAAGCATTTGTATATTTTTAGTTTTAAAGGAAAAGATGAAGATGGGGACATTTTTTTATATTGGTGCCCTGGTAATTTCTGGAGTACCATTACTTACAGAGTTGGTTCCCAATATCTGTAGATTAGGCTTGTCAGATTCAAGCAGCTTGCGCACCATCTTAAGGAAACTCTCCACAAACAGATTTATGCTCTGACAGTGACAAGCCATCAGCAGCTGGTCCAGCGCTTCCATAGCAATACACACATATCTGACAACACACAGACATGTACAGGGAGAGTCTGAGGTAAGAGGGAAATAAAAAATAAAAAAAAATTAAAAAATCACCAGGTCAGATAAAATGTCGTGAATCTTCCTACCCATATCTATGTCTTGCCACATCACGGGACAGTCTCTCAGACAGGTAAGCTCCAATTCGATCCAGCTTCTCTGGAGCTGACAAGGCATAGAATGTCAGCTTCTCCATATTGGCCTTCACCAACCCATCCTTAACAAACAAGCATAGTACATACACATGGTATTATCTGTAATGGAAACAGAATTAGAACCTCAAAAGCTTAGAGACTTTGAGATGTTTGGGTTAAAAAAAAAAAACATATTTAAAAGAAAATTCAATAAACCTCTGAAGGTAAGAGGTGGTATCTAGCACCAAGACCCACAGCTGCAATTGACTGTGCCATGCGTTACAAGATCAGACAGGTTTGTCAACACCATGAACCAACTGTTCCTAAAACTACTTCTGAACTTTTCTGCAGTCTGGCATTATCCTGCTAATAGATGCCATTGCCATAAGGGAACACCGACCGTATTCGTTTTTTTGAGAAGTGGGAGGTAAAATTGGGCTAAGCTTGATCTGAAAGGGAGAACTGTGACTCGGTTTAATCATTGCTGTTGGGGAAGAAAGCCAGTGAACCATCTGGAGTGGCAGAGTGGGGTATGAAGACTGCATTCTAAATTTACTGTAAGGTGCTGGTGGCCTTAAGAGGAAGGTCGGCTATGAGCAAGTTGCAGCATCTGAGTGGCACAGTTTTAATGTTTTAATGTGAATGTTTAATGCTATAAATGCTGGACTTCAGTTACCTTTGACAGCTTCAATTTACCTACCTAACTACCTATCTTTTAAAATCTACAAATCTACAAATTTTTTACTAAATCTGCAAATCTACACTTAACCATTTATTATTTTATCAATGATTACATCCAAAAGAGTCAAGAGACAGTGAACAATGTACTGTACTTTAATTAACCGGGTGAAACTAGATGGAAAAAATGGATTGTGGCCACCATCATTTACTGAGGGAAATATACTACAGCGCCTTACAGTACAGCAAATCTCATCCGACCCTATCTGTGACCCAGCCAAATGATTATATTTGAAGTGGAAAAGTAGAAAATGACCGTCTCTTACTCCTGACACACAGCAAATAAGAGATGTTCCACAGCTGAAGAGATTACCTTGGTTACGCTGAGCAAAGCGGCTGTTCTTAACCCTGCCCTACTCCAACAGTCTGCAGTGCAGTTGCTCACATGTGACCTATAAGGAGGACTTTTACTGGTGGACAGTTTTACTAATTTCTTTGAGAAGTGTTTTTATTACTTTATTTCAATATAGTCTGGTTCCACTTTGCCAGCAGCAAAATGAATATATAATATATTTTCTAACCATCCATTCTAACCTTCCATTCTGCATTTTGGTATTTTTTTTGCATTTAGTTTTAATCCTACTGTGTAACAATTTCAAATTATTTTAAATAAACACATGTTTGAAATAAAAAACCTGTTACTGTCAGAATAAAACCTACAAAACAAAAGTTTTTGGTTTTGCTATGAAATGTTTACAATGTAAGGGCAAATATTTGCAAATTATGTCAAAAAAAATATTAATTTGGTTTTATGTTGTGGATGATTATGTTGTGGATGATTATGAGGTGTTAAAAAAATGAGCATCATCTCTCACCTCTGGATCCTCAGGGAAAATGTTGTCCACAAGCCTCTTATATCGAGGCCTGAAAGCCCCACAGCAACAACCGCACACTCCTGAGGGAAACGAGAATAAGAGAGAGAGATTTCAAGATATCAAACACTGAAAGACAATACTTTTCATATCAATTAAGCAACAAAGTGCTCTCTCAGTAGAACCCGTTAACAGCAGTAGGTAATATTAATTAGCACAATCCATATGAATTAGGTCAGTGTATAAATTATATATTATGATCCTTAGTGTCATCAAGCAGCAGAGCTATTTACCTTACATTGAAAAAATTGCTGCCCATTGCTACCTATTCTTCCAGCAAAAAAACACCCTAAAAACTGTGACCTTGCAACATAATTAAGTTAATCTGAGAATGGATGTATGCAAACCTCTCTTTTTTAATTAGATAAATGGGTAAAAATACAGCATCACAACCTTTAGCTCCATCATCCACAGACAACCTTGAGCTACTCTCGCTAATGTTCCACAAATGCCCTGCCAATATGCAGCAGCATTTATCTGGTGTGAGTGGATGATGGTCCTCTGGTGTGTCCTGAAAACCGGCTTAAACTATAAAACAGAACTAGGGTTCTCTTCAGAAGAAGACTGAATGATCTAAATTATTTTTTCCACTGATGGTGATAGCAGGGTGGTATAATTGTTTAAGATCAGAATTTAATAACAATCTGGTTTTGTTTTCTGTTGTAAACAGTCAAACTTCTCAAATTCTTATTAACCGTTTAGAAACCTTGATTGGGCTAAAGTTGCGAATTCTAAGAAAGGTAGTTATGCTGAAATAAAAAAATTTTTAAAAAAATCAAAACTTCAGAAAAAAATCTGGCAGTTAATGATTATACTAGTGAGGGTCACTGTATAATTGTATTATTTTTTATGCATTGATTTGAAACATCTTTTCTTTCGGCTGCTCCCATTTAGGGGTCTCCACAGCGAACCAACCATCTCCATTTCTTCCTGTCTCCTGCGTCTTCCTGCTTTAAATCAACCACCTGCATGTCCTCTCTCACCACGTCCATAAACCTCCTCTTTGGTCTTCCTCTGTTCCACTTTCTGGCAGCTCCATCTTCAACATCCTCCTCCCAATATAATCCTCATCTCTCCTCTGGACATGTCCAAACCAACGCAACCGTGCTTGTCGCAACTTTGTTGCCAAAACGTCTAATCTCAGCTGTCCCTCTAACATACTAATTTCTAATCCTGTCCTTCCTCGTCACATCCAACGAAAATCTCAGCATCTTTAACTCTGACCCCTCCAGCTCTGCCTCCTGTCTTTTTGTCAGTGCCACCGTCTCCAACCCATACAACATAGCTGGTCTCACTACTGTCCTGTAAACCTTCCCTTTTACTCTAGCTGGTACCCACATATATATCAGTTGTAGTTGTACCAATATTGTTGTTGTTTTGTGTTTATATTTTATATGAAAACTTTAATAAACATTTATTTTCATTATAAGTCACAAATGTTTTTTTCCTTTCCAAAAGTTACTGATACGAGTTTTGTTCCAACACCAAACATATATAATGATGGTTTGTACATAATGAGAAGCACTGGTTACTGCAAGGCAGAAACTGAAAACTATTTCTGTACTCTGGCCATTGGTTACGTCATATAGAGGAAATCTTCAGCCCTGAGGGAGCATCCTTCCTGCACCGTGTAACACAACTGTGTAGTAGTACAAGGGCACAAAGCCTTTATCTGCTGCTCCATTTTAACACTAAAGATAACATTTTCATCTCCCCACACTCTCCTCTGTTGTGCTAACTTGCCCATTTTAATCTAGCCTATCTTCACTGCACCATATAACTCTTTCCTGGTCTGCGCTTGCCTTAAATGTGTTTCTGTGCAACAAAACACACTGAGCCCATCTACTGCCACTAATCAAGATTAACGAAAGCTCCACAGACTCAACAGAACCACCACTATTAGCAAACTGAACTTTCTTTTACAGATTGCAAAGGACCTCTTTTATAGTAACTCATACTTAACCAGAACTCATTGCTAAACCTATTAACTTAAAATGCACTTTCTTTCTTGATCATCCAGCGTCTACCAGAGGAGGATGGGTTCCCCTGTTGAGTAGCACTTAGTACCACCATTACCTTAAGAGGGTCAAAACATGTCACAGTATAAGCCAGTGATACTAACATACAGGAGTGCAGCAGCTTTGTTTCAGATTAGCTTCTGGAACAGAACAGCCTTCAAACATGTCATTTCTCACAACAATATTCATACCAAGACAACCTATTAAGTATCTGCATTTGGAAACACACTTCACTGAACAGCAACTAGGGCAAAAAATTCAAACATTATGATACTATGACATGTATTTAATTTTACAAAAATCCACAACATTAACCTATTTAGGGATACAACTATTGAGAATGAATACCATATAAAGGTTGCCCTCTGGAACAACTTTATTCTCCGAAAATAAAGTGCACAAAAAATAAACCTGTTTATTGTTATTTGAGCAGGTGATTAAAGTGCAAGTCCATTTCCATCCCAGGAGGTAAACCAACACTTTGTATGAATTAATATGAATATTATTATTATTAGCAAGTAATTATTTCAGTATTGCATAAACTGGTTTTTGGTAACACTTTACTTGGATTGTCAACTATAGATGCACAGCTTGTCATAAGCTAAATCTGTTAAATGCAAATGAACTTTGAAATCAAATTAAAAGAGTTAATAGAATCAATCCCTTAACCTAACCCTGACTCAAATTTAAACCTAACTCAAATCTTAATATCTCTCTTTCAACAGATGTGAGACCATCAAATATCTGCAAACAAATTGGGCATGATGGTTATTAATTGTGTATAAAAGAATCAATGTCTTGTTATTTAAAATGTTTACATTTGACATGCACAGACGAACAGAAGTCCTCTCTCTCTCTTTCTTTCTCTACTCCCCATAGCACTCTCTTCCTTTCACCTTCTCTAGGAGTCAGAGTGCCAGTTAAGAGTGAGTGTGCTATTGACAGTGAGGCAGGTTGCTGGGTTCATGGTAAATGGGGTTGCTGGGGGACTGATGCTGCCACGTGAGTGAAAGAAGACTGTTATGCGGTGATCCTGTACAAAATTCTACAGAGCAAAATGAAAGCCTCAGGAAAGTACATAGCAATTTTTCCTCTGCGCCTTATTATTATCTACTTCTCACACAGTCACACACGTTCAGCCGAAAAACAGACACATTTATGAATCAGACAAACAAGCAACACTGGAAAATAGTCTGTTTTGCCGCACAGTGAAAAACAAGAACCGATTCAAAAAGGAACCAACAGAACTAATAGTTCTGATCTGAGTAATTTTCCACCCACTTGACAGAGCTGGAAATGATTGACAGAGCTGAAATGATTAGCAAAAACATTCATTCTGTGTAGACTAGAACCTTGAGGTAATCTTTACACACTACTGCTAATAATCCTAAAAATGGCAAGTGAAGCATCTACATATTACTCTAGTTTACATTCTAATAACTATAACTTTCAACTAGAATGGCAAAGAATTTGCAAAGTTGTTAGATGCAGCTGCAACTTTACTAAACCAATGAAAAATTCATTGAGTAGCATATTTCACTTTTTCTGGTATCAAAGGCTTTGACAATTTTGGCAGTGAAAAAACAGCTCAATACAGAAGCTACTGCTTTCCCTTGTGGTTGGCAATATGAAAAAAATATATCACAATATTTTATGATCTGTAAAATGTATAAATATGTTATAGTAGTTCCACACAAAAGTAGACATCTAGGTTCATCCTGACAGAGTATGGTGGGCTGAAAGTGGCAAAGGGCTTATGCTGTTTATAGACTCATACAGCTGGTCTTTTTTTTTTTTTTTAATGAAGTTGCTTATTAATTCTAGAGGTTGCCATTTCTGTATGTTTTCAGTAATCAGTTCTTGACTTCAGAATAGATATTCATAACTGAGGTGGTGGAGGTTTAGTGGTAGGATACTCGCCTATGGACAAAGATGCAAGATCATTAGCAAGATCAACAACCCCAAGTTGTCCCTGTAATTAGGAAATACAGGAATATCACTCAACCCATGCAATCAATCTATGTTTCTAGTACACTTTATTGGAAGACCATTAACTGGTGAGCTATGTTTCCATTAGGCTTCTCACAATAACAGAGAGCAGTAGGAGAGTATTAAAATGCAATATGATAATCACAAAAGCCAACTACAATACTGTATACTGATCACAGAAGATTTTAACAACTAATGCTTTTTAAAATGTAACGCTGTAATAGTAACAGATAACAGTTTGAGACAACTCCTTTATTTGGAGGGCGCATGACAAGAACACGACCTCTGAACTTTAGACTACTGTCTAACATATTAAGACGGTTTCATATGTGCAGCGGACATCTGTTCAGTGGGCATACATCATGCTTGATTGGTCAAGAGGAGTTTTAATGCTTCTCTGTTTTCACTGAAACTGGATCTGACATGGCTCAACCACATGTTGCAACTGCTCTTGGCTGCAGGCTCATGAACAAAAAAAAAAAAAAAAAAAAAAAAAAAAAAAAGGTGTCCAGACTGGTTTATTTAAATGCAGCTCTAATTCATGAACTGCACCAAGATTTAAAAAAAAAAATGCCCACTGCTAAATCCAAACTGCCCCAGACTCAAAACACACTGCTCTCAAAGACAAAAAAAATATTTTGAATAAGATGAAATAAATAAATCTATTATTTCTTTTGAATAAAATAAAAAATCTTTTGATATATCTGAAATATATTTTGAAGAGTAAAATTATTCAGAACTTGACCAACCTGTTCAAGGAATATGTAGGGGACGAACCTTCCCTATCTAGCTCTACAATTATACCTTTCTACACTTTCTTCTATTCCTCTTTTTTAAAATTTCGGACAGTTAATTCTTTTGCCTCAGTCAGATAGAGGGTTTATATTAGCTGGCTGATTTTCATATTACTTGGCTTCGTTTTAGCAGGTTACTAGAATGAAGAACAGATGTGGACCTGAAGCACTGATGTAAGTAACTCTGGATATAACTCTGTAAGTGTAAATTGAAATATCATAATACTAATAAAATATGCTCTGTCTCTGATCTTAATATCATAACACAATTTTAAATATGATAAATATTTTCTTTCAATTTTACTAAGCTGTAGAATCAAAGCCCTTGATTTTAGATGGTCATGAGCTGAGATCCCTCAAACAGGACTACTCTTTAAAAAAAAATCAACAAAAAAAAAAACTACCATGTCTCCAGGAATCTAATTCAGTCGGAAAGAAAGAAAGAAAGAAAGAAAGAAATAAATAAATAAATAAATAAATCGCTGGGTGCACATGCAGTCACTATTCATACAGGGCAATTCAAGACACAAAGATGTGGAGCATAGAAACAGAGTGTAGCAGTGAGTCAACAAAGGGCAGAGGAATTAAAAAGATCATAGCTACTTGAGACTCAGGGCCTAAGCAAGACAATACATGCTCATGGGTCTGTCACAATGCTTCCGTGTTATCAAGAGGCCTTCTATGGACTTTCAAAGCTCAGTACAACTGATTACTTGCTCAAAATAATCAAACAGCTGAAACGATGGCTGGAAATTACAGGTTCTCAACAGAAACTTTATTACAGAGCAAAGGCTACTTGATTGCTGAGAGAAAAGACTAGTATATGTTCTGAAGCTGAGGTTTCTCCCACGTCTGATGAGTCAGAACTGTAGAAAATTTCCAATCATCCAACTTAAAAGTTAATTGCAATTCTGATATGCAAATAAGCTTCTATAAAGTTTTAAGCTCTCACATTGAAATGGAGGCATGCTACAGACTACTAAAGGGGTTAACAAAGGCAAATCACATCGAATGCAAGTTTCACAGGACATTTTACAGTGTGTAAAAGGGACTCACAGAAATGAACTTAAAACATCATGCTCGAGTTCATTTTACAGTCTAACTGTAGAGATTTAATGCAATGAAACTTAATATTATTTGTTAAAAATGCCATGTTTGGTGATGAAGTGAAATATTTATTGACTAGGCTTGTACCCTTAGCTGAGATAAAAACAGTCACTAAGTATTTGTCTGCATATCTTAGACTTAAGACTGAATTGTTAAAAGATTAACAAACATAATTTGTTGCTTAACTGATTTCTGTAAGTGTTCAAAAACACACGCACACGCACACACACACCAGCTTGACTGAATGACATCAAGGAAAAGGAAAAAAAATGCAGAGATGAGGCCGTCTGTGCAGCCCCTCCGTGCTGTTATGCAAGAGGCAGCTAGAGCCCACATTCTGCTATTTTTACATGAAAGGAGAGCAGGGACAGATTCAGCACCAGCCAACTGCATCACACATACATAGCTGAAGATGAAATTAATCTATTGAGCCCAATAATCCTACACTGACTAAGGATCAGTGATGAATTATTATGCTTTGATTATGGCATATTTCCGAGATAAAAAAAAGTATGAGAAAAGCTTTTGAAATGCTAAAATACATTCAGGATAGCTTCTGAGATTTGACCAGGATGATCCTCGCAAACACAGTTGAGGAGCAGTATTTACCAACCATAACATTTAACATTTAAATCACTGCCAGGTGAAGAGAATAACCTTGATTATCTTGGAACCTACTAAGCGGTGGATGTATAAGACAGCCAGTGACTGGCCTGTTCTTCAATTAAGTGTATTGGAAAAAACAACTAAACAACTTTGACAAGGGCTAAGTTGTAATGGCCATTTGATTGGGTCAGTGTGTTTTCAAAACAGCAAGTCATCAATATCAAAATGCAGGAAAATTCACCAAGGCTACTGGCATTCATACATAAGCATCAGCAAAATGCTCTAAGAGGGGAAAACTCATTAAAGATAAGTAGCTCTTATAAATTAAAATCTTGATGCTGAAGAACTTGAGAACACATACACACAGCTGCAGCTGTTGGCTAACATGTAAAACACAGCAGCAACACAACACACTTTGTTCAGAAGGAGACACTATGTTGAACTAAAGGCTGATTGATTAGCAGTTTTAACACTTTTTGATGTAAGATGAAATGATTGGCACCTGTGGACTAACAGAAGGCCTGCAAACAGTTGTGTGTTCAGTCCACAGGACTGGTAAGAAAAATGCGAGTGGGGGAAAGTGGGTTAACAATGCATTCCCACTCCCACATCCAATGCACTTAACCCTATTACTGCCCCCTGAGAGCAGGCTGGCAGCAGACTGCTGCTGGTATGTGTGTTCACTGCCAGCATGTCTAGTATGGGTTAAATTCAGAGAATAAATTTACTGCTCACTGTTCAGAGTGCATGCGCAAGCTCAGGAATTTTGTTCCAACTTCAATTAAACTGTCTTAATTGAAAATAAAAAAATTGATTTTCTGAATTCCTGAACAATGTTTTAATACACTAAAAGGGAAGTAGGCATAGCTTAAGCCAAAATGAGTGTGAGGCAAAAGAGGTATATAAACAGTAATGGATGCTGATGACTACATGCTCTGCATAAAAAATTACTTAAGACAATCAATCAGCAGTTGGGACTAAGCAACATTTATGTATTTTGGCTAACTTAGTAGCTGCTTAGCTACTGATATTCGGTACCCAAGGGCACTAGGTTTTGTGATTCTTTCTAGGTAATTCTGTCAGAAGCATGAAAAGGTCATGAAGTCTAAATATTTTACTTGAAAAGGATTTACAAGGAGGACCATAAAAAAAAAAAAAAAAAAAAAAAAAAAACATATGGCAATAACCTGCACGTCAATGGCTGTACCTCTCAGACAACAATGATTATCATTCAAACTGGCGCCGAATCATTAACAAACAGAAGAGAAAGTATTTTAATCAATTCCTAGGGACATTTCCTAGAGCAGCGGTCCCCACCATTTTTGCGCCATGGACCGGTTTCATGTAAAAAGAAACGGCAAAGTAACAGCTACAAACAAAGTGTATAAAAATATGTTTGTTTTTACTCATTTTTGCTCACTTATACCATTTATGTTTATGTGCTGTATCATGTAACCAAGACAAGCGTTGTTTTCCTGAATAAAAAAAAAGTCTTTTGAAATTTTTTATCAGTATTTCTGTGAGGCCCGGTACCAAATGACCCACGGACCTATTACCCCTTAATCCTCTTCCATATAAATGTGCTATTCAACCCAACACACACACGTCCTTACCGTACATGGATAAAGCAGATGATAAGAATGCTATCTCTCTTTCTCAGTCCTTGCCTGCAGCTACTCCAATGCAGCTACAGAGGTGTTCGCATACATACAAGCACAAACACACACACAGACACACCGCTCTATCCCTCAACGTGTGCACGCAATCCTTGCGCTCACAAACTCCAGTCCGTGCAGACGGGCTAGATATGATGACCTTGGTTCTCCCTGTCTGCACCATCAGACACTCAGGCTTATCGAAATAATACTGATGGTCCACGCGTGAGGAAACACACCTCTACACCAATCAGTGCTCATGAGGAAGGAGAATGGAAGAAAGGAGGGAGGGAGGGGGTGTGTCTATTCATTACACAGAGGCAGAAGCTCCACCCATCCACCCCCAAAACACACACACACACACACACACTTCACCATTGCTTGTTCTTCTCTTTCAGGAACCATCTCTGTTTCATAGTCATAGTTTCTCACCCTCATTTTCCATTGCTTCCTCTTCGCTCACACCTCTGGTGCAGTGTATATGTGCACAGATTAAGGAAGGAATAATTTTTCCAGACAGTTATAGCTTGTCTGTAAACTTATGACTTGCACTGAAAACTGTAAAAAATAAAACTGAATAATAAACAGATACACCTGCGGTGCTTACACATAATGTTGGCTTCTAGTCCAGTAAAAGCAACTAAATTTTGCTTTACTGAATTTATCTCAGACTTGTGTATGATACTTATATCTAACAATTCTGTAATTTCCCTTGTGCTGCACCAACTGTTTCCAGGCTTGTGAAGATGAACTGAAACTGTGGCACAGCCTGATGCAGCTGAAAGAGTGAGGCTGCGCAGCAGGCAATGTAACGGAAGCTCGGCAGGAGGACGGGTTTTAGTTATCCGCAGCAAACAGCTGGTCCCTCCATATTATTACTCTCACAAAATGTAATAATACTAGAAAAGAAAATTACAAAATGTAAAGCAGATTTTTTTTTTTTATATAAATGATGATTATTGTATTGTTTTCAATTTGTTTTTTCAAATTATGAAATCTTTAACATCCATCATAGCTGGTAAAAATATAACAAGTAGGTGGCAACAATACATTAATAGTAGATCAAAATCGCCAAAGGACTATTTAACAAATAAATCATAATTTGCATGTCATGTTTGTTCAAAGGTTTTCTTCATTAAGCACATTGAGATGAAAAAGTGAAAAAAGTGTCATTATTTTAACAAAATGCTTTAGGGAGGTGTATCAAAAATATATATTGCCTCCCCATGCCAACACTGACACTACTAATTACAGTGTACAAAGTGATAACACAGATTAACTGAAATCAGCCATGGTGTAAGGCACCTACCTAGTAGAAGCTGCATACTAACTGATCACACTTATTATGCCTCTATGCTTTTCTAGCCTCCTGCAGCAAATTTTGCACAGAGCTTCTTCTTCTAACTAAATAACTAAAAGAGCATACACATGGTTGCTATTCAGTGCAGTTTAGAGCTCTCTGAGACAAGTAGACAAATGCCTGGGATAAATCTACAAAGCTTTCAATCATTTCAACATTAACATTTCCCATATATGAAACAGCCTACATGCCTTATGAACTGCCTTATAGTTTAAGGTACAACTGTGGTTAATAACAAACAACCCTCTGCATAGAGAAAGAAATACCAAAGTACAAAGCAGTACTATTCAACTTTTATCTTTTATACATTTGAGAGTGTTTTTAATATAATGTAAGGCATCACAATTGTAATTTGTTATTGTAACATTCAATTTCACTCATATTTTGCAGTAAATCTCTGAAATGTTTAACAAAGTTAGAGTCATGTGCTTAAACAGAGAACAATGGTGTCGAGGGACAGACAGTAGCTCTTACCACCAGCCTGGCGATGGTCCAGCAGGCTCCGGCAGTCCAGTGCCAACCTGCGGGTGGTATGAGGCTCCGGAACAACCGTAGGCACAGGCATACTGGCTTTCACGCTCACACACAGATAATTCAAACACCAGGATGCCAACTTTCACGCTACTTTCTTTGCCTAATGCAAATCAAACTAGACTAAATTACACACCTAAGAAACCTTCTTGTAGGCAGATGCATAAAGCAGCAGATTAAATAAAAGCAGATATTTTACTTAAGTGATTAGTCTTAAAGTGAAACTTGACACAAAAACTATGTGAACTGCAACTATGTCAGAATTGCTATTTGACATAGAGAAGTTAAAATCTCATCTCCAAACCAAACTACAAGCAGATTAATTAAATCAACTCAAAACCCATGTCTATAAGGACAACAAGAAAATAAAGCTCAAGAAAATTTAGCCCAGCAGCAAGACTAGTCGGTCACTTATCTGATCAACAGAAAAAAGTCTTCCAAAATGTCCACACTCCTCAAAATTCTTATAAGCCCCTACAGAAACACCTCTCCTAAGAGCAGTGTTCAGAGTTATTCTTCCTCTGAAAGCAGGTCAGTACACTCTCGGTGCTCTAAACCTTCCAGATTATCTGTAAGCATTACTCAACCCCTCTGTCATTCCCCTCGATCTTGCTCACTCACTCTCACACTCTCTCACTTGTTGCTTAGGCAGACAATAAGAGAGGTGGGACAGTGGATGGCATTGTGTTAGTGAGATGTTTGTTAATGAGGAGGGATAGAGAGGGTGAAAGACAGGGGCCAAACTCAGGGCTGGCCATGAAACACTGCGAAGACGTTTAAAGACTGCTAAAGAGCGAGTTTTAAAAACTTAAAAGCTATTCCCCAAGCACTGGCCCACAAAACAGCTCTGCACCAGTTCTACTAACAATAGTTTCATATAAGGGCTGTCGATTCATATAAATGTTTCAGTTACAAAAACATTCATAATGATCATCATTCTTTTCAACAGGGCCAAAAAATTTTATTTCATAGCTTATATGATCTTTTTAACCTCAAACAACCAAACAGGTTTCAACCCGAATCTCAAACTGCTTGGCTGACATCTCTTTTAATGGCATCACCTCAAGCTAAATCCTAGCTAGACTTCAATGTCAATCCTTCTTGGTCTTGCAGACACCTTCTCTACAACATCCAAAGAACCTGTCCTTTCCTCACCACCAAGGCTACCCAGCTGTTTGTCCAGTCTCTGGCCATCTCTAATCTGGACTACTGTAACTCTCTTCTCACAGGTCTACCACTGAAGGAAACAAGAGCACTTCAGTTGATTCAGAAGGCTGCTGCAAGATTTGTCTTAAACCATCCCAAGTTCTCTCGTACATAACCTATGGTACAGTAACTGCACTGGCTTCCTGTAGCTGCTTGTATCAGGTTTAAATCCTTAACACTTTCCTACAAGGCCAAAAATTTGTCTTGCACCCTCTTATTTGATAGCATTAATCAAACAACATGTCTCTTCCTGTCCCCTCAGAACATCATGCACTGCTTGTCTTGAGAAGAGAAAGACATGAATCATGGCTCCTCAATGGTGGAATGCACTTCCTCTTGTGGACAGAACTGCTGAATCACCTTCAAATGTCATCTGCAGACGCACCTGTTCAAAGAATGGGTAGGGGACGAACCTTCCCTAACTAGCTCTACAATTATACCTTTCTAAACCTATTCTTAGATCTATACTCGTTCCTCTCTACACTGAATCCCAGGCCTCGTTCAAAGTGTGAAACACAGCGGTGGTAGTGTTACGGTTTAGAGCAGTTTTACTGTCACTAGACCAGGGCTGCTTGTGATGAGGAGCTATGAACTCAGGTTTTAGCAAGTTTTACAGGAGACTGTCAAAGCATCCATTAAGGAATTGAAGCTTGACAGAGGGGAGACTTGCAGCAAGGTAACAACCTTAAAAATCTCAGATATTCTAATAAAGAATGGATAAAGTAGACTATCCAGTAGTAGTAATGGATAGTAGAGTTCACAGAAAGCTACCCAGTATTAATGCCATAAAAATATTCTTCTAAAAGGCCGCCCTGATTAGGATAAGCTGCATGAATAATTACAAATCAATAAATGTTCTCAATCATTAAATTTACAGACTTGGGCCTGAAACTGTAAATTAAAAAAAGAATTAAACAAAGGATATTTTAATGAAGGCTATTGTATGCTCTAAACAGTATTTTAAACAGAATATTACATAATTTGTACCCAATATGAAATAAATCCTGACCTTAATAATAAGGAAATAAGTTCACACTAATTTTGTTGCACTAACGAGAAGGTCCTGGGTTCAATTCTCAGGCAGGGGGCCCTGGTCCTTCCTGTTTGAGTTTTCATGTTCTCCCCATGTCTGTGTGGGTTTTTATCCAAGAGCTCCAATTTCCTTCCACAGGACATCCCAAAAACATGCACGTTATGTGAGGATGCTAAATTGCCCATAGGTGTGACAGCATGTGTGTGCGTTTGTCTCTTTTTGTGCCCCTGTCTGCAACTCATCCAGGGTGATTCCCCACCTTTCGCTGTGTGAGAGCTGCAATCCATTTCAAGTGGCTAAGAAAGTGAATGTGTGAGTGAATAACTTTGTTGATGTACAAAATAAGGGTATTCATTCTAAAAGATAAACTGAGAGATAAACGAAAGTTTATTCACTGTCACATCTTTTACGTCAAAGCGTTTTTTAAACATCTACTGAACATTTTTACAGAACGTAAAATGCATCACTTAAAAGAACACTTTTCAGCAGCTTAATTTTTAAGAAATTTTATTTTAATCTTATTGATGAATAAGTCTGTCTTCTATTTGTCCTTTAGGATAAATGTAATCCTTTGTACATGTAAAAACACAGCAAAAACTTCGGAGGATAAACTATGAAGCCCAGCAGATATGAAATCATCCTTCCTCCTCATGAAGATTTAGGTTTCAGGAATGTAATCCAGGAGTTACCAACCTAACTTTTTTACTCTGTGGTTTGGTCTTTCCAAGCCAAGAACCAGGATATATTTAACTTTCTGGCATATTTATAATGGACAATGCAAAAATCTATCATTACTAGCAGGTGTGTCTGGCATCTCTGGATGAACACAGGAACCACAATGCTTCCAGTAGAGGAAACCCAACCCAAGAAACCAGAGATTCTCTCTGCTGGCAACACAGCTAAGAAGGTTGAGGTTCTGATATAGGCCCTCCTTTAGGAACTTTATAGAAAATGATCAACATCATTTTCAAATGATGCATCAAAAGCATCAACATAAACAAGACCTAAGAGAAGTGTCTAAGCTAAATATACACACTGAGAAAAGATGCAAAAGTTTGCATCCTGCTATAAGAAGCTTGATAGGTGTGTGTGGATATTACAGAGCTCTCTCACCCCTCAGCTGGAGATTTTGAGCTCTAAATTGATGAACTCACTCACCTGACATTGGGGTCTTCTGGGAGAAGTTGCTGCTGCTTTAACTTCAGCTCAGGGTGCTGCCCTGTCTTCCTCTCCGAATCACTCACAGCAGGCGAACCTCAGTCCGGCACAAAGCCTGCCATAATAAAGCCACATTACGTCTCACTTCTCTTTAACTTGTGCATTTTACTTCGTCCATCGTGAGAGATAAAGCCCGCAGTCACCTCAGTTAGCAGTACGGTTGAGATAGCTTAGCTAGCTAGCTAGCTAGCCAAACAAACAAGCCATTTTCCAGATGTTAACATTAACTATTTAAGCAAAAACTGCATAAAAGATACAGATAAAGCTCTTTAGCAGGTGTGCGTAAATCTCAGCACTTGTTTCCGGGAAGCTAATGTTGTTCTTCCCCTATGTGAAGTAAAGGATTAGCAGAGTTAGCTCGTTCCTCCCGTAGTAACGGCTTCTTCACACAGCCGCAGTGGTCGGGTCGAAAATGTACAAATGTCCATGTCTCACCTCTGGTGTCCCTCAGCATGACACAGAAGCACCCTCACATTATTCTGTGTTTAAGGGACATTTTGTCCAGTGTGGTTCTCGGCAGTGAGTCTCTCTCAGCCGCTGTGTTTACACTTCTGCTCTTCTGAGGCACAACTGCTCAAAATTAACGCTCCAAGCTCCAAACCACTCGGTTTTACCCCGAGAGACGAGTGTGTGTCGCTTTTTAAACATACGAGGTGTCTGTGCTTTATATACTCAATATACAGTCATATTTTCCACCAAAAAAATCTTTAATTTTTTAAAATGGAAGTAATACAGTGAAGAAATTGTAAATAAAACTCACTAAATAAACCCGCTCGCATCATTACACTCATGATTATTTCAGTGTTTTTATTTAATAATAGCAATTCAGTAGGTTTTTTTTCACTAGCTTTCACATTTTTGCACTGGAAAGCTTTTCCTCAAATCAAGTTACAAAATATGACTTTTTATCATATTAATCATATTAAAGAAAAAAAACCAATATTAATCAAATTAAAGCAAAAAAACCCACAATATTAATCACATCATAATTATATCAATTAAAAAGTTATAATATGTTAACATTTATTATTTTCCAAAATACATACAGTTGCTATTTGCTGTATAAGTATTAAAACAGGAACATTTACTGCAGTAATAGGATAAAAATAAAACAAAATAAAAGCATAAAATAAATAAAAATAAAAGTGGACATAATGACACAGTAAAGATAAAAATTAAATATCGACTACCATAATGCTGTATAATACTGTACTCGACCGTGCTTTTATCGTTAAATTTGTGTGCTGTGTTGTCGTACTCCAATCCTTTATTGACTGCCTGTGCAGATCCTGCAGTAAAATATTATTTATGACATTGTTTAACAATTCTAACTACTGGACATCTTTTCATTAGTCATTAACAAACATGTGGGAACATGTATTTACCAGCTCAGTTTCCCTATAAATCCTTTTTATAAGACAGACATGAATGAAAGGGCAGCAGTACATTTAATTTAAAGCTAAATTAAACTCACAATGTAATAAATTAATTCTTAGTCTAATTTACAGCATATATTTCTTATCATTTTTAATGTATTTTTTATGGATCTTTTTTAAGTGTTCTTTTAAGCTACCTTTGCCAAGAACTGATAATTGTTGTTGTTGTTGTTGTTGTTGTTATTATATTATATATATATTATAAAGCATTCCTATCAGACTCAGTGTGAGCTTTGTGAGCATTGCGTCTTTCCACATGATGTCAGTATTGTATGTCTTCCAGCCCATAATGGGAAAAAGTGTGGGTGTCTTTACCTTCCTAATAAAATAATGTCTTTCTTTAGTTTTGTATTTTATTCTCTTTCTTAGCCAGTTCCAGCACTCAGGGACTCACAAAACAGCAGAGTCAGCAAAAGCATGTAGACAACAGAAGAGCAACTTAATGTAACAAACAGTTAAGGTCATCCTGAAAAACAATTCAGATTAATTCAGATCATATACACAAGGCTGGCCATATCTTTTAATAGAAAAGTTGATTGGTTGATTGGGATGTTAATGCACAAATTAGTGACATGCTGGAATTCTGGCTATCACTTAAATCAGGCTATGACTTAATTACCTCATCCTTACGCTTTAAACCAATGCCTGTCACTTCACTGTAACAGAAGCCAACAGCTGTAAGCAGCCGCATTGTGGTCTCATTGTGGGTATAAAACATCAGCATTAGCTAAAATAGGAATCACACAGTGATATATATGATTCCTACATGATACCTTGATTCTTCAGCTGATTTCATTTTTCATTTTCAGCAGAAAAAATGGATTTATTTATTTTTCCAAAGTGGCCACCAATTCACAGGCCTATGGCATCATAGCAGATTCAGTCCCAAGGGCTTGATCCAGCTTATGGTCAATACGTCTTGAGCCGGCTGACTGACCCAGCTTAGTTCTACAATTCGACAAATCCTTCACCCCACCCCTCTACCTGGTCCCATCAGTAAGAGAAAATCACTTTTATTGCACAGATGGTTTGCTTTTTATTAGATTTTTATATATTTTTTAATTATACAAGTATAATGTGCCTCATATGCAAGCTTGGATTACTGCTATCTTTATAAATCATTCATTAGTCACATTTTGTTAAAGCAAAAAAGCTAAGCTTAATCTGTTAGGGAAGTGACTTCAAATGAATTTTGTTTGATTAGCTATTGAATGGTGGAGAAACAGATACATTAAGGACAGTGTACTTTGTCCCCAGTTTGACTCTTAAGACTCATAAGATCTCTTCTCTGTATGGGGTTCTTAAAGTCATCGCATCATGTTTACACTGCTCTGCATTCATGTGACGTCAACAATGGACGCTGTGAAGAGGCAGAGCATCACTGCTGAGTAAGTAATCCTATTTGAGTCTGTCAACTTGGCTTCTGTCTTCTCCACTCTCTGGCTCTATCTGTTTGTCATTCCTTAGCTGAGCAAAAATAATTTTCTTTTTGAACAAAGCCATCATCATATTGCTCACTTTGTCACTGGGAACAGTCACTCAAAGGTGCCGGATGAAGTTCCTATCCTTCTGCATGTTGCAGTATGAGAGTGCTGTGGATAACAATTCACAAAGAAACAAAAAGCTGCAACATAAGTGGAAGCATGATGGTGAGTAGCTCAGATGTTTTCCTTGTGGTGCAATGGCAAGTGTTGCTTTAGGTGAAAAAACTGTTAAAAGGAATGTTTTTGCACATTGTAATGCACAGTGATGATTTATTTATTGGAGTTTACAATACAATATCATAAAGTCTTATACATGACAGGCCATGCTTTATGTTTTTTAATGTGTAAAATTCAGATTAATTCTGCATTAAACATGCAAAAGTATGTTCTCTGATGACAACATATGCTTATTTATTTTCACTTAGAATATCAAACAAGTTTGTAATTTGTAATATGGCTGAAATGCCAAAACATTTGCAAAGAACTATGCAAAAGCAACCAGTTCAAGACCATTATGATATGAATGAACAGTGACTAATTCAAATTTGTACCACATTTGAATCCTTGAATCCATTGTGTTGCATCGGTAGTATATTGTCTGAGCAGGTTTGTGCTTTCTTAAGCAGAGCCATCAATAAACAGTTTACAGTGCAGTTGTCACATGAGTCTTTTTCTGTCCGAGTCTCTTAAGCAAAAAGGATCTGAACTCTGCCACCCAGCCGTGGGACAGCAGCCCTGTGCCAGAAGTTGTTTTTAGCTGCTGTCTGTGTTAATGAGCTCAGTTCTAAATCTGGTAACTTAGCTCACAGCACCTAATGACATCACAGGTGGTTCTGTTCTGTCCTCAGAGAGGTTCAGGCCCTTATTTTTAATAAGACTTTGGCTGTGTGAAGATAATTTATGAGAGAGAAAACACATATTGCATATTGTTGAAAGACATAAGGAGTGCACACAGAGCCATTTACTGTAGTTGAGGCAAATTTTTAAACTTTTATTATATATATTATGATTATTATTATTAGTAGTAGTAGTAGTAGTATTCATAGTAGTAGTAGTAGTAGTATTGTTGTTATTATTATTGTTATTATTGTTGTTGTTATTATTATTATTATTATTGTTGTTATTATTATTCATCCAGTTTCCTCCCAGACAGCAAAGACATGCAATACAGGTGGACCAGAGATTTTAAATTGCCCACCAGGTGTGACTGTATATGTGTGTGTTCGTCTGTGTGTCTGCCCTGTGATGGGCTGGAGACCTGTCCAGGGTCCTGCTCCACCTACAAAGGCTCCGTTTTATTTTACACATCATTAAAATCACTGAAACATGGTATACTGAAATGCAATGAGCCCTGCCAATTTTCATTTTATGACAGTGCAAAACAAGAAGTCCCTAGGTCTGCTCCAAACACTGGCTAGATGTATTAAGTAATTAGAATGTAAATACTATATTGTAAAATCTAAGCATATTTTTTGTAATGGACTTTTAGTCCTGCAACCTTCAGTTTGTATTTTGATGTATTCTGTTTTTATGCAGTATTTGTCTTTATCTTTCCTAAACAGGTGAGTTTCTTTGTCTTACATGAGATAGAAGTAGAATCATTGGAATCAATGTGATGGTGGGTCCAGAAAGTTGCCATGGTAACATTCAATGAGCCACACAACCTCCAGAAGATGCAGGTCCCGTCCCATGTGGTCGTGTCCCTGTCGCCAGGTCTGAGGCGCAAAAAGTTGATGTGGCAAAATGCTGTCAAGCAAACCATCAATCAGCGACAGTTGAGGAAGCAGTATGGCATGGAACCGGCCCGCAAGATTTATGTCACTGATGCCTACATTGAAGAGATCAATCAGCAGATCCGCAACAAGGCATCCCGTGGCATCACCAAAAGGCGTTCCTCTGTTGCACGCGTTCATCCATCCTTTTTTGGAGAGAGAAACAGCTCTGCTAGCACACATGTCTCATCTGTTTATGCCTGTGATGCTGACTTTTTCGTGCGCTGGGGACACACCATTCATGGGGTCTACATGCCAACCTTGAGACACACTTTCAAATCCCGTGACTTGGAAAAGCTCTACCACCGCCACTCCTCACACACCAGAAGAACCTCACTAGTAGTCACCAACATTTTAGATGCTGCTGCCAAGCTTCACCTGCTGGTCCTCTACCTTGCACTGGTGCCAGACGGCTCGGACCTGCTGCACGGTTGCCTCACTGGCTTCTTCTTTGCCTTTGCTGTGGTGCTTTGTACCCTTGTGCTCACCTGCAAGCGTTCACATTCCCCAGAGTGGCTGCATTATGCGGGGATAGCCAGTTGGTTATCGCAGACTGCCCAAGTACTGGGTGGGCTTGGGTACGGACTCGAGAGTGACCCATCCTGGTATGTTTTGTTCACCCTGTTTGCAACGTACACTCTCCTCCCCATTCCGTTACTGTGGGCCATTGGAGCTGGCTCCCTTACCTCTGCACTACACCTCATCATGGAGACAGTGTGGAGCTTCAATGAAGTGGGACTGCTGCGAAAGGTGAAGGATGGCTAGAGGGATGGATAGATAAATAGTTGGATGGATGGTTTTTTCCCTCCACAGATAGAACGTTTTAAACAAAGATTTATATTCATAATTACACAATGATACCAGTACTGCATGCACCTTCCCTCAATATGTATATTTGACAATAGTGCAAATAATATAATATATAATAATATTAATATAATATATATAATAAGTTCTGCTTCAAAATGGCCAGCACAGCTTTCCCTACTCAATTGCATCTAGTTAAATTTCATCAGTATAATATTGTGAAGCAGACTTCTTTTATCACAGTTACTTTAAACATTTTCAAATTGCACCTGCTGGGGTTTTTAATGTTGAGGTATTTAATGCAGTAATCAGGAAATGTGAGTTAGTCAACATGATTTTTCTCCTTCATATTCATGCTTCACCCAAACTGTGAGATCAAGGTAGTATCTTCAAAAATGTTCATCTCAATGGTTGCAAATGGTGTAAAAGTCTAGCACCAATCTAGTCTAGTTGTTTAGGTGCCTTCAAGTCAATATTTTGGGAAAAAGCCTCTAATTAACAGATCAAACTTATTTCAAGACTAAAAATCTGATCCTGTATGGTCTTAACAGGGCCAAAACTGTTCATGTACATAGCAACCAACTAATAGTGCAAAAGTTGTAATATTTCTACTATATCTATTTCTGCTACTTTGATTTATTATAACTTTTTTGCAAAATTCTCAGTTTCATTTTTTAAATGCAAATGTATCTCTAGGTCTAAATTAAAATCAAATAATCAAAAATACAATGTGTTTTTAGTATTTTGAGTGTCTGAGGAGTGGAAAACAACAAAAATGTGGACTGGTTGCCCCGAAGGACTGGACTAAAACTTCTGGTTGCACAAGAAGTCGAGTCAAGTAGTCAGCACCAATGCAAACAAGGATTCCACTGCACTAAAATTCTTCACATTCCTCTCTCCCTAGATTCTTGCGAAGGCCTTACTGTACATGAGCATGAACACGGCGGGTCTTTTCATCCATTACCTGACTGATCGGGCTCAGAGGCAGGCCTTCCTCGAGACACGCCGCTGCATACAGGGCCGGATGAAGCTGGAGACAGAAAACCAGAGACAGGCAAGAATGTGCAGACGGGTTTAGAAAGAGATCCTATATCAGATATAATGGAGTTGCATGCAAAAGTTTAAACATCCCTAGTCAAATTAGTTTTTTTTTGTAACTTACAGATAAAAATTGTATATGTTTTAGTATCATCTTTCAGTACCTGAGTAGCCAGACCCACCATGAATGAGCCAATTAGCATGCTTATTCTGTAATCTAGCCTGTTAATTCACTGTCTGAATGGTCTGTACAGGCTATAACCATCAGCACTTCTTGATAAGTCTGCAGTTTGTTGTGGTCTTTAAATGTTCCCACTTCAAGCACCTAATTTCCAAGTTTAGGCCACTCTTACTTTGAGTGGTTTGCAGTTTACAGTAATACTTTTCAATGGTATTATTAAGGATTCAGTATCAGTATTAGTTCAATATCAGTCCCACCCCTAGTTTTAATAGAAAGAGCAAGTATTTTAAATTGAAATGTTTTTTTCTACAATAGGAGCGTTTGGTGTTGTCTATACTGCCTCGCTTTGTCGCCTTGGAGATGATTGCTGATATGACTGCCATGGATAATGAGCTGCTGCCTCAGCAGTTCCACAAGATCTACATCCATCATTACACTGATGTCAGGTACCCAAACCACGCCTTCGCTTGTGATGATCAGTGTGTCATTATAAGTGTGTCATCCTCCTGGATGATTTTTCACACAGTATCAGGGTATCAGAGTGGGGCTGTACGAAACAGCATTTCTTTATCTGTGAAACATCCTTTTGCAGTTTTCTTTTTCTCTCCTTCCAGCATCCTGTTTGCTGATATAAAGGGATTCACTCTATTGTCCATGACCATGTCCGCCCAAGAGCTGGTGCGCACCCTCAACGAGCTCTTCTGTCGTTTTGACCGTCTGGCTGAAGTACAAAAACTCATTATAAATAAATGCAGTGTCATTAGAGCTGTTTTAGATTGTACATGGCCCTTTCTAAACTGTCTGGGGCCCTACAGTGTTGAATGTAGCAATGAAAAAAGTATATACATATGAAAACATTTGTGCATTCTAAATCTGAAATTAGTAACATAAATGGCTCACAGTCATTGAAAAAGGGATTGTATATGTTTGTGTGGGTGTGTGTGTATGTGTGTGTGAGTGTAGGAACATCACTGCTTAAGGATTAAAATCCTGGGAGACTGTTACTACTGTGTGTCTGGTGTGCCAGAGCCACAGAGAGCACATGCTCGCTGCTGCGTGGAGATGGGGCTGGCTATGATTGGCACAATACGGTACAGAGCTGAAACATCTTGATTAACTTTGTTATTCTCATGTTTTATTGGAGGTGGTTAAGGTTGTACTGACTCATGGATTAGAGGGGATTGTCAGTATTAGGCTCAAACTTAAACATTATAGAGGTGTGTTAGAGTTAAACTAACTCATGCATGTTTAGCTGTTAGTATGCTCATTTAAACACAGGATAATCAGAGTTAGAAAAATTCATTAATTATAAAGGGTATTAAGGTTTATGCTAACTCGTGCATGTTTGGCTGTAGTTAGGGTAGGCTATATTTTGGTTATAACTTTTGCAGGATATTTTGATTTTTATAACAGGCACCCTGCCTCTGCCACACAATCAGCCTAACCATGAATGTGTTGGAGAGTTAAAGTGTTAAACAAACAAGCATCTTCACTCAAGGGAACTTACATTTGATCCTAAATCAAAGCTTCTGTTGTGGCTCTCAGGTGTGTCAGGAAGCAGCTGAACCATGACATGGACATGCGGATTGGGATCCACTCAGGCTCGGTTCTTTGTGGGGTTCTGGGCCTACAGAAGTGGCAGTTTGACGTTTGGTCCTGGGACGTGGGCATTGCCAACATGTTAGAAGCAGGGGGTATCCCGGGGTGGGTCTGAAAAAAGCAATTATTACATGGCACTGAGACAGCTGGGTTCAATATGGGATAGTTTGACCATACTGAAACCTTTAATCACAAGAACATCATATAAAAGAAAGCTAATAGTTTAAAATTAGTAAACATATGGGGCCTGATTGTTTGAAAATGTCTGGGGAGAGGCAGTGTGGAGATTTACAGGAACACTGAGGCCTTAATTAGGTCAAATCCCAGTTAGCGAACTGCATAAGATCCTCATCAGTCATTATCCAAGGCTATAAATAGAGTCTAGCTCAAAATGAAGAAGAAATAACCAGCTTAACAAATCACAAGTGGAACAACAAAAGCTTAAGCTATATTATACACTAAACAGGAAAAAGGTGGAAAGTAAGACCTACTGAGGCTACTGTCACTGAGGCTAGTTCAAATCTGAGTAACTGGGTCAAGTAAATCAAGAGAGTATATAATCAATATATTATTGGTTGAGAAATACAAAGTCTTAGAACGTTTATAGCTTTCCACAAGATTAAGTCACTTAGTAAATAATCAGGAGTTGCCATCCTTTTAAAACTCATGGGCAACACATCTTTTTTTCCCACGATGGATGATTTCAATTCAATCTAAAAAGAGTTTTACATTGACATACATGTGAAAAAATTTGGGAACCCCTCTTAATTCTTTGGATTTTTGTTTATCATTGGCTGAGCTTTCAAATTATTAACTTCCTTTTAATATATGACATGCATTTACATTTACGGCTTTTAGCAAACGCTCTTATCCAGAGCGACTTACATGTCCTAATTACAAGGACAGTCCCCCTGGAGCAATTCAGGGTTAAGGGTCTTGCTGATGGACCCAGTGGTGGTAGTGCTAGACCTCCTGAGCCAAAGGTCCGTAGGCAAGTACCCTACCACTAGACCACCTCCACCCAGATCCTCCCACTGTTCCCATGCCTTATGGAAACAGTAGTATTTCAGCAGTGACATTAAGTTTATTGGATTGACAGAAAATATGCAATATGCATCATAACAAAATTAGACAGGTGCATTAATTTGGGCCCCCAACAGGGATATTACATCAATACTTAGTTGAGCCTCCTTTTGCAAATATAACAGCCTCTAGACGCCTCCTATTGCCTTTGAGGCATCTGGATTCTGAATGGAGGTATTTTTGACCATTCAACAAAATCTCTCCAGTTCAGTTAAATTTAATGGCTGCCGAGCATGGACAGCCTGCTTCAAATCATCCCGTAGATTTTCGATGATGTTCAAGTTGGGAGACTGTGAAGGCCATTCCAGAACATTGTACTTCTCTCTCTGCATGAATGCCTTTGTAGATTTCGAACTGTGTTTTGAGTTATTGTCTTGTTGGAATATCCACCCCCTGTGTAACTTCAACTTTGTGACTGATGCTTGAACATTATCCTGAAAAATTTGTTGATATTGGGTTGAATTCATCCGACCCTCGATTTTAACAAGGGCCCCAGTCCCTGAACTAGCCACACAGCCCCACAGCATGATGGAACCTCAACCAAATTTCACAGTAGGTAGCAGGTGCTTTTCTTGGAGTGCAGTGTTCTTCCGCCATGCAAAGCACTTTTTCTTATGACCAAATAACTCAGTTTTTGTCTCATCAGTCCAAAGCACTTTGTTCCAAAATAAATCTGGCTTATCTAAAAGAGCCTTTGCATACAACAAGCGACTCTGTTTGTGGCGTGAGTGCAGAAAGGGCTTCTTTCTCATCACCCTGCCATACAGATGTTCTGATAGATGTACAGATGTACAGATTGTGCTGAATTGTAGAACAATGTACAAATACACCATTTGCAGCAAGATATTCTTGCAGGTCTTTGGAGGTGATCTGTGGGTTGTCTGTAACCATTCTCACAATCCTGTGCATATGCCACGCCTGTATTTTTCTTGGCCTCCCAGACCTGGTTTAAAAGCAACTGTGCCTGTGGCCTTCCATTTCCTGATTACATTCCTTTCAGCTGAAACTGACAGTTTAAAACACCGGAAAACACCCCAGTACTCAGATGTTCCAAGGAAATGAAAGACATACCACTGTTATCATTTTTGTTTAAAGTAGAGTAAATTATTACGCAGGCTGAGAGGAGTTCCCAGACTTTTTCATATGACTGTATGCTATATTACCCCACCAATATAAACACAAATGGGCAGAATTTGCTAGACCAATCAATGACGTGCAATAATTATTCTTTCATTTGGCAAATTATATAACATCTGCTCATTTAAAATTTTACTGAATTGAAATTAAATGAAAACAAACAAACAACAAAAAAACTTACAGTGAAGGGCCTAAGAGGATGTGGCCCACAGTTTAAAAAGCACTGATTTACTTTATTATCTCCTCTTTTGTCAGTCGTATCCACATTTCGCGGGCCACGCTAGACTGCCTGGAGGGGAACTACCAAACCGAGGAAGGTCGTGGTTATGAGCGCAATGAATTTCTGAGGAAACACAACATTGACACTTTCCTCATCAGCCATAAAGAGGAGGAGCATGAAGCAGCGGAGGCCGAGGCTCCCAAGATCTGCACAACCAGTAACACCTGGAACACAAAAATTCCCTTTCAAAATATGGTTGAAATGAACTCTGTAAGAACCTCTTATTTAAAAACAGTAGCTTTTTAAGGTTTAATAACCAGACATAATCCTAAAAACATTTTAATGGTAATGAAAGATGTCAAGCGGATGCCACTTTCAAGATGTTAGTAAGACTGTATTTGTTCCTGTAATCTCACATGAATTTATAGTGTACTCACAATTCTATATCCAAGTCCTGACTAGAGTTTCAAACAATACATTTGGAGCTTAAGGTTGTTGAGGGTTGAGACATAAAACTACACAACAGTCCCAGGATCATATCTGAGTGAACTCTTTGATACTGATGATGATGGTAATATTTAACTCTCACAGATTTTGGCTTCATTCACTAATGGCTCGTTACTGCAGCAGCCCAGTTCAAGAAGCCGGCGCTCCAGCTCCAAGGAGATTAATAAACGGATTGAACATGCCATCGATCTGCGGAGCAGTGAGCGCCTGAGGCAGGAGCACATCACAGCAGCCACACTAGTGTTCAAGGACACTCACATTGAAGAGAAGGTATGGGAGGAGTCATCTCTTTTATCCACAGCTTAAAGTCACTGTTATAACTAAGTTTATAATAAAATACAAAAAACATACATTCATATAAGTACATGTTTTCTATCAAACTATCATTGATACTATGGCTGCTACAGCAACTGTTAAAAAAAAAAAAAGAAAGTTAATATATAGAGTAAGAAGTGTAGTACATATTTCAATACACTTAATTTCAGTAAAGACATTTTGGCTGAAATATTTCTTTACACATTTGAACCTGACATGCTGTTTGTACTGCTTTGTCTCGAAAAAAGGAGCAGTTTTAGCTTAATATAAGCTCAGTAACCAAGTCTAGGATGTTTTCTACATGGCAACATACACAAATGTCTATATCCCTCGTTCTACAGGCTAATATGCAAACACCTTATTAAAATCATGTATAAAAATCTGTTTAGAGTAGAAACTGCAAAGAGTACATTGGCAAAAATTTTTACAATTCCAAAAATAGGACCTGACACATGAAAACACAACTGCTGTTCACATTCTAGTGCAGCCAGTGGTCAAAAACGAGGCTTTGATATGGCAGTCAGGAAATGAAAAAAAAAAGTAATAAGGTCACAGCAACTGCTTGGCCACAAATTGTACAGAGGCTCACTTCCACGTTCTGTTTCTATACCTCAGTTCTCACAAATTAGGGATGAAACCTTTAAGACCAACTTAGTGTGCTCCTTCATCATGTTCCTCTTCCTCATGGCAGTCCAGGCCCTCATCCCTGCACCCAGGTAAACAGCCCAACCAATCACTGATCAGCATTCCAATGTTTTCCACTCAAAAGAATCTTATTCATTTGTCTTCACACTCCTCTACCTCCTTGTTCCTCACTCTCCCCATCATGCACAGGTTATTTCCCATCGTCATTCAATTTAGTCTGGTGTTGCTGGGCTATCTGCTGTTGCTGGTGATTGCACTGGCCGAAGAGTTTAAGCGTTCACCTCTTCTTCTGCAGCAGTTCTGCTGCTGGATCCATGAGAACAACAGCATGCGCAGTTTCCTTACCATCGCAGCAATCACCATCAACTTTGGCATGGCTTCTGCTGACATGGTGAGACCTAACAGCACGAAACAGGATTCTCTAAAATCCATTTATGCCATGGCCCATTTTATACACACCTCAAATCATCTCACTTTTCATATTTTGCATTAATTGGTATTATCATTAATAAATATATAACCTCCCATTCAGGAACAAAAAACATGAGGGATCCTTTATATTTACATTTCATGATAAATGGGCCTATATTGCAAATGGCTGGCAATGATTGTTTTTAAGTCATTTTTATTTACACTTGCATTTTTTCAATAACTGCATTTAAATAAAGAGATAAGTAATGCACTGGATGTATGATATGTGGCCTAGTGGTTAGGGAGTTGGTCACATGATTGGCGGGCGGTGGTCTAGTGGTAAGGTACTTGCCTACGGACCTCTGGATCAAGAGGTCCGGTTCGAATCCCACCTCTAGCACTATCACCACTGGGTCCCTGAGCAAGACCCTTAACCCTGAGTTGCTCCGGGGGGACTGTCCCTGTAATTAGGACATGTAAGTCACTCTGGATAAGAGCGTCTGCTAAATGCCATAAATGTAAATGTAAATGATTGGAAGATTGTGGGTTCAAACCCCTTCCCAGTAAGTTGCCCTGAGGTACCTACCCTGCATAGCAGTTGTTATCTTTTAATTGCCCAGGTTTGGTGTAACTTAATGGATACAGAAGAGGAGGGCAGTGGTAAGAACAATGTATATCTGCTCAACCAGAAACCCCTGACCATCTGCACTCATCCTGAGGTGGGACCCTCTCCTCAACCATACCAATATTTAGGCCTGTATATTTTTCACTTGCTTTTGTTTCTGTAACTCTCATAAATTCCACAGTTTTTTGTCTTGAGTGGGGCTGTGTCTATGGTGACCTGTGCTGTGTTTTGGAGACTGAACTCACTGCTGAAGCTGGCTGTATTATTACTGATGGTTACTGTCTACACTTACTTCATTGAAGTGGCCTTTCATTCACTTTATGTTAGTCAGCAGGAGCAGGAGCAAGTGCCCAGGTAGGCCAAAAATATTTAAAAGATGTAAAATCATGAGAAGCCTAAAATCCTATGATGTTCAGTCAGTATTTAACACATCTCACACATGTCATTTCTAGATCACACTACCTAAGGAGAAAAGGTGTCTCTATTTTGTTAATGGCCATGTTTGTGATAGCTGTGTTCTACAATGGCCGACAGGTATGTTCCTGCACTTCAGATCTTTAGCACAGCATTCATTCAGAGCCCTGATTGTCTTTCCATGTGCCAAACTACTTTTATTTATATTTTCTTTTGAGTCAAAAGGAATAGTTGAAAATCCAATTTCTCTGAAGTCAACCTGCTATGACATATTGTATATGGTGTCAAAAGTAATTAAGTATTTAAGCATCTATCTCACTAGTTAGCACTATAGACATCAGCCAAAACTGTTACACCCTAAGTTTAACTTCACACTGAATAACATTCCGTTTGGTAGATAAAAGAACTGTGTGTCATACGGCATTAGAGACCTGGCTGATGCATTACATTTGGGTTGGGAAAGTAAGACTTTTCTCTGGAATATTCCTTAAAAACATGTTGCAATTATCTGATTTTACTCCATTCTGTTTGGACTCAGTGGGAAGCCACAGCAAGACTGGATTTCCTGTGGCGTCTGCAGGCCCAGCAGGAAGTTGAGGACATGCGAGAGCTGAGGGAGCACAACGAGTGTCTGCTGCACAACATCCTTCCTGCACATGTCGCTCGCCACTTTCTGGACAGGAATAAGAATGATGATGTAAGGGATGCAACAACAGTATCAAAACAGTTCATCAGTGTGCATTCCTAGTAATGATGATAAACTGTATGAAGCAAACATTCACTGCCTCCCTGGAGCTGTCACTTGTTGGCCTTGTAGTTCAATTATATAAGTGATATATGTTTGTATGTTTGATGGTCTGCGAAAAACCCATCAGAGGACGTTGATGTAAAATAAGTCACTTGTTTTTGACATGAACAGTAATAGCTAATATGAGTGAAAGCACTAGGCATTGATGTAAAGTGACTGATTCCTATCTAGTCCAAAAAAAGTCAAATGGAACTTTCTCCAGTGGCAACAGTATTATTTGTTACATTTTTAGCATGTAAATAAGTAATAAAGGAGAATATGTGGGACTGCTTCTTTAATTGCTGATAAGATGAAAAAAATCTCATAATAGGTAGTGTTATGTCATGCTTTGATCCATCCTTATAAATTACAGTAATGGACAGTAATTTAAAGTAGGAAATATGAAATGCATTTTCTGGAAAACATCCCCAAAAAAGTCAGATGTTCACCATGTGAAAGGTTTTCTGAAGAATGTAACACTTCTGTAACGTTTGTTGTCATCGATAAATTATTAATGGCCTTCCCTCCTATTTATTATTGGTCAAATTTTTCTACAGGATCACATTTGACCAGATATTACACTGACATGCTAGAGTGCAATCGGCACAGTGGGGTTACCAGGGTTTTTTATACGTCAGTGTTACAGATCTGCATTCAGAAACAGACCACTAATGCAAGGTTAGATGAAGGGTACCTCAAACAGTACATAAACGCTTTAATGACAGTTTTAGTAACTATACTACTGAAGAGGTTTTTTTTTTGGGTAGAGGCACTGTATTTTCTGTTTTGTACGAATTTGTTATATCCCTATATAAGAGTTAATACTAGGCTGATGTGCTTCCCCTCTGAAAAGCATCTGTTTATCTTTTTGGACAGGAGTTATATGCCCAGTCATATGATGAAGTAGGGGTGATGTTTGCCACCATTGCTGGATTTAATGACTATTATGAGCAAAAAGAGAGTAAACATGAGGGTGTAGAAAGTCTCAGGCTCCTCAACGAAATAATTGCTGACTTCGATGAGGTGAGTTCAGAATATTAACGCACTACAGTACTTTGTGTAATTTGATGGTTATCTAATCAAGATGTAAATTCTGTCTGGCAGAGGATATATCTGCCAAAATGAGATCACTGCTTCTGTTTTGCTGTTTTTCCCTCTGTGCCCAATCTTCTTTCTCCGAGACAGCTGTTGGAAGAGACGTACTTTATGGACATTGAGAAAATCAAAACCATTGGAAGCTGTTACATGGCAGCATCTGGCTTATCACCTGATAAACAGGTTGGTCACTGTAATGTATTGGAACTATTAAACATAATTGTTTTTGTATATTTTAATGTATATTATTATATATTTTTTTTGTATATTTTAATGTACATTAGATGCATCTGGGACATACCATATCTTGTATCATCTAAAATCTCCAAAATAGTAACTTTTTGCACACCAGCAAAAATATTGTTCATTTTATAATGTTCTTTGGAAATTTGAAAAATTAAATGCTATTTTAAAACTATTCAGCTGAAGATCAGAAAAAAAAACTTGTTAGAACATACATTTTGCAGTGGTGAGAACAGGTGAGCAGGGGTAGCAGTGGCCTAGTGGTTAGGATGTTGGCTGCATGATTGGAGGATCGGGGGTTCGAACCCCTTCCCAATAGGTTGCCCTGAGGTACCCTTGAGCAAGGTGCTGTCCCCGTCACTGCTCCTCCCTGCGATGGGCTGGCGACCCGTCCAGGGTGCGTCCCCCATCCTTCGCCCTGTGTGCGCTGGGTTGGACTCCCCCGCGACCCAGTTTGGGACAAGCAGCAGAAAATGGATGGGAACAGGTGAATAAGACTTGGGAACTGTAGTGACATTTTATTTATTCCCTGTTAAATAGTAAACTATATTTACAGTGAATATATATATATATACAGTACTGTGTAAAGTTTTAGGCAAGTGTGGAAAAAATGCTGTTAACAAAGAATGCTTTCAGAAATGGAAGTGTTAATCATTTGTTTTCATCAATCAACAAAATGCAGTAAATGAACAAAAGAGAAATCTAAATCAAATCAATATTTGGTGTGACCACCCTTTGCCTTCAAAACAGCATCAATTCTTCTAGGTACACTAGCACACAGTTTTTGAAGGAACTCTGCTGGTAGGTTGTTCCAAACTTCTTGGAGAACTAACCCCAGATCTTCTGTGGATGTAGGCCTCCTCACATCCTTCTGTCTCTTCATGTAATCCAGACACACTGGATGATGTTGAGATCAGGGCTCTGTGGAGGCCATAGGAATTGATGCTGATTTGAAGGCAAAGGGTGGTCACACCAAATATTGATTTGATTTAGGTGTTACTACCTTTTGCCTTCAAACCAGCATCAGTTCTTCTAGGCACACTTGCACAAAGTCAAGGATTTTGTAGGATTATAGTCGGTGTATGATCAACCAATTTTACCAAACAAGTGCTGATGATCATCAATGTCACACGGAGCTTTAAACACAGTCATGTTTGGAACAACCTACCAGCCGAGTTCCTTCAAAAACTTGTAGTGAAAGTGACTACCCTTGTCATTATGAAACACAGCACAGCACAACACAACGGAATTCAACCTCTGTATTTCACCTATACACATACGTGCAGCAGGGGGCAGCTATTGAAAGCGCCCAGGGAGCAGTGACAGGGATGGTACCTTGCTCAAGGGTACCTCAGGGCAACCTACTGGTGAGGGAATCGAACCCACAATTTTCCGATCCAGGGCAACCGCTGCCCTTGTAGTATTACATAGAACTACACAAGCAAAAGAGGGGTTTGGGGTGAAATTAAAAAATTGCGGAATAAGAGATCTTTAAATGAGTTTAAGTGATGTTCATGTCAACACATACTGGCCCTTCAGACTCGTGGTGGAAGTAACTGGCATCACCTGAGTGAATTAGTGCTTTTCGCAATGGCAATGCAGGAGACCCTGAGAAGAATCAACAAGCACACCTCCAACAACTTCCAGCTTCGAGTGGGTAAGACCTCAGACTTTAAGGTATCTTTAATGTTTATTTATTCATTTTTTTACAAAACGATAGAGGCCTTTGCAAATACAGCACAACAGTGTGTGTTTTGCAGGTATACATACACAAGAATACAGAACAAATGTTCTCTTACCAATTACATTATATTACCATCTTCCCAACATTTCTTTAGATGATTCCAACCATTATCTTAAATCTTTCTCCAACAGGAATTGCGCATGGTCCTGTAGTTGCAGGTGTGATTGGTGCTGCTAAGCCACAGTATGACATTTGGGGGATGACAGTTAACCTAGCAAGCCGTATGGACACCACGGGCGTCAGTGGGAGGATACAGGTACCCGAGCCCACCCAGAAAATCCTACAAGACTGGGGATTTGTACTGGAGCTGCGTGGAGAGATCTTCATCAAGGGCGTGAGTGAGCGGCAAGGGCGTTTACGAACCTACTTCATCAGCAATAACAGGGGCCAAAGAACCAGAAACAGGTCTGCAGGAGGTGGGGGGAGCCTAAGTGGAGGCCGGAACACACTAGCTTCTGTAGTGTTCAGCCTCCTTCGGGCCATTCAGAAGGAAAAGCAAAGAGGCACTATAGGAAGATTCACTGCCCACTAATAGTGTACAGCGTTAATATGACAGCTCAAGCGCATGTTACCTCTGACTTATGAATACATATTGCCTTCATTCTTAAAGGGAAATTGAATTAATGTACAGTATGTCTATTAATATCTCAATACTGTGGGATATTGCATTATACCTGAACAGAACATTAATTATATGAGTTTTTATGCTGCAGTATGAGTAAGATTTGTGTTTAATATTAAAACATTTACATTTTTCAAGCTTAGATGTTTTGCATTGTAGCTTCTGCAAGGACTGTGTCATCATACTGGGACAATTCACCAAATGAAAAGCACAGAAACATGGATCCATAGATCCACCAGACTGTGGATATTGTTAGGATTAATGCGCCATCTTGTGTTTACTGTGTACTGATATTACAGCATAAAGGAACATCACAGAGGATATAAGGACCAATCAAGATGCTAACCTACCAATGTTTTCCAGGGCTAACTATGTTTACTATTAGCACTATATTTTCAAAGGTTTGAGGATATCTGCTTTCCCTCTGCTATTTGAGGATTGAGAATTTGATTATGTTGAGCCACAAGTGCATTGATGAGCTCAGATGCTGATTCTGGATGATTCATTCTGGATCACAAACACTCCAATTCATCCCAAGGGTATTCATTCCTGAGAACGCAGTTCCATTGTTCCACAGCTCAGGGCTGGGGAGGAGGCTTTATGTATCTATAGCTGATTCTTGGCATGGTGACCAGTGGTTCACGTGCTGATGCCCCAGAGCATCCTGTTATATTGGCAGAGCTTATCTATGCAGATTACACAGACTGTGTGTGCGCCTGAATTAGCAAGGAGCAACATAAATTGGTTGAATTCACCAGGGTATTTGGATACTTTTGGACATTTTACATAGAGGCCACAGTTAAGCTTTAAAAAACTGAAAATGTGGGCAGAGGTGGCCTGGTGGTTTGGGACTAAACACCAGGATCAGTTGTGGGTCTGAATCCCGGACGAGTAGGTCACCCCAAGGTATCCTTGAGCAACGTACTGCACCCAACACTGACCCCCAGTCGCTGGATATGGCTGCCAACTGCTGTACTGTTTGTGTGATAGGTTAAATGCAGAGGATGCATTTCATTGTGGTTCACTGTATGTGCTGTGTGCTCACAATGACAAATGGTCACTTTAACTTCATTTGTTTTGGGAAGGCTGAGAAATATGTAAAGCATGCTTATGTAATGTTACAAATGGCGAAGGATCTTGAACTTTGGGTACATTTTCTGTTTCTTGTAAGACCAAATGGTCTGTTTGCTGCTGGTGTCTTTCTTTTTGCCATACTTAAAAACAGTAGCGATTAACATTAGAGCAAATACTGCGTATGAAAGATCTTAAACTCGTAATCTGTGCAAGAAAGCCAACAGCCTTCTGAGAACTGTGTGTAAAACCTAATAACTTTCCTCACTGTAGATCATGACCACCATCCACCATCAGTTGACTTCTGAAGCTGATTGCATTAAAACTAAACTTAGAGACTTAAAGACATGTTCCATAAACCAAAATTAGTCCAAATTCCTAGGTAAAGATCATTTCAAGGCTAGGATTATATCAAATATTTCCACCCCTTTTTAACAGCTAATTACACCAAAGTAAGAGTTCAGGTTTTTCATAATTTTATGTAAAGGGATTGCAATTGTGATGCAAATAGAGAAAGCACTGAGGTTTATCAAATGACAAACTTGTATGAAATGAACTTCAGAAGTTCACAGAAGTTCAGAAGGTCACACTAGTAATTACATAAATAACATATTGCCATACACTGAACTGATTTTGAATGGTTAATTCAGACACAATAATTCACCCAACAAGGCCTTAATGTATTTATAATGTTATTGATTTTCACAAAACACAGGACCTCAGACTTCACAGACTGAATACAAACGATGATGAATAAAGCTTAAGCAACAGCAAATAAAAAATATAAGTGTCTACTTCAAGTTTTACCGAACAGATAAAACCTCAGTCATCAATGTAGCATTATTAGTAGTATTTTATGTTATTTTTTATGTTATTTTTGTTATTTTATATTTTTACATTGTTTGAAAATGCCAGCTGCAAGAGTCTTGAGTCACCCCTTATTTCTTCAGCTCTGTTTCAAAAAAGCCAAACTTTATTTTTTAAAGTATTGTTGAGGAATAGTCCTAAAGGCAAATGTTTTAGTCTCTCATTTTCCCTGACTGGGTTCAGTGGATTATTTTTTGTTGGTTAATCCACACCGTGATCTACGTCTGAACCTTCAAACAGAAGCGTCTAATCTTAAGACATGAAGCAGGGAAGAAACAGGTGCAGATGATTCCAGATCAGGTGATGATGCTGTAAACTGAGTGGGTGGAATTATTTTATGTTTATTTCTTTTTGCTGGTTCCCATTCCTTTAATTTAATGGACTCAATATGTCGAAGATAAGAGTGACAGGCCTATAATAGCATTTTAACACCAAAAAGGTGATTCCCAACCAAAGTATAAAATAATGGGTGTCTCAAGACTTTTGCACAGTACTTTGTGTGTTGACAGATGGAATATAATGTCAGTTAGTGGCAAGCAAACTGGAGCAGCAAATTAAGTAACAACTAAATAAAAAAAAGTTAGGTGTTTGCCTTCCTCTAAGTGGAGATATATGCCCTACTGATAACAAATGATTTTTTTTCATTTCATGTGTTTGACACAGTAATCCACATTTGCAGAAGTTTAAAGTATTTAATATTCTCTGTAATAAGTTTGGTCATTCTGTTCAACAAATGAGTGTTTGTGAATCAGTTGTTTTATACAGAACCATTTACACTTTTTATAGCTCGTGCTTTATGTTTAACACACTTATTATTACTGCCATCTGAATTATTACATTTCTTTTTTGTTTTTATGGAGCTTTCAAAGGGTACGACTCAAAAGCACATAGTACACTGATTCACTTGAATGTGTTGGCCTGACTTCTGTGACAAAGAGATTTAATATTTGCATAGTTTAACTATATTTAGTTGTTTTAATGCAATTTTTTAATGTTTATCATTTTTAAACTTCGGTTTTAAATGCTTCAATTTTGTCTTGGAGTAGCCACCTGGTAATAAGAGTGAATGGATTGTTTTTGTTTGTAGATCGTTTTTTAACCTCAATTAATCAGCAACATCTACCTTTAGCAGAACTGCCTTCTACTATAGCAGATTTATTTTCTACATAAGAACTGAATCGATGCAGTCTTTCACACATTCCTGGAACAACAGGATGCTGTATATTGTTATATAATAAAATCTATGCAGAGAACGTTTGCTTTTTTTTTTTAATAACATTTACATTTACAGCATTTAGCAGACACTCTTGTCCAGAGTGACTTCCATGTCCTAATTACAGGGACAGTCCCCCTGGAGCAACTCAGGGTTAAGGGTCTTGCTCAGGGACCCAGTGGTGGTAGTGCTAGAGGTGGGATTCAAATCTGAGACCTCTTGAGCCATAGGCCTATAGGCAAGTACCCTACCACTAGACCACCTCCACCTCCAATTATAAATAACAATAAAAACTCAAACTATCTTTTATATATAAGAAATATCCTCTGCATTACATAAAACTACATTCAACATATTCCACAGCTTTCCATAGTGCTCACAAAAGTTGTACCACATATGCAAACCGATAGGAAAAGTAAAAGTGCAGTTTAGTAGTGTAGACCTTATTGGCCACAGCTCAGTCATTATTTCATTCATCATTCAGTTACCATTCTTGTTGATAAACGTCTTTCATAGCAGGTATATTTCTATTTGATGAACCATAATTTAAAAAATATTGCTATAAATTCTTTAGGGGATTAAGATGGATTAGGCCAATCTGGAATCTTAATCCTCTTCTCCTGAAGGTTTGCCACTGCTTCCTTGGCCATGCACTTTGAACTATTGCCCTGAGGGAAGATCCCTTTGGCACCTTCAGGGCTCTGGTAGGCAATACAGAGATTCTTATCCGAAATAATTTGAGATGCAGAACCTTTTATCTTTTCATTTGCGATTTGAGGAAGAACAAGTACTTCCTGATTAGAAGAAACTCCAGAACATAAAGGTGCTGCCACTACACTACTTCATTATATATGCAGTTAATCTTCTTCCATACCTAGCTAACCATATTTCCTCCTAGCTTTGCTTTAGTCTTGTCTGCTAAAATAATAGCTACAGAGAGGCGGAGGAGTCTTTAAGTGATCATTGGTAAACATTTTTGGCAGAGCATTGTTAGTTCTTTTCTGCTTAATTACAGGTGCTTTTTACTGTCATCACTGTGGACACATTAACCTTTAAAATGAAAAGGAACATATATTTTGCCCCATCACTCTTTGTCACAGAAAACCTCACTCTTGGTAAGGCTGGATTTTCCTGAATGAGTGGTGACAACAGCATTTTGTACTAAGTTAGATCCAAACTGATATACATCAGTGTATGCAAATCTTAATCTGTTTTATTTGTACAGGACAATTTAGTACTACCTTTGTTCTTTGATCTTTTTCAGCACATCTTGAAAATCAGCTGATGTGCTGGAGTTTGAAACCAACTCACTGAACAATGTAGCTATTACAGGCCCAGAGGTGCCAGGCAAGACAGTGTCCATTAGGACCCAAGAGTGTAGGCTAATAAAATGTTGTCCTGTACAGCCGGCCACTGAAGTGAGACTCAGAGTGATGAGGGCTGGACATTTCACAAAGCCTACTTGCTGAAAAAGATCTTTTAGGATTAAGTCCTATTGGCTTTACTTCCGAATAGAAATCTGCTTAATGGTTACCATTGGGAACCACTATTTTATGCATTTAGGTTCCCTCAGAAACCAACAAACCATAATATGTGACTGAAACATCACCAGGAACCTACAGAAGCTTTGAATGTGCACCGGTACCTCCTGAAAAGAATGAAATCCAGAACACAAAGTTACCGTCACCACACTTTACTGTGTAAACAGTATTCTTCAATTTATATGAGTTCATCTTGTATTTATAGCTTAGGGAATTTCATCAAGATGTTATTTTGGTTTTATCTGCCAACATAACAGTAAGACATAGGTATGTGATCATGGGTGAAGCAGATCATCATGGCTGAACTTAAGCATGCCTATGCTCCATTATTGGGGTCTTTTGACTGAAAACCCATGTGCCAGATCACGCATCTGGTCAAGCACAAAATGGTTGTGCTGCATCCAGGCCTTTCTGGATCTGTGCTCACACTGCTCTGGGATTCAGTGTTTTTTGTTGTGTTGTGTTTTTTCAGCAGGTCACTCAGCACTGATGCTTTCTTTGAATCACAGTGGGGAAAACCTCAGCACCGGTCAACAACTTACACACATCTTCCCATGCATGTGATCTTATATTTAATGCTTATTATGTCTGTACACTGTACATGCCACAGTGTTGGTGAAGTGTGTTTATGATTTTTCTCCTTATAATGCAGGCCTAGAGAAAAAATAAATAAATAAACTAATTTTCTGAGCTGCTTGTCCTAATCAACTCTCAAAGGGTGAAAGGTGGGGAAACACTCTGAACACCCAGTTCAGCACAGGGCAGACACACAGACAAACACACACACTTAGGGTGCAAATTTATCACCTTTAATTCCCCTGACATGCATGTTTTTGGATGGTGGGAGGAAACCACACAGAAAGAACTCAGACTGTCCCTTCTGTGAACTGATCCCAGGACCTTCCCACTGAGAGGCGACAGTGCTACTCACTGCACCAACCAGATGATAAAAAAACTAGTGTATAAAAATAAGTATATCTTAGGCCATAACAATCACAATCACAGGTTTCTGTGAGGGCATTCCAGTTTCAGCACATGTTTCCATGCAGTTTTGGTTTGTAACACGTCAACCCATTACCCGAGACTCTCTTTTCACATCTTAATGATATATTTGTGCACAAATATTGAAACTTTAGTGGAATTCTCCTTTAAGATAGTGTCCGTTCTAGCGCTCTGTGCTCGATTAGCTACGTCTGGATGAGTGATCGGCGTTAGCTCGATTGGTCTGGTCTGGTATTCTGCGCGGGCTGGGATTGTTCTGTTCACCCAGTAAACTCGTGTTTTCTTCTGTGGATTTTCAACCAAACATGGCAGATTCTCAGGACGACAAGCTTTACAAAGCTGAATATGCGAAAAGCGGCCGTGCATCGTGCAAGAAATGCAAAGAAAACATCGCTAAGGACTCGCTGAGGATGGCGATAATGGTGCAGGTAAACACACCGCACTGCCCGCTCAGGCAGCCATGCGGGCACTTCTGCCCGGATATCCCCCTCAAACCCACCAGAACTCCATCGAAACATCTCGTGTTGCATTAGTTTCATCCCTGTGGGGTTACATTTCTTGTGTTCTCGGTCTAAGGCCTGATTTATTTCCTCTACAAGGCGTTTAAATGGCTGCTGAGCTGCTGAATGGAGGGCAGTTGATGCAGGTTTTTATTCCAGCCTGTGGAGCATCGCTCATCCTCGCAGAAGTCCAAATCACTGCTTCCAGTTAGGGAATAAACAACAAAGGACTCTGATTTATATCTAGAATATGCATTACAACAGATCTGTAAACAAAAAAGCCACGTTAGAGGAGATCTAAAGGCTCCAGTGTCTTTGTTCAAGGCATTAATGGAGGACTGGAGCAGAGAAGTGAAAACTCATGCAGTATATTTACTGAATCATTCAGATCTGACTGTCTGGAGACAGTTTGTGACATAGTGATAAGTGAGATCAGGAGAAGCTCAGGAATTTTAAATGATTAGTAGACTTGGTAACGTTTAGTCATTAAGAAAATGTTTAGATTACAGTTCAGTGCTTGACCTTTATAAAAAGGAATAAAATCAAATAGAGGATATATATATATAATAAATTATATAATGTGTGTATGTGAACATGATCCAGATAAAGTGGTAGGAATAGACATTACACTGAAAGGGTTTGTACACTTTCATTTTGGTTTACTGTATCATTAAATCATTTTGTATCTTCTTTGCAGGCCCCCTCTTGCATGTGGTTCTGGAGGTGATTGGATGGGATGTTCACTATAAAACAGATGTTTAACTGTTTTCATTCCTCCACAGTCGCCCATGTTTGATGGGAAAGTGCCACACTGGCATCACTTCTCCTGCTTCTGGCTCCGTGCAGCTGTCCAGTCGACTTCAGACATATCTGGTTTTACTGATCTCCGCTGGGAGGACCAGGAGAAGGTGAAGAAAGCCATTGAAAGTGGAGGTACTGCTGGAGGTAATATTAATATCAGGAGAAATGGCTCATTCTGTGTGCTTAATAAGTTGAACTCGGCTCATTTTCACTTCATAATGCTACTCTTATGGTGTGTAAAGATATATATGAATAGAAAATTAAAATAAAAATTTGTTGTCATAAGGTGTGATGGTGCATATCACTCTGTCACTCCCTAATAACTGCCCCCTCATCTGTCAGGTAAAAGTGACCAGAAAGGAGCAGCTAAAGGAGAGAAGACGCTAAATGACTTTGCAGTGGAATATGCAAAATCTAACAGGAGCACCTGCAAGGGTTGTGATCAGAAAATAGAAAAGGTACATTTCTGATCAGTTTTTATGTATTATATCAGCAAGTGTCATTGATTGTGCTATTGGGTGTTTTTGGGCTAGTTTCCCAGACATTAATTAAGCCTAGTATTTGCTTTAATCTGAAGCCTTTGCAGGGGCAGCAGTGGCCTAGTGGTAAGAGAGTTGGCCCCAGGATTGGAAGGTCATGGGTTCAAATCCCAGACCAGTAGGTTTTCCCTGAGGTACCCTTGAGCAAGGTACCATCACTGCTCACTAGGATCTTAGTGTTTAGTAAAATACTTAAAAAATAAACATTTTTTATTTTTTTTAAAATAAACATGGGGCAGCAGTGGCCTAGCGGTTAGGGCGTTAGCCGCATGATCGGAGGATCGGGGGTTCAAACCCCTTCCCAATTGGTTGCCCTGAGGTACCCTTGAGCAAGGTACCGTCCCCATCACTGCTCCCCGGGCGCTTTCAATAGCTGCCCACTGCTGCACGGGTTTGAGTGTGCATGGGTAAAATGCAGAGGTCCAATTTCGTTGTGGTTCATGTGTGCTGTGCCGTGACCTCGCAATGACAAGGGTTGTCACTTTCACTTTCTTTTTTTTTCTTTCATTTCCTGAAACTTTATAGTCTGAACCTATACAAATTTTTTATTTTCACTGACACGGCTTCCTGAAGAGACTTTTTGCAGCTCCTTTAAAGGAAAGGGAAAACCTGCCTTTATAAATTGTGGTCCTACTGATATTAAGAGCTCCGTTTGACGTTCCTATTTTTCAGGACCAGATCCGTGTTTCAAAGAAAACAGTGGACCCTGAAAAGCCTCAGCTGGGGCTGATCGACCGCTGGTACCACACAGGCTGCTTTGTGAGCCGTCGTGAGGAGCTGGCTTTTAAACCAGAGTACAACGCAGCTCAGCTTAAAGGCTTTGCGGCGCTGCGAGCTGAGGACAAAGAGGAGCTGAAGAAGAGACTGCCTGCTGTTAAGACTGAAGGGTAAGTGACTTCTTTTTGAGATCTTTAACACATTGAAACAAAAAATGAAGCAAAAAAGGTTACATTTTGACATTTTAATCCTTATAATAGCACACTTCTTTTCATTATGTTAATCTCACATTATACTTTAATCCAGCACTACTTTAAAAAGCAGTTATACAAAATAGAGTATGAGTAATTAATGTGTATTTTTCACATCCTCACCATAACCTTCACCATAACTTTCCATTGTGTTGTTTTTTTTTTTTTTTTGTTTGTTTGTTTTGCTTTTTTCCCTACAAAAATTTGCTCAGGCACAGGTTAAAGAGCTCCACTGGTGGTTATTCATGGGTTTTATTATGTTGCTTAATTCAAGAGTTAAATAAAAACCTTGGTATTTAGAAAGTCAATCTTCACAAGTTTGTATTGACAGTTTGGTCAATCTTAAATTTGGAATGCTTCAGGATCTCTGTGTGGATGTACCTCCTATGTCATCCTCTCCCTCACTCACCCGTTTGCAGCATAGGAAGATACCCTTGAAGGCTTCTCTGAAACTTTTCATCTTGTAGGCATAGAGGAAAGGGTTGACTGCTGAGTTTGCGTGTGACAGGATGATGGCTGTGAGCAGAAGGGGCAGAGGCACGGGGCAGGACGGGCAAAGCAGCAGGAAGCAGTTAATCACATGAAGTGGTATCCAGCAGATGGTGAAAAGGAAGAGGACAAGAAAGAGTGATGTGGCCATCTTCATCTCTTTCTTGATCTTGGCTGCTCCCTCGGTGCCACCGGCTGCCCCACCTCGCTCTGCTGCTATCCTCCTTACCTGCCGCTTCACTGTGGCAAAAATCTGTGCATAGATAAGGAACATGACCAGCAGCGGTGCTAGTACGCAGGCAAAGAAGTTGAAGTAGACCATGTAGGTCATGTCCACCACCAGAACAAAAAAGCAGTAGCCAGACGTGGGTGGGGTTTTGTGCCAGCCCATCAGGGGCACCAGGCCAATGAGAAAGGCCAGAACCCAAGTGACTAGGATGACCATCAGCGCATTTCGTGGTGTCATCAGGTTGTGGTAGCGAAAAGGCATGAAAATGGCTACATAGCGTTCAATAGCCACAGCCAGCAAGCTGAAGATGGAGCTCTGGGTCAGCATGATGAGCACAGATAGCATGAGCAGGCACAGGTAGAGGTTGTTTCTTGGGATGCCAGTGTCTGTCAGGATTGCACAGGGTATGGCCAATGCGCCCACACAAACATCTGCCACTGCCAGTGAAACCAAGAAATAATTGGTAACCGTGTGGAGTTTCCGGTTCAGTCCAACCGCTGCACACACTAATAGATTCCCCACTGTGGAGAGAAAGGCGATGACTAGTTCAGCCGCCATGTAGGGCAGGTTCAGTGACACCACCACATCTGCAGGAGTTGTTGAGGTCGGAAAGGTCACATTAGTTTGTGGTTGAGTGACAGCCAAAATCTTGGTTGGCATGTTTACATCATATGTGATGGCCAGAAAGCTACTGTTCTCAATATGTTGCAAAATATGTTTTCAATATTTGTACTGTTTGCAGTGATGGCATTTGTGTAGAGCATAAGAGGCATGAGAGTGAAACTGGCAGTTGTTTTGTTCATAATTTGCTGTAAAAAAAGAGATCAAGGTGAACTGAACATTTTTTTTTTTCTTCAACTTTCTTTTTTTCCTAAAGGACAAAGACTCTCCCTTTTTGGGTTGGGATGCTGTCGCACCTCACTCTGAGCTGATATGATCATAAATTATCAACACACAACCCTGTTAAAGTTGTAATTTTTAAAAATTAAAGTTGGATTTCTATTTTTATTATTTTTTTAATGCTAAGAAGCAAACATTGTTCTTTTGTTTTTATTGTTTCTTTTTTGGCCAAAACATTTTATTTTTTTATTTATCAATCTGCAGTTAACACAGTTTGGGGTAAATGGAAACGTGAAGCACACAATCAGATGCACAAAACTTTTTCAGCTGCAACAAGATTATGATTTTTTTTTTTTTTTTTGCTCTTTAATTGGAAAATTGCCTTAAAATTGCCATAAATACATACAGTTAAGCCTGTTTGCCTTGTCTTGGGATGCTTAATGCAATAAGTTAGGCATCATTATGCTGCAACACTTTGGTACCTTACCCAAATCACATACTTCCAACAAAGATCAGCCAAAATCCAAATTGCACATTGGCTGGTTTAGGTTTCATGTTTAAAATAAAAGGTTACTCATTCCAGTTTGCAACAATTCATCCCTTGTTTCTTAAAGGAGCAACACAACTCCTTCTGGTTATGCATAATTTCAGATTCATTAAAAATGTTAAAAGGATATATAGTGAGAATGTTTGATATACTCACTGAAGTGTCATGCTGTTTCTTTTTCCTCCACGCAGTGAAAAACATGCACTATTTGATGTCCTAAAGTTCTGTCAGTGTGTGGTTGAGCCTGTTATCAAGGCACTGCATGTCTATATATTAATACTTCTCTATTAGACTCAGTAATAGTTTTCTTAACCAAGTCCCCCCCTTCTCTTCCCTTTTATACCTCACATCTAGGTGAAATGACCTTCATATTTAGTGTGTTTACCACTGGGGTTGTGGGGACCTATAATCAGCTTGTGAAATTTGGGAGTGTCCTTTCCATTGTTTGGGTTCTTTCCTCTGTGGGTTATTCTGTTGTCCTCTAGTGCCTGATATGTTGACTTGTAGTCATTAATTACATCTCTGAGAGGCAATGGGGGGCAAAATTGTTATAGGATTTCCCTTAGGCAGCCCTTCTATAGAAAGGTGATTGAATTAATGATCTTCTTTGTAATGCCTCCAGGGTCGAAGCACCCGTGGTCTCATGCAACCAGCAAGCTCATAATGAGCTCCACTGATAAATGCCCACTGTGTCTAGTTACCCAAGGTGTCGGAGTTTTAAAGTTCATTTTTGATGTCATGTTTAATCGGCTCATTCCAGTATTATTGATCCACAAAAATACAAGCCTTTATAAAAGTACCTGATTATGCTGCTTTCATAAATTCGGTATATGTTATGAAAGTGTTAAAAGGCTCCTAACATGAGAAAATGGATTTATCTGTTATTATTTGTTTTTTAATTAATTTATTTATTTATTAAAGTTTGATGTGCTGTGCAAAGGCACCTTTCACACGCCAGTTCTAATTCAAGCAAATTGTTTCAGGAGTTTGCCTACAGCAGTTAAACTTTGCCCTTTTTTTTTTTTTTTTTTTTTTTTTTAGTTATGTGGAGTGTTTCTCCTGAACTGTGTATTTTAAGAGGTGTTTTTCAGAGGAGAGTTCAATTACATATGCTAGCTTTCAAGGTGCTCCACCTCAAAAAGACTGTTTCATTGAAAGTGATTAAAAAAAAGGGAAATTATTGTAAACCTAATTATGAATTTAGCACAGCACACATTCTGTAAGACACAAGGTCTTTAAAACACAGTTGTCTGATCATCTTGATCCATGCATTTGCTTAATGATTATGAATGATACAAATTGCTTAAACCTTTTGCTGACTATTAGTTGCTTTTTTTTCTTTCTCAGCAAAAGAAAGGCAGACACTGTTGATGGAGAATCCATCTCCAAGAAGCAGAAAAAAGAGGAAGAGGAGAAGAAACAACTGGAGATGCAGATGAAGGTTGGATGTGTGAAAACTATCCCTCAGCTCTTTGATAATTAGCTGTAGTTTTTGTGCAGTTAAAGGCATAGTTTTGTGTAGTCTTGAACCTCTGTGTTCTAAAACAAACCACTGATTAATGTTCAAAGCAGCTTTTCTACATTCTGTTCCTGAATCTGATGTTGTGCTCTTTAGGAACAGAGCCAACTGATTTGGGGAATTAAAGACAAGTTAAAGAAATACTGTTCAACCAATGATATGAAAGAACTTCTCATCGCTAACAACCAGGAGGTTCCCTCAGGAGAATCCAATGTAAGATCACAATCACTTTATTAATGCACTTAAACAGACACCTACATCATGGTCCACATTTTTTCCTCTGTCTCTGTGTGATGAAAAGGTGTTCGAGTAAAAAGTGCAGACCATCAGAGGAGCTTGTGTTGAGAACCAGTGTTCTAGATTTGGTGTCCAATCTGAATTTGATTCCATGGTCCTCTTAGAGGACTTAAGAGCCAGTTTGATGAATCTTTGTGATTTTTAGATATTGGACCGTCTTTCAGACTGTATGGCTTTTGGAACCTTAAAGCCTTGTGAAACCTGCCAAGGTCAGCTTGTGTTTAAGAGTGATGCCTACTACTGCACAGGAGACATCTCTGCTTGGACTAAATGTGTATTCAAGACTCAGACACCAAACCGTAAAGACTGGGTCACTCCTAAGGTTTGTAGAGCTTACACTAACACACCTTCATCTCTAGACCCCAGACTGAAACTAATGGTTAGTTACTTTATTGAGTATTTTTATATTCCACCCTTTTGGTTCTGTCCTTTCGATCTGTCTGTGGAGATTTCTAAAGCGCTACTCTTTGTGTTGTATTGCAATCTGTGTACAGATACATGAAATAATATTAAATAGTACATTAGTGAGAAGAGTAATGCAGATGTTGTCATTTTTTCCTTATTACAGTCTATACATTTGCTGGAGGCCTTTTTTGGCCTGACAGGTTTTAGATTATGCAGGTATGTTCCTCTGAAATTTTCTGTTCCTCTTTAGGAGTTCTATGAGATCCCCTTTCTGAAGAAGTTTAAGTTTAAACGACAAGACCGTGTTTTCCCCAAAGAGGCTCCAGCTCCTCCTGCAGCTCCTTCTTCAGCAGCTTCTGCTTCTGCTGCTGTGGCTTCCAGCACCTCCAGCACCCCCATTGAGACCCCCACAGAAGTGCCTGCTGGTCAGTCTTGTGTAAATTTTCTGTCATGGCTTTACAGTAAGATCAGCTTACCATTCACACAAAGCTAGCGTAGCTGAATGTCATTTCTGAAAATGTGTTGTGTGTTTTTTTTGTGTGTGTGCTTTACACTGTTTTAGAGGAAAACTGGCATTGTAGCCAAAGTGAAAAGTTTATTTTAATCACATTCTGGGTTGAGTTTAGGGTTGGAAAGATGGGGGAAGTTCAGGAGAAAGACTTAATTAATTAAGCTAAAGGTAGGCGTGTACAGTAGACCATCAAAGTAAGTTTGGTTTCCAGTGACACTTTCTGTAAATACCTAATATTGGCCCTTTCTTTTGGTGACTAACTTGTTCTTCCAATTTCCTGCATCTACAGACAAGCCTCTGACTGGACTGAAAGTGCTGGCTGTGGGAAAGCTAAGTAAGAATAAAGATGAGCTAAAGGCTGCGGTAGAGGAACTGGGAGGGAAGATTACCGGCACTGCCAATAAAGCTGCCTTCTGTCTCAGCTCCAAGAGTAAGTGTGTGCATGCATGTGCACCCTTGTTGATTTTAAATTATGTGTAGCATTGAGTGATAAAGTGTACTTTCTAAATGTTTTCAATTAAAAAATGTTCTAATATTTTTCCCTCAACCAGCAAAGGTTTGAACTTCAAGCATTTAGGGCTTCTGTCCACAACATACCATCACAAGAGTTGTTGTGAAGGGTTAACTGTTGTTTTCATGGGTGTTCTTATGTAAGTGCATCATTTTGAGCTGCATATGAATTATTGCTTAAAATTAAGTATTTTGTTTCCAGTAGAGCTTGGGATGCTTGCACAGTTGCAGTCTTTAACTTAATGGAAATATACAATGTGGCCTCTGCAAAACAGTTTCGGTGTTTTTGGTTTTTTGTTTATCTAACCATAAAATGCTAAACTTTGCAAAGAAAGTTCCATACTTGTTTGTTCCATGTAGAGAGTGCATGGACTAATTTTTACTCACAATGTAACAAAACATGTCAGTTGATCTGTTGTACATGGCTGTAATAATCCACATTGAACAATACATAACTATGCGTCATGATTATCATGTTAAATTCTCTGTTGTGTGTGTCTGTATGGAAAAGTAAGGGCTTGAAGTGTGTTAATTAGGGTTCTCCATGGAATGGATATGGTGTGATCAAATCATCCTGCTCATTTGTGTGTGTCTTGTTTTGGGCTTCACTAATTCTCTTTGTCCCTGTGCTGTTTCAGAGGAGGTAGAAAAGATGAGTAAGAAGATGGAGGAGGTGAGAGATGCGGGGGTGCGTGTTGTTGCTGAAGATTTCCTCACTGATATTAAATCCTCTGGCAAGGCCCTGCAGGAGCTCATCTCCCTGCATGGCATCTCCCCCTGGGGGGCTGAGGTTAAAGTGGAAGCTCAGGCTCCATCAGGAGCTTCCAAATCAGCTGGAGCCATGTCCTCAAAGAGCACAGGCAGAAACAAAGAGGAAGAAGGTTAGAAGCGTGTTTTATTTGTACCTTTCAAAAGTTGAATTGCATGAGTGAAAGGTTCCACAGTACATGTGCAGGGATGCTGATTTTGTCCAGGGTTATGATGTACCCTAAAGATTTAGGAGTTAATTAATTAACAATTAACAACAATGAATTAGATATAAAAATTCATAAAGTCTGTCACAAAGATTCAGCTCCATCTGTATTCTGGAGGGCTGAAAACTTTCAATGGCGAGCAAAAGGAGATGAATTTTAAAAACAGTATTTATATATATTTTTTTTTTATAGATTTAACTTTAGAAATGTCATACACTGAGGAAAAACAAGCTGATTTAGAAAATTTGAAAGGAATACTTCCATGTGTCAGTATTTAAAATAAAATCAATAAAAGACAAAAGAAATGTTATTTACATTTTAGGTTTGAAAATGGTGAGAAAATGTTATTGTCCACAAAGTTAGCCTGTGTTTTTAAAGAAGTCTGTTATCATTAATTCTACCCAAAAACTAAATCAGCAGCCTCTGATAGTGGAAAAGCGTCTTGTTCAGATTTAATTGCTAAAAATAAACCAATCCTCTTTCATAGGTGGTAGCAAGTCAAAGAAAATGAAGCTGACGGTTAAAGGTGGCGCAGCAGTTGACCCCGACTCAGGTTAGAGAACTCTTGAGCGGTTTTGTATAATATGTGTTTTTGTGTTCTCTTTGTGTCCTTCTGTATATGGAGTGAACTAAATCCCAACTGTTTTAATTTCACATTTTGGTTGTTCAGGCTTAGAGAACTGTGCTCATGTGTTGGATCAGAATGGCAAGATCTACAGTGCTACTCTGGGTCTTGTGGACATTGTCAGAGGAACAAACTCTTACTACAAACTCCAGCTGCTGGAGGATGATGTCCAGAAACGGTGAGAAGTGGTGAAGTCATCTCCGCTGACGTTCTCCTGTCTTTATTCATTACCCTTGTTAACCTCTGCTTCTCTCCATGAGCAGGTACTGGGTGTTCAGATCATGGGGGCGAGTAGGCACCACTATTGGTGGAAATAAGCTGGATAAGTTTTACGACAAGAACTCAGCCATGGACAACTTCCGCAGTGTATATGAGGAAAAAACAGGCAATTCTTGGACTTCAAGCAGCTTTACAAAATATCCCAACAAATTTTACCCTCTTGAGATTGATTATGGGCAGGTATGTACTTGCCATTAGTTTTTGGGGTTTTTTAGCTTTTTGCTTAAAGAGTGAACACCAAGGGAATTGGATGATCCAAATACGTTTCCTGGCTATTTCTTCAGGATGAGGAAGCAGTGAAGAAACTGACTGCCAGCTCAGGCACCAAGTCTCAGCTAGCCAAACCAGTCCAAGAGCTGATTCGAATGATCTTTGATGTGGAGAGCATGAAGAAAGCCATGGTGGAGTTTGAGGTTTGTCTATTATTATGATTATTATTATTATTATTACCTATTACCAGAAATGCTTAATAATGATCTGATTACATGGTGTGTTCTGTGAAGCAGAACAGGCTTAAATATTCTAAAATGTAGGAGTCCTAGGCCAGAAGCGATGGCCTTTGCTCTGTTCTGCCACCTGCTAGAGGACCAGAAGTGCCGTAAACTCTTATTTAGAAGTGAATTGTTTCTCACAGATTGACCTTCAGAAGATGCCTTTGGGGAAGCTGAGTAAGAGACAGATCCAGAGTGCCTATTCTCTCCTGAGTGAAGTTCAGCAGGTTAGCATTACTACTGAGAACAGGAATATGACTGTTTTGTATAAATGTAGCTTCATTTGCAGCTTTTGTAGCACTAGAAAAATTTGGGGATTAGCCCAAACAGTAAATAATTCCCTTCATCCTTAAATATTGATAATATGCATGCATTTTTCCCCTTGTGAACGTCTGTCTCTGTTAAAGGCTGGATTTTATTAGATTGACTATATAAAGTTGGCTTTAAATATCTCTTTGTCAGGCTGTTTCTGACGGCGCTTCTGAGTCTGTGATCCTGGACCTGTCAAATCGCTTCTACACACTGATACCACACGACTTTGGCATGAAGAAACCTCCTCTGTTAAATAACCTCGACTACATCCAGGTGAGATGGGAGCACTAAGCTGTGTGTTCCGGTCACAAAAGGAACAGGATGTGATAGTGACCTCAGAATGGTATTGCTCCTATAATTAATGAAAAGGAGGATAGTTCATGGTGTATTTGATTTAAGTCTTGATGATTTTGGAAAGTAAAAAAAACGGTAAGGAACTTTGAATGTGTTAAATATAAATTATGATTGATAAATTAATACCTGTAGCATTGTGCAGCACACTTTTATTTATTTATTTTTTTCTTCTTTAATACACATCCAAAATCTGAAGAACATCTCTAATAAACATATTTCCATGAGACAAATACAGCATCATTACAAGTAATCAGTAATCATTACAATTGTTTTGATTTCACAAACAAAGTAATCAATGTTTGCCCAAATCAATAATCATAATTTCTCACTTACATCAGGCTAAAGTTCAGATGCTGGATAACCTCTTGGATATTGAAGTAGCCTACAGCCTCTTGCGTGGGGGAGCAGAAGATAACAAAAAAGACCCTATTGACATCAACTATGAGAAACTCAAAACTAAGATTGAGGTTTGCTTCATTTTTATCTACACTTAACATGAGGAGGGGTACAAATGTTTCTTTACACATGATACAATCCTTACTGTATTGTGAGTTTAGAATTGTTTTATGGATTGACTTCTTTTCAGGTGGTTGATAAGTCATCAGAGGAGGCTCAGCTTCTCAAACAGTATGTTAAGAATACACACGCTGCTACTCACAATGCCTACAAACTTAAGATTGAAGAGGTAAGGGGAAAAAATATTTTCCTTTTTTTTTTTTTTTTTTTTTTTTTTTTTTTTTTTTTTTTTCTTCATTTGCTGTAATATAGAAATCAGCCACAGTGCAAATATGTTAAGATTTGTTTCTGGAATATGTTTAATAGTTATTTTTCTAAAGGATGTCTGCTATGTATGGTGTCCCCCTTTCACTGATTCACTGGAACAAAAATAAATGGTTTCCCTGGAGTATCACAAAGTCTTGAAAGCTAATAAATCATTCTCTTCTTTAGATCTTTAAGATTGATAGAGAGGGTGAATACCAGCGTTATCGGTCCTTCAAAGATTTGCCCAACAAACAGTTGCTCTGGCACGGCTCCCGCACCACCAACTATGCAGGTATCCTGTCTCAGGGTCTGCGCATCGCTCCACCTGAGGCCCCTGTGGTATGTACTCGTTTTAGATTGCCACCTACTGCTCACACACAATAACTACTAATCGCTGGTCAGGGCTTAAAACGCTTGATGAAGATATCCATGAATCAGGTTTGTTTCTTTTTTTTAAATTCTTTTTTAATTAAGTCTTTGTAGACAGAGCGGTTTGACGTGAAATGCTCCATTCTAGAGAAACATACCATCTCAGAATCACAGTGGTGAAGTGTTAAAGTAATTGCTGATAGGTCATTCCAGGATACAAGTTAAAAATTGCTAGATTTTTCACAAAAAGAAAATTTAGTTCTCATATTCAGCAAAAACAAAGGATGAGAAGGGGGAGTAAAATGCAGCTTTTATTGAAAATGTCAAGACTGGAAAAGGTGTTCATAAGAGGATGATTAACTATTTTGCCTATTTACTAATTTCTCTGTAGACGGGTTACATGTTTGGCAAAGGTATATACTTTGCTGACATGGTGTCCAAGAGTGCCAACTACTGCCACGCCTCCCAGTTCGACCCTGTTGGCCTCATTCTGCTAGGAGAGGTTGCTCTGGGCAACGTGTAAGTGCATTTGGTATTCTTTTTATTTTCCTCTCATTTCCGTATTGTCTATTCTTTTGATTAAAATGTGTGTGCTTCTCTTTAAAGGCATGAACTTAAAAAGGCATCTCATATTACAAAACTTCCAAAGGGAAAGCACAGTGTGAAAGGTAATCCCTCGTTTCAGATCATTCTTTGAGGGCCTGAATAACGTGGTATAACTTGGTGCACATTAATTAAGCAAATAAAGCTCTCCAGTTTTTGCTGATAGAAATTGCAATCGTTTTGTGCCATTTCATAGGTTTGGGCCGAACCGCTCCAGATCCAAATGCTACTGTCTCTATGAATGGGGTGGACATTCCACTGGGTAAAGGCATCAACACCAACATTGACGACACAAGTCTGCTGTACAACGAGTATCCTTTTACTTTGTCTCTGTGTCAACCTACCACTTCAGTTATTACTTTGATTTGTATGAACAATTTATTTTTTATTATTTCAGTAATAATGAAAGTGAAAGTGACAACCCTTGTCATTGCGAGGGCACAGCACACAGTGAATCACAACGGAATTGGACCCATGCACTCAAACACCGTGCAGCAGGGGGCAGCTATTGAAAGCACCCGGGCAGCAGTGACCGAGATGGTACCTCAGGGCAACCTACTGGTGGGGAATCGAACCCACAATCTTCAGATGCGGAGCCAACTCCCTAACCACTAGGCCACTGCTGCCCATATATAAAGTTTTTCCAGGGCCATTAGATAGCTCTATAAACAAAAGGTATTTTAATAAGGATAAATGATGCATAAAAATGAATAGCCACACTTTAACCATGTACTTGTCAGGACTGGTAATGCAAAAGAACAGCTTTCTGTTTGACATGCATCATGTTACATTTACATTTAAAGATTTTGTACAACTTTTTTTTTTTTTTTTTCTGACTTTTTTTTCAGTGGCTGTTTTTTGTCATTGTGAAACAGCACACAGTGAGACATAACGAAATTCAACCTCTGCATTTACCCATACACGCTTGCAGCAGGGAGCCGTGATGGGGATGGTACTTTGCTAAAGGGTACCTCAGAGCAACCCACTGGTCTGGGATTTGAACCCATGACCTGTTGTTCCTGGGGCCAACTCCCTAACCACTAGGCCACCTCTAAAAGATTAATGAGCTCAGGGGCTCAAATGATGCTCAAACCCACAATCTGTTGATCCGCAAGAGTGTCTTACTCCTAGGCTGTCACTCCCTGTTTGTATTCATTCTTCTGCTCAAGGCAAACATAACTGTAACATAACTTTTCCATCCTTTGCCATGTTGTTTCCTTTAACTTGACTTTTTCCAGGTATATTGTGTATGATGTAGCTCAGGTGAATCTGAAATACCTTTTGAAGATTCGCTTTAATTACCAGACATCCCTCTGGTGAGAGGCCTGGGATCTTTTCCCCTGACATCACGGCAGCGCAGCACTCAAGATCCAAGAGCCACAGGAAGTTCTTACCATTAAACCAGTTCTATAGTTCATTTAGAAGTGCTCTCACCCCAGCTCTGCTTTAGCACCGTAGCTTGGAGTAAATAACAATATTTCTGTTGCTCTGTAAACGTCCATGTACAGCAGTCTGCTGAATGAGACTTGTCATTTCTGTTGACTTGGTCTGATCTGAGTATTTTGAGAGAAAGCAGAGATCTTCCTCAACTGATTCCAATAGAAGGGTTAGAAGAGTCTTCCAGTGAATTTAAAGATGTTTTTGTTTGACTTGTGTGAGCCTTTGTGTAAAATGGCTTCAAAACTTGTCATCGTAAAAAGTCTAAGTTTCAAATGACATTCAGTTTTCTTTACTGAGAAGAGGCGCAAAAATACTGTACAGTTTTAGAAATGGACGCTTTCTTGTAAGGTAGTGTTGGTTCTTTATAAATGGAACGAGTTTACTATGATTCCTAGTATAGGATGGTTTTCTTTGTAATCTCCCTCCCCCCCTTTTTTTTTTTTTTTTTTTTTTTTTTTTTTTTTTGCTAAGACTCAACCAGTGAGAACATCTACATCTACATTTTCAAACCAAGGCTTTTAAAAACTAGAACCTACGGGACTGAGCATCTTGGCTGATCATCACTCATCCTAAAACTGTACCAATCTTCTGTAAACACACCATCCCAGAATGGCCACTTCCTTATGGTGAATTTACACACACTTTCAAGGTTTTGGGGGGGAAATAAACATTGATTTTGTCATTCCCCTTTTTTTTTATACCATGTTAACCTCTGAATAAAACCATGCTTTGGTCTACCTTGAGGTTTTGAACTCTTTCTTTCACCTCAAAACATACACTAAACATAGTTTGTTGCTCTGACACCCACATAAAACAATCGGAGTCATCAGATTTAAAATTATTTAAACGCACACACTGTATTTATATATATATATATATATACACACACACACACACACACACAGGCATACATATGACTCACTCTGCCCTTGTCTTTATCTTTGTTACTTTTTTTGTCTATCTCTCTCTGTGTCTGTTTCTCCCATAATCCTCTGCGTCGCTCGGGCTTTGAAAAGCGGCGCGGCTCCTTCAAGATGGCGGAGCTGGATCAGCTGCTGGATGAGAGTGAGTAATAAACTAAAGTCGGCTTCGGTTTTAAGTGCCTCATGACTTGCTCCAGTTTTCCCTGCCGCTTTAGAGACGGTTGTGGTGTTACTGTTGTTGATGTTGAGTGTTGGAAGTGGGCATTTATGTGCTGTAAACCCGCTTTCCTGACCTGAACTTCATCTCCCCGTTAGCTATGTTGCTAACACCTAGCTGTTAGCCGGCTAGTCCTGCTAGCCTGCTGTAAATAAACGCTTCGAAAGCATCCCACTCGCTCCTTCTGACCTCCCCAATCACATTTTATTCAGGGCTTTATCTGTTAAAACAAGAAACTGGACAGCAGGGTGAAGCCGTGCTCGAGGCGCTGAATTTGTCCGTGTGTGAGACCTGGAGCGGGGTGTTTTCTGTGTGACAGCTGCTCGTCTGTTTTGGGAGAACGTCTTTATGAGACAGCTCTGTGCCAGACAGCCTCACAGACGACAATAAGAACCGACTTACTGCGCTTTTATCGAGTGGACAGGGTGTGATTTAGTATTATTTGTTATTATTTTTAACCTGGGACCTCGGATTATTCAGTCCTCGTATGCAGGTCGACCATAAACCGTATGTACTCGTTATAGAGCTGTTCGATTGAGGCAAAAATCACGATTATTTTGGGCAATATTGATCACTATAAAATAACACGATTACTCAGTGACGCTGGAAACATCAGGCATTAATTGAACTTTTTAAACTCGTCTGCTTAATTGCATTGAAATCATTTTATTTGAAATTTAAATACAACAATTATAAAAAAAAAAGTAAAGAGACATTTTTGAGTAACATAAATAACATCCAAACTCCCTGAAATAACACCCTTGTACACTGTTACAGGGAATTGGAAATATTTAAAGTAATAATTTAACAGAAACACCGACCTGTGAACATGGCTGGATTTGAGCTGATGCAGGGGACAGTGTTTCCACTTGAGCTGAAGATCCTCTCAAGCTGGGATGCACAGATATTTATTTCCAGATTGGAGAGTCATGGGAAGAGATTCTGGGATTTCTCTGATAATTGTTTTATGCAGATTTTTTTTTATTTTTATAAGTACTGGATATCAAAATCCTTATCAGGCTTAGAACTAAGTTAATTGTTAATTCCTAATTCATTGAGGGTTGAATTTTTGTTTAAATTATTATTTTTTATTAGACCATCAGAGGTGATACAAACACAGTCATGGCGAGTCATTCTGAAAGATTGATTTGCTTAAACTATGGGCTGCCCATCACCTGGTTTAATTTATCAGCCCTATTGTTCCTTAAAATATTTCTAAGATGTTGCCTGTTAAAGTGAGGAATTTCCTGGCCAATCCTCAAGTTTAGGCTCAAGTTATCTGCTTTGTGGAATATCACCCACCTTTCTGTTTTCTCAGGTTTCTGTCTTTGGTGTACTGGTTTAGTAGATGTGAAACATTTCACTGTCTGTTTTGGCAGCACACATTATATTGTAAACTTGACAGAAGCTGAAAAACCTTTTTTTTTTACTTTTTTGAACTCAAAGCTGGCTACTTAATTATCTCTCTGATGCTTGTATGTTCAGATATATCAGTCCAAATGTGCATCTGTTGTACAAATGAAGTTCAAAAATGGCTATTTGTTCTGTTCTTTTTACTAATACTTCATAATTTTAAGAACATATAATCTGGGTTCTTCTACTAACTGAGAACTCTTGTGCTTTCATTTTCAGGCTCTTCAGCTAAAGCACTTGTCAGTCTGAAAGGTAACTCTTCAGTTTACTCTTTGACTTGCAAGCTAGTCAAACTAGAACACTCTCAGCATTCTTCTGTTTTCTGAAACAGTTAAATCATTTTTAGTGGCTAAACATTCCGACACATGTTAAATGGTAAGTTGACCTACAGGTATAATACAAATGATGATGGAAAAATTGACGTGGCGTTTATGTTGACAGAGGGAAGTTTGTCAAACACTTTAAATGAGAAAAACAACCTGCCAAAATCTCAGAACACCAGAGGAAGGAGCAGTTTCATGTCTATGGATACGGTGAGAGGCTCACTCAGTTGCTTACTTGTGCAAAGATTTTAAAATGTAGTAAGAATCAATTGGCAAGTGCTTTCATGATTTTTGTTATTTTTAGAAATGAAAGAGAAATGTTTGGCTCAAAGATCACTGTGTGTGTGTGTGTGTATATATATATATATATATATATATATATATATATATAATATATATATATATATATATAGTGTATATATATATATATATATATATATAATTACACATACATAAGTGTATTCTGATACTCTACGTCTCCCTGTGCTTGCCTCTGTCTGATAGTCATGTCAAAAATTAGGATATTAAGACATAACATTAATATTAGATCTCTTAATGTATGTATAGATAAGTATGTATATATAAAGCTGAAATAAATGCAGAAACAACTAATTAACAAAGGGTGGGTGGTGGTGGTCTAGTGGTAGGATACTTGCCTATGGACCTTTGGCTCAAGAAGTTCCAGGTTCGAATCCCACCTCTAGCACTACCACCACTGAGTTCCTGAGCAAGACCCTTAACCCTGAGTTGCTCCAGGGGGACTGTCCCTGTAATTAGGACATGGAAGTCGCTCTGGATAAGAGCGTCTGCTAAATGCTGTAAATGTAAACAAAGAGGCCAATTCCTGATAAGCAAAGCATTAGGAGACCCTCTGACATGCTAATAGGTTTTCCACACTTTGTGTCTTGCGTGCAGCCTTTTCCAATTCACCCTATCAAAAGGTTTCACATCCGGCCTTTGACTTGACCAATACAGAACTCTCCACTTATTTTTTTTATCTTTGCATTGGTGAGTCTATTGGAATGTTTTGGGTCATTGTCATGTTGCATGGTCCACCCCTATTTCACCTTCAGTTTTTGGACAGGTTGTCTTCAAGCACCCTTTGAATCAATTAACAATTCATAGTGGTTTCTATGATGGAGAGAGTTCTTTAAGCAAGCAAGTTTTTTTTTTTTTTTTTTTTTTTTTTTTTTTTTTTTAACACTCCTTGAGAGTTGGCAGCCTAATTTCTTTTGTTCTGAATAACATTTGGTTGTTTTTTGTACAGGTGAAGTAATTAAATGTTTAACCCATTAAATATTTAATGGGTTGTCCTTTCTTCAGGTTTTATAAAGTGCTCATTAAACCATAAAACTCAGCTGCTCAAGTATTTGAGTATTTAACTAATGTTTGACATTGGTTTCTTTTGTCTGTCTAACTTTCCTGCTGATAAAATTTCATAAGCTAAAAAAGAAACCAATACTTGGATTAAGTGCTTTTTATGGAACTACACTTCAGAGCTGTGTTCAAAGAGCCCAAACATTTTCCTCAGTTGTCATAATGTCTTGGTTTTTTTTTTTTTTGTTTCTTCTTGTGTGTTTTTGGTCTTGCTGAACACCTTAGCCAACGAGAAGCTCAAAGAGGAGTCGATTTTCCTCTGAAGAAGAGGAGCGGCCACTCACCTTCAGATCCCCCAGGAGGAGCCAGAGAGTTACCACTGTGCCTCAGGTCGGGCAACTGCTTCCTGGTATTGCACTTGATTTCAGGAGAGTTTGAGGAGTGTATATCTGCAGTCTCTGAGAAATATAGTGTAGCTGCTCATGCACAAAACCTGAAACGGATCATCTTTTTTTTTTCACTCTCTCTGCAGAAACTCGCAAGCGTCACTACACCAGATAAAAGAGCTTCACAGAAGATTGGACTAAGATTACGAAACCTGCTTAAGCTACCCAAAGCACATAAATGGTGCATCTATGAGTGGTTCTATTCTAACATAGACAAGTAAGTGATGCCACTGTTGCATATTGTGTTTTTAAAATGTGTGTACTGACTTTAACCAAATAACCTGTAAATTGAATATATACAATAAAAATATTGAAATTCTGTTTTCTCTTGTAGACCCTTATTTGAGGGAGACAACGACTTCTGCTTGTGCCTAAAGGAGTCCTTCCCTAATTTAAAAAGTAGAAAGCTGACCAGAGTGGAATGGGGAACAATAAGACGGCTGATGGGCAAACCCAGAAGGTATTGCTTTTCATTTCATTTGCGGCATTTTAGCAGACGCTTTTATCCAGAGCGACTTCCATAGCCGAAATCCATGTCCTTTTCAATGCTCCTCTAGGTTGTTTCAATGTTGGCATTTCTTATCAAGAAAGTGCGCCCTGATAACCTGTAATTACTGGAGTGACCTGATAATTTCCTGTATGTTTGGAAAAAGCTTTGCTGAAAATGACTGTTCTTATTTTCCAGATGTTCCTCTGCATTCTTTGCAGAGGAGCGAACAGCACTGAAGCAGAAAAGGCAGAAAATGCGTTTATTGCAACAAAGAAAGATCACAGACATATCAGTCTGTAAAGACCTGCCTGATGAGATCCCTTTGCCATTAGTCATCGGCACAAAAGTCACTGGTGAGATTGAAATGTTTCGTGTTTATGTGAAGGAACTTTAATTTGGAGGGCCACCATTTATTTCTAACCCAGATAGTATGTATCTTTCTTGTTCCCCTTGAACTCAGAACTATATAGTTTGCATATGTTGGTTACAAGTTTTTGCATGTTTGTGTATATACGCATTTCTCAGGCAGAGGTAAAATAAAAAAGAGAAATTTTTTTTTTTTTTTTTTTTTGAATGGTTAAAAATGTTTTTAGGGTCTTTTTGAAGCACCTGTTAATACTTATTTATTGACATTAGCCCGACTGAGGGGACTCCATGATGGCCTGTTTACTGGACAGATTGACGCCGTGGATACAAGTGCTGCAACATATCGCGTGACCTTTGACAGAAGTGGGCTTGGCACACATACAGTTCCTGACTATGAAGTGCTTGTAAGCCTGTCTTTAGTTCATATGGACTCGCACTGGATTTGTAAACCAGAACAGGGTTTTGGAAGTCTGGTTCAAACAAATTCTCTCCCTTTCCACTTTTTACAGAGTAATGAGCCACATGAGACTATGCCCATATCTGCCTTTGCCCAGAAACAACGTCCATCTCGCTTCCAGAACTTTCTGAGCCCACCACGTGGGTCATATCCCAGTTCAACACAGCCTATTTTAATGGTAATTAGGCAATATAATCCTCATTATTGTTGTTGAACATTAGCTTACAAATATTTAATAGTAACTTTTTGACTTCTCATTAGTGTATATTAGACTGAAAAATCTGAATAAGTATGCCCTGGGTTACCTGCGCTGTATTCCTGCAGGACAATGATCCTCTGTTCAGTCAGTCACCCTGGAGAAGTAAACTGACTGGAAATGATGGTGATACCCTGGGTGGATTCCCTGTGAAATTTCTTGTGCAAGTGGTGTGTATCTTGGGACATTTGGCTGTTTTATGAGAATTTTCTGCAGTCTGATCATTTTTCACTATTTTCTTTTTTCAGACACGATTGTCCAAAATTCTCATGATCAAGAAGGAACATATAAAGCATTTAAGGGAGATGAATACTGAAGCTGAAAAAATGGTAAGTTTTAAGCTTCTCATTTTTCTTTTTTGTTGACTAGTAAAAATGAGTAACTGGATAACCTTTAGTAAACACTTTCAGACATGCGTTGAAGTATAATCTCATGGCCAGCCAGCACAATAGTACTTAATATAGTACTATCCAGTAATATCTGGATACTCACAGAGCAAAGGGGCTGTTTTAGCTGTTAAGGCTTTATTTAAATAATTGCATAAAATGGGGGGGGGGGTATTTACAGTTAATTAAATTAAATACAGAATACATTCTCAGAAATCATTTAGGATGTTTAACTACTCAGTGTCAGCAATTAAATTATGTTCAGCTATCTGCATGTTTTTTTTCCTCCATCTATGTTCTTGTTTGACCTGCCTTGGGAAATTGTAACAGTCAAGTGTGTGTTTGAGTGATTGAAATATTACTATTATTATTTATTATTATTAAATAAATATTTAAATATTGCAGGTTAAACAGCAATAAACATGCTATCCCAATGAAGTAACCAAAGAGTTACTTAGGCTGATACTAGTGAGTTAAAAGGCAGTTTTGCAAAATGTGTTTTTTTTGGGGCCGGGGGCTGTACTTTGTAAGGCAAGACTGCCATCACTGTAACACAGTGTGTGAGTGGTTGTAAATTCTAGTTCTTGTAAAAATTCTCATTATTTTAACATTGGTCCATGCCCCACTTTATAGCAAGTGGGACCTGGAGTTTGATATGGAAAAAGGTGCGGCAATCCTGAAAATACTCAACATGCATAGTGAATATATGTCCTAAATCTGCCAACATCTTCCTGTCGTACTTCCAATTAACAGCATTGTTTTTCTCATATATGAAATTAAAGTTGCCTTTTTTTTTCCTTTCTTTCTTTCTCTCTCTGCAGAAGTCTTACTCCATGCAAATTGGGCTGGACTTTCAGAAGAGGTATGCAACCACCGTACTGGACCTGGAACAGCTTAATAAAGACTTAAACAAAGTCCTGCATGAGGTTCAGCAGTTCTGCTATGAGGTAGAGTAACCTATCCCAGGAAACCTCAAGCATCATTATAAGGGTTGTTACATAAAACTTTTTATGTGAATGCAACTTCTGCTCGGAGGCAGTCATATTTTTAAACCATTTAACCATTACATAATAGCAAGAGTATGTATTCAGACTGTTTTAGTGCTTATCTGAGTAACTCATTCCTAATTTTGTAGCTCATTTGCTTGACAGTTGGCTCCAGATCAAGGCATGCAGCCTGCAGATCAGCGCAGTGAGCTACGGAGGCGCTGTGAGGAGGAGGCGCAGGACATGATGAGGCAGTCTAATGCGCTGCCAGATGGGGATCAGCGTGTTCAGAGCCCTGGCCTTACTCAGCTCATTTCCCACCTGACTGCCCTTCTTCTGCAGATCAGGGTAAGATGTTAATTGTGTTTTTGTACACACCAGTGGTATTAATATGAAACTACAGTTGCAGGCTGAATGATCTAAGAGAAACCTTAATAGCTCAAGGGACTGTTTTTAGCACTGCTTATCTTTTGAATGCAGGTGGAAAATATGTAAACCTGCATTTGTACCTCACTAACAGCTTGGCAATATATTATCATTTTATGTTTTATTCAGCATTGCATCCTCATACTTTTAGCCTTAAGAAAACCACTGATCTGTGAGGGATCGCAAAAAAAGGCTTTGGTTTGCTCGGGAGCATAAAGATTGGACTCTGGGGCAATGGAAGAAGGTCATGTGGTCTGAGTCCAGATTTACAGAATGTTCCAGAGTGATGGGTGCATCAGGGCAAGAAAAGAGGCACATGAAGTGATGCTCTCATCATACCTGGTGCCTACCATACGAGCCGGTTGGGGCGGTGCTATGATCTGGGGTTGCTGCAGTTGGTCAGGTCTCAGTTCAGCAACATTTTTGGCTCAAAGAATGAGGTCAGCTGACCACCTCAATATACTGAATGACCAGGTTATTCCATCAGTGAAGTACTTCCCTGATGGCACGGAGATATTCCAAGATGACAATGCCAGGATTAAACAGCTCAAATTGTGAACAAGTGGTTCAGGGACCAGAGACATCATTTTCACACATGGATTGGCCACGACAGAGTCCAGACCGTAACCTCATTGAGAATCATTTGGATGTGCTGGAGAATAATCTACATAGCCGACACTGCCTCATAACATAAAATATTCACCTGTTTGTCTCCTCGAAGTATGAACATGTATTCACTTTTCCATCTTTCATTAAATTGTCTTCCTTTGATGTCAACTTTGCTCTTCTTGGACATTTTTTAATTGATTGTTGAGATTTCTAATCTCTGCTTGTTGGAAAACCGGTTGAGAAACACTGATTTAAAAACACTGCACTCTTGCAGCAGGAGGTCATGAAATCAAAGTGCATTGTGGGAGATGCAGTATATGTGCAGTGTTCCCTTTGGCCACATAAAATGGTGGAGTTTGACGCCTATGCTCTAGAAAGAATTGCATTCATAGTTAGTCAAGCAGTATATTTTTGACTGATTTTTCAGATTGTTGTTTTTTTTTCTCCCCCCTGCAGTGCTTGGCAGAAGGAGGTGATTTGAATTCATTTGAATTTAAATCCTTAACAGATTCTTTGAACGACATAAAAAGTTCAATAGACGATTCTAATCTCAGGTAAGACAGATTTCTTTACATTGATGTCTAGCAGAGCTGCAATCTTATACAGGATTCCTGTTAAAACTTTGTGCTGGTTTATGCACAGAACGTTTTTGTTCGGTCCTGCCTTGAATGACGTCTTCTCAACTGGTTCAACTACACACATGGTTACTTGACCAACATTGGGTTTGTTTTGATTCAAAATGCAGATGATGAATTTGTTAGCCTGGACAGAGTACATTTAATGGAGAGTCATGGCTATTGTTACTTCACTTTAATACCCCAATTTATACCTACATAATACTGATTTGATTTTCCTCAGTTACCTCTGCTTTTCTGAGTATTTTTGGAATGACTGTCACTACTTGAGCAAAACAAAGACTGCATGTTTATTTAGTCCTGTGTAATTGGTTTTAATTCTTCTGTGTGAATGTTTTTTAAATGTTGCACTGCATAATCTTTTTTTTCCCTGCTCTAACATCAGTGTAAGAAAAAAAATCCTGGCATTTTTGTATAGCAAAATATTAAAGTCTTACTCACCACCCTTACTATATGAGTGTTGCATGTTCTATTCTCCAAACAACTGTATAAATAATTTTATTTTTTCATCCAACAGCTGTTTCCAGGACAATGTTGAGATCCATGTAGCGCATATCCAGAGTGGTCTGAGCCAACTTGGTAACCTTCATGCTTTCTCTGCCAACAACACCAACAGAACGTGACCTTAATCCCATACAAGGCTTCTGTCACAAAAATCTCCGAGCCATCTCCTTGACTGTTTTTTTAAAAGCATTCTTTTCATAATATTTTGAAAAGGTGAATTGCTTCTGACTGAAAGGTTCTATGAGGATCCCCCAAACGTCTTAAAGAAGGCAGATAAGCAAGCAGCTATGCTCGAATATTGAAATGGCCTGTGCATTAATTTGCTCTATTGAGATTCCTTATATATTTATGGCTGGTTTCTCAAAGGGTTTTGATACATTTGTTTGCAGTTCTTGTTTATTTTGAAGCCAAAATGCTTTTAAGTGGGTTTTTTCCCCCCCTCAGAAAAAAAGGGAACTTGATTTAAACTTGTACAGTTCTGAGTGTCCCCCAGAGGTAAAAACATGCTGTCCATTTTGAAAATGTTCATTGTAAATAATTGTACAGTTGAATTGTGTTATTGATGCATTGGAGTGTGTGTGTCAATGTGGGCATTTTATAACTACTTTTAAATATTTTTGTAAAGAGCAGGTTTGGTAAGTCCCACGATAAAGTAGTAGAGGCTATGTGGATGGCATGAGCTTTCTTTCCTCATGCTGAAATCTTCCTACTCTGGAAAAAAACATTTGCCAATACATCACTGATGTATGTTCATTTAAATGTTTATGGATTTTACTTTGAAATTATTTTACCAGTTTTATTTAACTGGTAACTGTAAACTGCAAATTTGTATATACGTTTTGTTTATTTCTGTTATGTCAAACTCCGTAAATAGTTTTCATGCATTTTTGTAGTAAGGCAAAGACTTTTCATGTACATTTGAATTCTTTTATTATATATATTTTTTTCCAACAGTAATACAGTGCAACTATTTAAATATAAAATAAATAATTGATTGTAAATCTGAAAAATTTTTTCCCTTGAACATTTGGCACTAACTCGCTGTGGTGGCAATGGGGGGCATACATTCAAAACAGTAAGTGAGTAACTATATAAAACCAGCAAAACCCGCTATGGCTTCCTTCTCCCAGTCCGAGTCTGAATCTGAAAACTCTCCTGTGTCGGTGCTACGAATCGGAGAAAAATGACTAAAACTGTCCTGTTGGATTTTAATTGGCATGTGCTGGACTGGACAGGCCAGTTGTTTGGGTGATGACCTGTTAAAGTTCATCTGTGCTGGAATGGGTGGAATGACCACTTTCATATCGGGCCCAATGGTTCTGTTGGGAGGGTAATTGTCGTAGTCCACCAACATATGTTTAGATGCAGATTCCAGTTCATGAGCTGGCAAGTGTCCGTTGGTCCCATGGTACTGATAGTAGTTGCTGCAGGGTTGCTTGGCTTGGTCCGTTTTGATGGGATCCTCAGCTGAACTGAACAAGCCTGACATGGCAGTGGAGCTGTAGCTGTGATCTGCAGCCCTGCAGTTCCTCTGCTCAGTGCTGATCATTGGCTGAGTAAAGGAGTCCCGCATGGAGAAGGGGACCATGCGCTGAGGGTCAGGCTGAGTTTGTCGAAGGGAAAATAAGACTGAAGGTGCTTTGGTCGTCACCTGGCTATGACCTCTGGGCTTCATAGGAAGGGTGGTTCCTACCTGGCGTCGCGACTTAGCACGTCTGTTTTGAAACCATACCTATTAAGACACGTATTTCTTTATTATACATACCAACCACAGTATTACTGAGAGAAAATGAGGCTAAATATTTTTCCATTTATGAAGGTCAGTAATGTGAACAAATGAAAAATGAAACAATGTTTTAAATGTTCATATGCACAGTGTGAGTTCTTAAACAGGCATATCATGAGCACCGAAATCCTCCCAGAATAAAATGTAATAAAATCGGTGTAAAAAGTATTACCTGAATTCTGGACTCTGGTAAACCAGTCAGCGCTTCTAGTCTCTCCCTTAAGTAGATGTCGGGGTATTTGGTGTCTGAGTACACTTTCTCCAGGACTTCAATCTGCTGCTGGGTGAAGTTGGTTCTCTTTCTGCGGTGGGTCAACAGGGCCACACTGTCCGTTCTGGGTCCAACCGGCCTGCTGGAGCTGATGAGCCCCACTCTGTCCTGCAAACTGCAGTCTGAAGGGAAACAGTAAGATTACATCCTATATATTAGAATCTCCCTCTAAACTTCTCTTCAGTTGGGTGTTCCTCAGACGCTTTAATATTAGTATTACTACTAAAATAAACAGAATTTACACAAAAAGTGCAATGGCTTTCACAGAACATTCAGCTTCATGTTTTTTTGTTACATTTAACCAGGTATAATAGTAAAAGCACATTTTCTTAGCTAAAAGATGATATGGATGATATATGGCAAAAATAAACCATTAAAAAAATTATCAAATGCACACTTTCAGTGCTATATATTTGAGTTTTCTACTTTATTCTATGCCTACTGAAGTCAGCAGAAGGTGTTTATGTGAGAAGTGGAAATATAGGTGTGGAAGAAGGTTTAAAACTTTAAGAAATGAAAACTCTCTCTTGATGACTGCAGGTTGAATTAACCATCAGCACCAACCTGCTATCTGGGGGCTGGTCCTCCTCCCGAGGGGTCCGGGGGGAAACGTCTGCAGCTGGGGGAAGTCTCCGGGTAGGGCTCCGTGCACGGTGGTCATGGCCATCCTTTCTGAACCGAGTCCAGGTGCCACTGAACGAGCTGCCTGTCGGGCCCTCTTATAGTCGCCCAGCCTTTTGGAAGAAGGTGATCAAAGGGGGCGAGTGTGATAAACAGCGGCTAGCGCGGCTCCGGCAGCAGGCCGGTCCTCAGAGCACACTGTCCACCCTGCAGGTGTGAATGCGGCCCTCAGCTTCATAGGGGACTTTAATGGAATCTCCTCCCCGAATACACATCACCTGAAAAAACATTTAGCTCTTCGACTGAGAAGAAGCCCTCTGTTGGCTGCTCACATCCTGAATCCATTGACAACCTGGCACCCAGAGACACTGAGCTGAGAGCTCATCCAGGATGTGTTTTTTACACACACACACAGGACTCCTGTCCACTACTCTGTGTGTGTGTGTGTGTATATATATATATATATATTACATGTCAAAAATATAATCTTGGAATGTGCTCTTTTAATGTCTTTAGCTTATTGTCTCACCTTTTGATTGCATAATGGATTTGCTAAACAGAATCAAAGGCTACAATACACAACGGCAGTCAATACTCACAGTCTAGATGCTTCATCATTGTCCAGACACACCTGAACAGGTGCCTGGCCAGGTTTGGGTTTGACTGCCACATTACTTCAGTGTCATCAATGACTTTACTGTGAATCTGCTGAAATGTATGAATGTCATCTGAACACGCGATCAGGTGTATTTTCTTCTGTAGTTCACACTAATCACTGTTGATTTTCCTTTTTGGATACCTAAGTCTAAGTGGTCATTCAAAAAGAGCCACATCAAGAGCACAGCCAAACCTTTTGATACAACCAACTGTAGCAGATAATGACCAGCCATTAGCAGTGTGGCTGCCGGTCTACACAGACGCAGCTTTCACACCTTCTCGGTAAGGCCTCAGACACAGATTAGCCAAAGACATCAACCACAGAATGGCAGCAGCTTTTGAGGTCACTTTCCCAGAGTAGGGTACGAATTATTCAGAAATCTGATCTACTGGAAGTTGTTGAGTAGCCAGTGAAAAAAAAACCATGGAAGCCCAAAAATACACAACCAGTCAAAAATTTAGAAACACTCCATTTCTGATACCCTAATCTTGCAGTCACATGCTTAAATGCAAATAAAATCTTCTGACACAATGACTGATGCCCTTGTCCAAGATCATTTTCAAATAAAATATGGAAGTATTAGAGGAGAAAAAAAAAAAAAAAAAACCAGCTGCATTGATTCAAAGAAGGCCAACTGAAATTGTAGCCTGATTCAGTTTATTTGGTCTCTGACTAATGATCACATTTCATATCACTCAATTTACTGCTGAACTGAAATGTGGAATAACAATCTTTGTATTTTTATATGAATTTTCAGAACATACATGGCTGCAATCATAAAAGTCTTCAGCCAAGCTGGAATGTGTCAGAAACCTTTAAGATGTTCTGTTTATGTTTTTTGGCAACTCTTGAAATCGCCCTTCGTCTCCCTGCTTTAAACACAATTGGCTCTGCAGAACAGATGTCAACACTTAACCAAATTTTTTTAAATTAGTGGTGCTTGTCGAGATCTTTGCCGAAGCTTGCACTCCATGCTTTTCTTTTGAGAGCCTTTTGGGATCCACTCAAAGCACTTTGTTAAACTACGGAAGATACTATGAGAACATCTAGCTCCTATGTTCCTTTGGCCTCCCCCCCCCCCAAAAAAAAATTTCAAGATGTCAAATCAAGTATTTCAAATAAACACTGGGTTTTACTCAAATAATTAAAGGGATATAGAGAATACACAACCAGAGGAAAACAGGCGTGAAGAGTTATTCACAAACAGGGTTGAGGGCAGACTTGGCTGAAAAGGACAAGTGTTAGTTCATCTGGAAGCAACACATTAGGAAACCTTTAAGCATATTTCAAAGCCATAGCTAGGGTGTTTAAGCAGAGGGAGGGGAACAATACACCATCACAGACTCAAGCCAAGACTTTATTCATATTTGTTTGCAAGGACAACTTTTCCAGAGGAGACATGCATCCTGCGGAGCAGTGTAAAAGCCATGCTTCTGCGCACTGGAAATAAAGAGAAATATTAAGACAGTCTGGTTTCTAAGAAGCCATCATAAGAATCTGTAAGTGACTAAACTAAGTTCTTACCTTTCTTGCCATTTCTGGCCACAGAGGAAGGCGAGGGACATTGTCTCTTGCAGATGGCATCAGTCTGGTTGATGTCACAGATCACAGCTTCACAGTGGACAAACATCTGCAAAAATTGAACCCCCCCTCTCCTAACATTAGAGGTTTTTTTACATTTTGAATCACACATTGAGCAACTTTCCAATGGACAAAAGGATACTAAATGTGAAAATTTAGGAAAATAATTGGCTAAACAGGGATAATATTCTCAACAGGACAATGTTAGGCACATTGAATTTACTCAAAGATGTAGGGCATGAATATGAGACCTGTATAAAAGTCACCTGATCTCTGAGGATGGTGTCATCTTTAACAAAAGTGAACATCTTTACTTCAAAGCGCTTCAGGTGAAGAGGGTACCGAACCCGGTCATCAGGGGCAACAGGGTGAAAAGTGGTTTGGTAACGGTCGTTGAGATTCTCACAGCTGTTCAGAAAGTAGCACAGAATTCAAAGTAAAGTCAGGGTGCTTTTTCCCCCCCTTCTAAAGACAATCATGTCTAAGACATTACCCATTCTCAATAAGGTCCCAGCTCATCGTGGAGAAGCCATCATTGACCGTGGCCCAGCAGTTCTCCAGAACTAGCTCTATTTGTGGGTCCATAAACTCAAACAGCTCCACTTCAAAGTACAGAGGTTGTCTCAAATACTTAACTACTGGGTAATCCTTATCCGTATAGAAGGTACTATAAGAGTAATCTTGAGCAAGGAGACAAGATGACATCAAAATTAATGGCAATAATGGGCACTGGATCAATAACCCTTTTAACAAAAACAATCAACTACTCAAACACTATGCATCTAATTAAAGTAAGCGGATGTAGTGAAACATACCCTTAGCAAGTCTCATTCTGACACTCAGTTCTCCAACACCAGATTCAGCAAAAGGTTCATGTATTCGTGGCTTAGTGAAGAACGTCACTGTCTGGGTGTCATTCAGCATGTAGTAGCAGGAAACAGTCATACTAGCATTGAATGAAAAGTTAAAAAAAAGCAAGGACATTTTAAGCAATCCAGTAAATTGTGAAACATTTACATTATAGTACTCACCGATATTCTGGTTCATCAGGGTCAGTAGCCTTCCCCTTTTGCTGAGCATCAGCACTCTGGTCAGTCACCGATATTTCATTCTGATAAATCATGACATCATCATAAAACTGGAGAAAAGTCAAAAAGAGTTAAGATTTCACCCCAGTGGGAGACAAACTTGGAGGAAGCTTCCTAAAAAAGATACCAAGATACCATTCTAGTTGTTCCACAGCTACTTGCGTCAAAGGAAAAGTAAGCAAAGCGGCTGTTGCTAAAAGTGGGTTTACAGGAGGGATCCTTAAGGGTCAACTGGCTGGGAACCATACTGGAAGCTGATTCCACCTTCACTGCAAGTGCAGTTATTGTTCCATTGGAGTAACACTCTGAAGAGAGAAGTCATTAGGAACAGCTTAGGCTGGCCAAAAACCCAACTTGAGTTTCAGTCAGTAGACTGAATGCATGTGAAAAACCTCAGTGACTCCACACCTCCAGTTTGCATGTTCAATGCGAGCATTTCTACTTAGACAGTAAGCAGTACTCTAGTGCAGAAACTGAATTCAGACTCTAAACATTAGGACATCATTATGGCAGCAATTCATTTGCTGGTATGAATGAGAGAGTGTAAACAGGAACAAAGGGAATGGATACATCCTTTCCACCCATCTGGAGGATTAAAAGCTATACCCAAAAGGGGTCATGTCAAAACTTTTCTTTGAATGTCTGGTTACAAGGTTAAATGATGAAAACAAGTAACCTATACAGAAGCCATAATACCAGCCATGGTCAATGGAAAGGTGCAGGCCAATGAGAATTCCTTGATGTTCCAGTTGTTCACTGGATCCCAAAGTTGCAAATCCAGACGACCTCTCACTAATAATTTATGGGCCATCTAGAAAAAAGAAAAAAGGAGAGAAAAAAAAAAAAAAAAAAAAAAAAAATTTGGGGAAAATAAATAAATCCAGAATCCACAATCACGCACACACATGCCCACCCTTTACAGGTATGTAAAGAGACTGTACCTCAAAAATTACATTGTTTGCTAGGAAAGGCACAACCATGCTCAAATGAGTAGAATTCTCCTGGATGCTGTACTCCTTGTGAAGACCAGCAGACAGATCCTGTGCGCCCAGCCTAATATTAAAGTTGTTGCCCTGGTTCCCAAATGCGATAATGACATAGAAGTTCTCCTCATCACAGGTTCCTTTCATTGTTGGCAGAGCTACACAAAAGGAACAAGGGAGAACATCTAATAGAAACATCTAATAGATACAGTCTAGATCATTAAAAATACAGTGCATGAGACTTTTTTGTATTTAGGGGGATTAAAAAAAACAAAAAAAAACAAACAAACAAACAAACTTACTGATGTCCTTGAGAGTAGTTTCCACCAATGCAGGTTGGGGAAATGGTGTGTATTCAGGCAAGATTACCAAGCCAAAAATGAGTGGAAGTGTATATGTAGTGGTCTCTGGACTGATGATCTGTGGTAGAGAGATTAACACAAACATTCAATTAAAAATATAGGAGAAAATAAAAATGTCCATGATTTTTTTTTTTCCTTTATATCCCACAAACTGCAGTTGGATTTGCACATGTCCATTAAAATAGCAGTTATGTACTCATGCATTCAAGGGCTCAGTGAGGCAGACAGCAAGATTTATACCCTCTTGGGTCAAGAAACAGAGCAACAACTTATGAATAAAAATGCAACAACACTGGAATACTATTGGTTTTAGTAACTTCGCAAAATGCCTCATCTTTCCAGCTGGATTAGCTGTAGTACTAGCGATGACTTTTCAAGTGAATCAAACTGAATACTTACAGTTTTTAGAACAACAGGATCAGAGAATGGGATGTGAATACTGAAAGCCTTGGAGCCATTAGGAAATCCATACTGCTGCACTTGCAGGCCTCTGGCATTGGCCTCTGGCACAGTAATCACCCCAGTTGAAAAAGTGATATTCAACAGCTCAACGTCGTAAAGGAAGGTACCCAACATCACATCAAAGAATCCAAACTCTGCCTTAGTGTCTGCAAGGTAGGGTGAAATATGTACCACAAGTAACGATGTCCAAGCTTAAGTTAAGAGCATGTTTCATTTCTCATCCTTCACATACGCTATATAAAAATGTACCTTTAACCATAAAACAGTGACCCTTGTAAATCTAAACCTGAGCTCACAGAACTAATAGTCAGTTGATGGTAAAATCCATTTTATATGCAACATTGTTTAAATTTGGTTTATTAAATTTGGTAGAGATTAATGGGTTACTCACTGTCTGTGACCTGTGGTGGTCGAGCCCGGGGTGGTGTGATGATTGGGTAGTGGACTTTGTATCTGGTGATGTCAGATTTTCCTTCCCTCCACACCACCTCAAGCATGGGTTCAATGCTGTAGGTAGTGTGGTACTCGTAAGCCAGTGCATGGCTCTGCAAAGTGTAATGTAAAGATGATTCCAAGATTGAGTTTACAATATTGCACTATAATAACTCTCAGCAATGCAAACATAATTGAAAAGCATGGTGACAGTTTACCTTATAGTAACCATCTGGTCCCCCCACAGGTAGTGAGATTATGATTTGGGAGTCCGTAACAGACAAAGTATAGCCCATGACATTCATTTGATCTTGATTTAGCCTCTTGCCATCAATGCCCATGTACAACTCAAGAAGATCATGCTCTTGAAAGGTCATCAGTGGGGTGATGTACTTGGGCATATACCAGTTAATCATTTCATCAGTGAAATGGAGCCCACCTATGAAAATAAGGGGCTGTAAATCAAAGGGAAGCTATAGGTCCTGATGATCAGTAGGATGCATCATTCCAAACCTTTGAACACTCCTCAATCACTGAAGTATCAAAGACTACTTACAAACGCATTCAGTTAGGTTTTATCTAGTCACCTTTGTTAGTCCATTTTACTAATTGGCATGTGTAATGTTATTCTTTCAGTAATTTGTGATCTTGTAAGCTATGCAAGATGTATTTGACTAGGGGGGGGGGAACCAAAAAAAAAAAAAAAAAAAAAAAAAAAAAAACCTTTACAGTATGAATCCAAAAATACACCATGTTTTTAAGGGAGGTTTGATCTCAAAATACTGGCCAAAGATGAACATCCTTAACTATGCAGAACCCTTTATTCCACAGTGAGCAATAAATCTTGATGGAAAAAGTATAGTAGCTTTCTGATAGTAAAAACACTTCTTTAATTAGCAAAGCACAACTTTTTGAAGGAAATTTCTACTGGCCATTAGTCTAAAACTGTAGTAACCTCACCATTATTATAATTTAAAGACTATTAAAGATAAGATTCAGTAGATGTATGGCATGTAGGTAATTTATTTAACTTCAGTGCTTCACCTTTATCCATAATTCAAGTCCAATTTCTTCAGTTTAATGCCCTCAATAATTATGCATGGAAGGACAAGGGATTTGTCTTTTCCATTTTATTGTTTAGGCTGAGATTGTTCTTGATGTTGGGAAGGCACAGAGTGATCAAATACAAACAATTGTATTTTGTAATTTCCCACTTCAGCAATATAGTCCAATTTGCTTAAAAACTGTGACAAGCGCAGCTGAACCACCATCAGATCAATCCATGTTTTGCACTCATAGTAGTCATACCAACTCATTCATTCATTCATCCAAGTGGTCGCCTCATCACTAAAGCTTACCAGTTGGGCATGCAGCAGCAGTTTCCATCATTGTAACAGACCACTCCCTCTTGAAGTAAGAGGTCACTTTGATGACCTCCATTTGCACACCTTCCACCTATTAGGCAAACTGAAATATGAGCATGGGCATGGATAACAAACCCGTATTACCCATGTTGTCCGTGTTCCTTCACTTACGTTCTGAGAGTAAGTTTCAGGCATGTTGTAAGGGCTTCGGAGCACTAATCGAGATGGTGTTGTAAATAATCCATACCCTGCTTTCAGGACATCTGACAACAACATAGGCTTTTCTTTGGGTGTGTAAAAGACCATCCTCCAAATGTTTTGTAGGGAGGTAGGGGCCTGCAAACAGGACAGTCAAAACAAAGCTCAAAAGCAAAAAGGAGCAAGTTATCCACATCGTTCCTTTTACCTCCACAAAAGCACCAGATGGGATCATGTTTCCTGTGCCATCTTGCTTTTTCTGGTCATGCCAGGACAACTCTGGAAGAAATCTGTTTATGGACACCTAGGAAAAAATTATCTGCATTAAACCTCAAGGGAGCAACTGCAAATTGAGCTCTTAACAGTAAGTGTAAAATGGTGCAATTATATAATGCATTAATCACTATATACACTATAATCAAAGCTTGTCACCTGCCTGTCCATCATTTCACTTGAATTTCACCTATTCTAGGAAACCTGTAAAGTTGTTCCTGGAACATAACACTGAGGCTTTATGGCAGGCATTAATGAGGTCCTGAGTTACAAATGCTACTCAAACACTAAAATCAACAGATTGGGCTCTGCTACTAAAGAGCAGCTCCACAGTAGAGTATTAATACTATAAATGCTGGGCATTGTGGACAGATGGATTACACCAAGTGTTGTATTGAAGGTGTAGCTAATAAAATGGCCAGTGAACTTTGGTACATGGACGTAAATGGTCAGCAGTTCAGGGCAGAAAGACCATTGCTTAAAACAGGAAAAGCACCAGGGGTGAGATTTACCTCCATGAAGTTGCGCTCACAGATAATCTCACGTGAAGCCCACTGTTTGTATTCACAAGTCTGTTTGACCTCATGAACATCTTCCTCAGAGACTTCGTTACCAAACATCCGGAGGCGCAGTCCAATATCAAATACATGGTCTTTCTAAGGGACAAAGCAATGAGACAGTCTAGGTCAGTGGTCACATGGCATAATCTTAAATTTAGAGTAGAGTAATCTTTTATTATCCCACGAATGGGAAATTTGGGCGTTACAGGGCTCTTATAAAGTGACAGATGTACAGAAAGAATAGAAAAAAGATATATAAAAATAGGAAGTATAAGGAAAGAGGGACAAGTACAGGAGAAAGGAGAAACGTACAGGAGCTATAATAAATTATCTATCTATATAAATATATATACATATATACTATATTACCAAGATGTATAAGTTAAACAAGCTTTAAGACAAAGCTTGATCACTAAATATTCTCAAACCTTTTTGATTTTAGCCTGTTAAACCATAATTTTGATTCATATGAACATGAACTTTTGTAAGCACACTGCTTTCTCTGCATTTGACCCATACAGTGCAGCAAAGGGCAGCTATACATTTAGGCACAGAGGGAGCAGCAATGGAAACGGTACCTCAGGGCAACCTACTGATCCAGGACTCAAACCCTTAACCTTCTGAATTTGAAGCCTAGTCCAAAACCACTAGGCCACCACTGCCTTTGAATTGTCCTTTGCTAGTCTGCTTAACATGAGAATAACAACCAGCTCTGCTTTAGGGTTGGTTGTCTCAAATATGGCTGCTATAAATTTTCTGGTTTTGGAGATTATACCACCCATTACCTTGTTCTGAGCAAAACAGCTCAGCAGTGATGTGTAGAGCTTAGTATTCCCCCAAGGATCAGACTCCATACTGTAGCCACACTTCGCTGCCAACTCAGGTGTTAAGGGCACAATCTCGGAACCATCTGAAATCAGCCAATACCACATACAGGTTAATCCATTCTGTAATCGTCATGTTCAGCGCTCACATTCACTTCCAAGCATACTTACTGAAGGCATCTATTTCAAGATGACTACCAAAGGCTAAAGATTTATCAAAGGTAAGCCTCATAACATTGCCAACACACTCCGTATTCAAGCCACCTCCTGCAAATCAGAAGAAAGATATCTGTTCATCTCAAATTATAGAGCAAAACTGTGAGAAGAGTTTAGTTTTCTTACTTTGGTTGAAAGTCTTCTGTGCAGAGATGACAACAGCAGCTATTATAAGGCACAGGGTGCTGAAGGGAGTCAGACAGCTGAGTTTAGTCCATGCTTAAGAAGACAGGTTTGAATGAAAACTCAAAGGCCTTCAAGTTAAACTTACCCAATAATATTCAAAAATACCATCTTCTGTCAAAGGTGAGCCTTGTGGATTTCCAGACTTTCTTTCTACAGCAGCTACAAAGGAACAGACTTTGCTTTGTGTACATGAAAGATTGAAATAAGTCCTACAGTGTTAATGACTCACTGAAGGCAGGGGGGGAACTTATGTTGGATTTGTTAAGGGTGATAAGAAACGAATTTTTTAAACCTCTGTGTGTCTAGTCAGTGAATACCAGTAGCTAGCCTTGCCCTCCAAAAGCCCTGTTGATGCTTAGTGCTAAATAGAATTTCTCCAGCAACTTAAATCACACAGGTGATCCTAATAATCCTGATGATTGACAAGACTGCTTAAGACATGACCTCCAGCTCACTCAATAAATGAATAGGCCTTTTAGAGCTGCTGGGTAGACTTTCACAACTTACTGTGCCATGCGAATCAAAAGGAGGCTGTAAAATAAAAAATAAAAAAAGATGCTGTCATTTGCGGAACTCTTTTCACCCGGGCTTTTTGAGATTTTCTTTCAGGAATGAGTACTGATGCACAAGCAGCCACCAGGTGGAGATGTAGAATTAAACTACATGACTTCATCCTATTTTTTAGCAGTTTCTTGCAGGAATATTGTTCATACCCTCCTGAGTGCAAGATGGTAGAAATCCCACCTTCGCTAAGAAGCGATAGAGGCAGTGGTGGCCTAATGGTTTGGGATTAGGCCTCAAGATTGATAGGTTGTGCGTTTGAGTCCCAGACCAGTCTGAGGTACCCTTGAGCAAGGTACTGGATGTGGCTGCCCATTGTATGAGATGGGTTAAAAGCAGAGGATGCATTTTGTTGTCTTTACTGTGTGTTTGGGTGTATATTCACAGTAACAGTCACATTCACTTCACTTCAGATTGTTAAGGATGGACCATGAACATGACTATGTGGCAACACGAACAACTGATACAGGAGAGGAGGCAGGGTCATGGGTGATTTCAAATAATGGCTAGTGGTGCACTGAAGTACCGTGACAGATATTAGCCTGATGTTTACACTGTCTCATGGTCTCACTGTTCATAGGCATTCAGCCATTACTTTGTTTGGTGACCGAAGCAATCCTGCTATGTGGGGTCTACCTGTAGACCACTTTTTCACTATATATTGTCTGTTGTTTTTGAGGAACCGATACTCCGTTGTTGATTAATGAAAGGCATTCTGAGTAAATGTGCAAGTATTGTGCAAATGCAAAGAATAACTCATTGCACATTTTAAAGTAGATAACTATACAGTTCATCAGCCATCTTGATTACTCTTTTGTCCAACCAAAGTACATTGATAGGGAATACAGTCATGATTAAACCATACTGAACCAATATAGAATCAGTCTTATGGAAAAGGGTGTGATTTTATTTGAACCAAAATAGATTAACCCAAGTAGTTCATACTAGAGATGATATGAAATTTAATATAAAATGATAACTTGTTGAATATTTTTGGATGATGACAGGTAAAAACATTTTCACACAGCAGTAAATTACACACAATCATGAGAATGTGACAAAAGGTTCAATTAAATTTGAATTAAACATTCTTTTAGTCCTTTCCTAAAGCCAGACAGCACAGAAACACATTATTCTGGCTGCAGGATGCCATCAGTATCCCCTTTTTAGCTTTTCTTCACGGTCGACTATTGTCTGATGCAAACTTTCTTTGGCATCTTCAAAGTTGGCATTTATTTCCAGGGCCTTCTTGAAGTTGCTTTCAGCATCTTGGAAAAAACCTGCAGAGGAGGAACAACACAAAAGCATGATTATTCTTAAAACATGTACAATTAATCATTTTCCGTTCACAACATCTGATTGTGATCTTCTACGGCATTATTTTACTGCTAATAAATCAACTAGACTTTGCTTAAAGAAGCTGTGCACAATGAAAATGGGCCAAATCTGCCGAATTACTCCGAACATGAATTTAACCACATTATCTTGATTCTGGCTGATATGTTTTCCAGTTTCATTTAACATGAGCTGGGTAAGTGCACTCATGCTATATTATAAACATGATACAGGATACAAATGACACCATAACTGATGCATCACTGATGAACAGCCACTTCTCTTTAGCTGTTGATGTAGAATTTTACTTAATTCATGATATTATATTATGAAGGTGTAACCAATTCTTCAAATTAAAATACCATTTTGGCCCTTGAAATAGTGAATAATAATTGATCGATATAGGTAATAAGTCTGGAACCAGAAAGGGCTTTAAAATGGACTGCTGGGTGATTATTTTAATTACTTTATTAGTGATCAATGTTATGCAGCGGCATCCTTCTAGAAAACTTTTTGCTCACGTCTGCTTTATTTTTTGTCTAACATTGTAGGTTTGCTCCCTATTACAGCATTGACAGGCTAGGAAGGCAGAGTCTGGGGTTAGACCCAACATCAGCCTTTTACGGCTTCATCAAGCCTGAAAAAAATACTGTTGGCACAATAAAAACCGAACTGTCAAAAATCAGTCTTACCCAGTCTATATTGTATTAATCCTCGGTTGTAGAATGGCACTTCAAACTGGCTGTTCACTTTTATTGCAGCACTGTAGTCGTCCATGGCCTCGTAGAAGTCCACCCTGAAGTATTTCACCTGGCCACGATTATTGTAGGCAATGGCCAGATCATTATGGTCACAATCTCTGTAATCAAACAAGACACGCTACACTTTATGTAAAGGCATGCTTTAAATTAGGTTTATTAGTCACTTCATGATTCTTCAACAGCTGATGTGGAGGTTTCACTACAAGCAGAAGTGCAGTTGCAGCCTAATGGTAAGATGGCTAATAACTGCCTCCTGCCTTGTGTGTTCACTCCTAGCGTGTCTAGAACATGTTAAATGGAGAGGATAAATTCAGCGTGAAAGTGTAACTGCAGAAGAATACAATTCCCTTAATTTTAAAGGATACATTAAATGGATTGTCCAGAAACATTCAGAGGTAAGTCTAGTTTCCCAGACTAAGACTAGACTAAAAAGAATTTCCAATAAGGATTTAATTTTGCTGCTGCAATTTACACATACTCCATGTTCAGGAACAGAACAAGCCATTTAATCCAATTCCTTCACCTCATACGTTCTGGTTCAAATGAACAGTATTTGCTCCCCTGAATTAAACGATTTAGAAAAATTCTGAAGTCATTAAATTTCTCTCTCTCTCTCTCCCAAATAAATCTGTGCTGTAATCCACTGTTCACACCTCAACCTGTTTGATCAGCACCAACCATAATAACAAAAACCATAATAAACATTGAGTAATCCACACTCAGCACAAGCCACTTTATAGAGAATTTTGTGCCATTAATAATTTCATTACAGAATGCTGATATTTAAATATTTTTGTATCCAAAACATTGAGTGTTGTACACAAAGTGAAACTATTTGTTACTGTGAAACACAACACAGCACACAGTGAACCACAACAAAATGTATTCTCTACATTTAACCCATGCATAACATGCAGCAGGGCGCAGTGATCTCCAACGCCCCGGGGAGCAGTGATGGGGACAGTACCTTGCTCAAGGGTACAACAGAGCAACCTGCTTGTTTGGGATTTGAGCCAACAATCTTCTGATCCTGGTCCCCATCGCTGACCCCTATAAAACTTTATAGCACTAATAATTTCAGTACAGAGAGACTATTTATATATCTGCGCCATTGAGTCATCTACACTCAGCAGCAGTCACTTTGTAGAGAATTTATTCAATTTTTTGAAAGTTTTACTCATCCTATGGATCACTTAAATATATATATTTATCTGCACCTGGAACATATAGGTAGACACTGCATTTTGATCTTATAAATGCTGTGTACAAGTGGCACATTGGACAAATTTGGCTGTGACTGAATGTCACTATCTGTGCAGACACACAGTTTAAGTCTCTGAGCTGCTGCACTGAACGTGGCGCTGGTGATTCCCATGAGCAGCCGGATCACCTGGTTTGAGCACAGATGTTGATGAACTCAGTGTAGAGCTCCTCTGCCCGTTTAAAGTTGTCTCTGCTAAACTCCTCATGAGCTTTAAGCAGCACAGCGTCTCTCTGTGAAGCCTGATCCTCCATGAGCTTCCCTGCGTCCCAAAATGCACCCTAACGCCCTACATAGTGTGTAAAACTAGTACTCCATCTGTAGGACGTTCAGCGACATCGTATAAACTCCTGTAGATCTGCCCGGGAGGTTTCCTCTGGTTTTCGCTCAATAAGCGTTGGAGATGATCCAGAAACTCCCTGGGAATCCACCTAGTACAATGGAGTATAAAGTGAAGAAGTACGCGGAATGGGACGTGGCCTTCAGTTTTTCACGGAGTTATGGCTGGTTTTTTCTGCACGTGGCGACGCCTGGTGGACAGGAGGAGCGTCGCACCTCCGTCATCAGCAGCGTCTCCGATCCAACTGCTGATAACGCACTGCGATATTTCTAGTGAGCTGCCATTTCTAAATCAGGATATCTCTCCGAGGCGTAGCGGGAAAACGAGACAAAAATAATATTTATGTTTAGACCTTGAAAATCCTTTCATTAAGTTTTGCTGATTCTTTACACTTGCTTCACTCCTCCCTTCAACAACTCTCTTTCAAAAAGTAAAATCTATCTATCTATCTATCTATCTATCTATCTATCTATCTATCTATCTATCTATCTATCTGCCTGTCTGTCTTTATTAGAATTTGTTTGTTTATTATGCATGTTGTAGTCCATTTTCCCTTTTTTTTTTTTTTTTTTTTTTTACTATATTTTGGTGTTAAACAGTTAAAAGAACAATATTAAGCTTTGTCTCCATGCCATTAAGGAAAGAAAAAAGTTACAAGTTTAATATAAAAACTGAGTAAGTGAAGTGAAAGTGTCATTGTGAACACAGCACACAATACAGCGCATCCAAATGCTTTCTTGGCATTTATAGTATCTTTCTTCAAGGTACCTACTGGGTCCTAATGGTCAAGGACTCAGGACTCCAGGGGGCCTATTCCATAAGCACTATGCCAGCACTGTCTGTTATTAATGAACTATTATTAATAAACAGAACGTGGGAGGGATCAGATCACAAAAAATAAAATAAGCAAGCAAGTAAAGTGCATCAAACACTTGCTGGTCAAAGGAAATATCACATTGTCCAAATTTCACAGCCCTTCAGGTGAGGAGAGATCATATATCGTTTAGTATCCGCCTCTCTAATATTTGGATTGGACATGAATTTTACATATTTTCATCCGAGGCCCTCAAATAGAGAGCAGTCCCAGGCACATGGGTGTCAGTCAACAGCAGGAACAGACCAAAGTGAGCAGATCACCTGGACACAATGAAGACCTTCTTTGGGGTTTTTCTCTGCAGCTTCTCATTTTTCCTGGGGGATATCTCTGCAAGCTACAACATTAATAATCCATCACCGATTTTAGCCCAAAGCTTTGCACAAAGAAGAAATTATGGGAATCCATCAAATGCTAGACAGCCACAGAGGACCCTTAACCCAGCAGGTATGCTTGATTTACCTAAATGTTACCCACGAATGATGTCAGTGGCATTAATTCATTTTTTATTTTCGTATTTTTTGTAAAGTAACAGTGTATGCCTACGGTACTCTTGCTTAAAGCCTCTTTAAATGAGAAGTGAATTAATTATTCAGTTTTGATTGCATTTTGCATAAATAATGTTCTCTACAGGGTCATAATGCAAATGTAACCATTTTCTTTGCTGTTGAAAAGCAGGAGTTGAGCTAGACCTGTTTTAGGAGTCTGTAAATGTCATGGTGATGATAGTAAATAATTGAAGATCTAAAGGTTTTAGGCCAAAACCTTTTGAAAACTATTGTAGAACAATCCTGTACACACCAGAAAGTATTTATATATTATTATTATTTATATAATATATTTATATTATTATTATTTATACAATATTTATAAAGTATTCTTCATAATTTCATTAATGTGAGATACATATTCATTTATTATGTCATGTATGCATTTACTCTCAGTTTGCATCAAAGCAGATAGGACACAATGTTTCATAATTTTTCTTGATGCACAGCGTTCCAAAAACCACAAACATGATTAGTACACTTTTTACATAAAGTGGTGTAAATATGTCGCTTTCATTTAACCAATGATGGAATGATGGTCGGATGAATAAATCACAGATTTAAATGCATTCAAGTCTTTCTACATGTTAATTATAATTGCATGTATTTACAAAAACTGTGTATCATTTATCAATATTTAAAAGGAAAAATCCTTTTATATATTGATGGATTTGCTATTATAATCCATTGTTATGGATTTCTGTAAAATATTAATGAAAGTTTTTCTCAACCTAATCTATATCTGTCACATCTGGAGCAGAAGGGCGTAACATTTCTTTATTGTCAAAACATTGTCAAAAGTAATTGTGATGGTAATTAACAAAATGGTGAAGATTAGGTTGAAAAACACATTTCAGAAAATCCATGTCTTTAATGTTACTCCATGACATTAAGTAGGCATGAAGTGTACTTCAGTACTTTTAAACTGTCTAACAATTTGTTTTACTGTCCTCTTTTGTCTCACTAATTTGACATGCACCTCCCTCTTGGTGGTCCGTAGTTCGAAGCAGTAATTATAGGTTTAATGGACTGCATTACCTTCACAAAGACCAGCCAAGGATTTTGCCACAACTGGCAGCTTATCCTGGAACCAAAGAGGTGAAGCAGCAGCTAAAAGGTGAATGGGCACCAGTGGTTTGCCGTAAAGCACCAGCTCCAGAGGAATCATCTGCAGTTCAACAGCAGCATGTTGTGATTACAGAGGAGTCACTCGCAGGCCAGAAACAAGCAGTAAACATTCAACACCAATCACATGTAGCTCCAGAACAATCACATGTGATTACAGAACAATCAAGGGTAGTTCTAGAAGAATCAGTGGTAGTTCCAGAACAATCAAGGGTAGTTCTAGAAGAATCAGTGGTAGTTCCAGAACAATCAAGGGTAGTTCTAGAAGAATCAGTGGTAGTTCCAGAACAATCAAGGGTAGTTCTAGAAGAATCAGTGGTAGTTCCAGAACAATCAAGGGTAGTTCTAGAAGAATCAGTGGTAGTTCCAGAACAATCAAGGGTAGTTCTAGAAGAATCAGTGGTAGTTCCAGAACAATCAAGGGTAGTTCTAGAAGAATCAGTGGTAGTTCCAGAACAATCAAGGGTAGTTCTAGAAGAATCAGTGGTAGTTCCAGAACAATCAAGGGTAGTTCTAGAAGAATCAGTGGTAGTTCCAGAACAATCAAGGGTAGTTCTAGAAGAATCAGTGGTAGTTCCAGAACAATCAAGGGTAGTTCTAGAAGAATCAGTGGTAGTTCCAGAACAATCAAGGGTAGTTCTAGAAGAATCAGTGGTAGTTCCAGAACAATCAAGGGTAGTTCTAGAAGAATCAGTGGTAGTTCCAGAACAATCAAGGGTAGTTCTAGAAGAATCAGTGGTAGTTCCAGAACAATCAAGGGTAGTTCTAGAAGAATCAGTGGTAGTTCCAGAACAATCAAGGGTAGTTCTAGAAGAATCAATGGTAGTTCCAGAACAATCAAGGGTAGTTCCAGCGATATCAAGGGTAGTTCCAGAGATGTCAACAGTAGATCCAGAACAATCAAGGGTAATTCCAGGACAATCAAGGAAAGTTCAAGAACAATCAAGGGTAGTTCCGAACAAATCAAGGGTAGTTACAGAAGCATCATGGGTAGTTCCAGAACAGTCAGGGGGAGTTCCAGGAAAATTGCATGTAGTTCCAAAAAAATCAGTTCCAAGGCCAGAACTGTCATTTGTAGCTCTTGAACAACCAGAACAATCCCTTGCAGGCCTAGCTCAGTCACAGAGAGTACCAGAACATTTACAATCAAGATCAGAACAATTACTTATTGAACAAGCACTTGTGGCAACCACTAGGCCTCCAACACATCTCCAGCCAACAACATCCCCTCCTGGTTATCGCCGGGCCAGTGTAACCTCACCACTGCTGCCAAATCTCTGGCTGCCAAAGCCCACTCTGACACCAGAACTATTACCTGAAATCACCTCAGACCGATCATGGCCAGTGTCCACTCTGGTTCCAGAACCATATCCTCACACACCCTCAGCCCAGCAAGAGTCTACAGTCAGACCACAAGGTGACATACCCATCGCAGATAGGACAGGTAGAATGCTCTTCAAGAGGTCACTCCTTAATCTGATCACTTGGGAGCACAATGTAAAAGGTAGATTTAGTAATATGACATCATAAAGCCCTCGAAGCTAGTCAAATTTAGATAACCGGATATCGAATATTTTTATTTGAAAAGTGTGTACAAACTGGGGAAGGAACAAACAAACTGGAGAAGCTCTATAAAAAATGCTCTGCTTATTTGTTAAAATCTCCAACATTCATTTAAATTAAATAAAGTTCAAAAGGCTGCATTTTTCAACAAAGATCCAGAGTACAGCAATATGCAGTGTTGCTTTTTTGTAGTTTTGATTTACATTCGGGCATTTGTGGCTGAATGTGGTTTATAATATTGTATAAATATGATGTCATCTTATGGAATTTCCCTTTTACTGTTACTAATTACTAATGTGTTTTAAAAATGAACAAGCACATTAAAAATAACAATAGTAATAACTTGCTATTAAAATAATAATATAAACATTGCCTAACCTCAATGTCTACTGTCAGCACCAACATATAGCCCAATGTCGAACTATAAGCAAAATTAAGCCTAGACTTCCGTTCAGACATATTAAACTATGTTGGGATCTGTGACGGCATTTGGTGATATTTCTATCTACATCATGATACTAAACTTTGGGTGAAATACTGCTTTTTTTGAGGTCAGTTTGTTCTTAAAAGTTCAGCATGTCTTACTAATCTTATCCACAAGCACATTTTCTTTGACTGCATATTGTAACAATCAGTAAGAGAACATGTCTCTTTTCACTCTCAGCTACTGACTCCCAGTGTCGGAGCCGCCCGTTGGACCTTGTGTTTATCATTGATAGTTCCCGCAGTGTGCGGCCCGGTGAGTTTGAGAAGGTCAAGATCTTTCTTTCGGACATGGTGGACACACTGGACATCAGTCCAGATGCCACCCGTGTTGCTGTGGTGAACTATGCAAGCACTGTCAAAATTGAGTTCTTACTCAAGGACCATTTCCGGAAGGTAAACATGAAGCAAGCAATTAGTCTGATTGAGCCCCTGGCTGCTGGCACTATGACTGGCTTGGCCATTAAGAAAGCCATGGATGAAGCTTTCACTGAGCAGTCAGGAGCACGGCCCAAGTCCAAAAACATCTCAAAGGTGGCAATAATCGTCACAGATGGCCGTCCTCAGGACCAGGTGGAGGAGGTATCTGCTGCAGCCCGGGCCTCAGGTATTGAAATCTATGCTGTGGGAGTGGACCGAGCTGACATAGGGTCCCTGAAGCTCATGGCCAGCAATCCCCTGGAAGATCATGTCTTCTATGTGGAAACCTACGGTGTCATTGAGAAGCTCACCTCTAAGTTCCGGGAAACACTGTGCGGTAGGAATATGGGCTGGGGGTCTTCTTCTTCACTGTTTATTGTATTTATGTCATATCAGAGTAATTGATCCATTTGCTGATGGAGATTTAAAATGAACACACCCAGAATCATAGTTCAGTTTTTAAAGAAATTATTATTGAGGAATTAAGAAATAATCACTGTACAAAATCAGAGAACGTCCTTTGTTGGAATCACAATTCTCCTGTTTGTTCTAAACTCCACTAAAGTTCAGTTTCAGAGGTCAATGCATTTTCTGTTCTTGACCTTTCAAGTTATTCCTAGTTACATATTTACACTGATCAGTCCAGAATTCCTTCCTCCACATTTCAGTGGGTGTTCTAGCAGTTTTTCTTCTTTGGCTGCCTCCAGTTTTCAGAGCTAAAGTGAGAGTGGAGCTTGATTTTCTCCTCTCTCTTAAACATTTAAGCTTTAATAGTTGTTTATCTGATGAGGACAGTTTTGGCATTTAACAGGTCTTGCATGGTTGCCTTGCATTTTCTCTCTTTCAGTGATCTTTTTAAACTAGTTTGGAACTCTATTTATTTCCATTTATTTCCTTCTCCTTTCGACCTTCATGTATATGGATGAGAGATGTGGGAGGCAGTTGTAGTGTGTGTGATTGCTTATATGAATGTGAGTCTCTTTGAAGGAGAACAGAGCTTGACATTATAAATCCAACATGACATAAATAAACCCAACCAGTTACAGCTGTGTCTTCCATATTTAAGCTTTAGTTATGAGGACCCATCTGGAAATGGATGTGTTTAGAGAAGAAGTTATGTTTAATTATATTAGCGTGTTGATCATTTTGTGTAATTGTGTATTAAATATGCATTTCTAGCCATTCTGAAAGGAATAATTTGTGTTTAACAGGCATTTTCACTGTAAATTACAAATGGCTGGTCTCTGACTTTTGCACAGCATACAGAGTTTGAACATAAAATTTCATGTAAGACTTTTCATTTTAGGTGCTGTTCCTACAGATCCTACAAAACTATGTGGATAACACAGTTTGTCTTTTCCAGGAGCCTGAAGGCAACCCATGATGCCGACTCATGATGCTATGCATGCACACTTCTAAACCTTGCAGTTAAAGTGTATATGTATGGCACAGTGGCTATTTCATTGAAGCAGGCCATAGCAAATTTGTACCCGTTTCCTTCACAGTGAAATGAACCAGTGGAAGGTTTTTGTGGGGATGAATAGCACCTATTTCCTCCTAATCTCACTTCTGTAAAATCATATGTATCATGCATAATGGAAAAACATTTAGAGTATAGTCTGGTAGAAGGTGAGATACATTATAAATGGACAGCAAGTATTTGGGGGCTGCTACAGGGGCTTTAATAGCTCTATATCAGTAACTATAGCTTGTTCCAGGTCTGGATCCCTGTGCCATGGGGAATGACTGCGAGCACATTTGTGTCAGCAGTGGCTCATCCTTTCACTGCAAGTGTCGGAAGGGTTATATTTTGAACGACGACCAGAAAACATGCTCCCTCAAACGTAAGAGTCTGTGGATGACACACAGACAAACATTACACTGTTGTAAAATGTTGAAATGTACAGTCACAGACACAGAAAAATACTTTTGGAAAACTGCTTTTTTGTAAAGCTTGCATACAGCAGGACATGACTAACCTATTCAGCTAGTGATCATTTTTTTTCCCAGCTACACTACCAAAGTGCTTGTAATGACTCTAAATGTCATACAATCTGCATATTACATGATACATATTAGATAGTTCTAGTGCATCAGCATGATCACATTTTAAAACAAGTGTATAACAGAAATGTCTTTCATTTATAGACCAAGGTGTTGCTGATCCAGCAGAGCTAGCAGCTGGATTGGACCTACTGATCCATCCTATGTGAAATGTATAGAAGTACCATGGATGGTTTTCCTGCATGGAACATGCCACAATGTCATGTTGATGAATCATGCAGGCAACAATATTCTGACTTACTCTTCTTTTCTGCTGTTGTAAATATCCTTCTTTCTGTGATGGGTGAGGCAGATGACAAATCTGTGGTCTGTCCACTAGCAGTTCTCCATTATTGTGGTATTTGTAGACCTAAGCCATGTGGTGTATGCTCTTTCAATTCCTAGTCAGTAGCTGGTTGCTTAGCAGCAGGTGAGCCTCAGCTGATCCACTTTGTGACCAGTGAATGTCTATGTTAATAATGTAACACACAAACTGAAGAATATGACAGGTATTAGTCCAGCTGGACCACAAGGTTTCTATCAAATCTACAAAAATGATATCTTGCAAAGTGAATCTAAATGAAACCATTAAAAAATATTTAAGACTAAGATGAAAAATAATTGTTTTTTTACAGGTATTTTACAAGTTGTTTTTTTTATATCACAGCTAGTGCTATCAAATGATTTCCATCCTGATAGGTAAAGCAAGCTGAATTTGTTCTCTCAGTAACATTTTAAACTCCAGTTCTCAGTTTATTTCACCAGGACCCAGGATATTGTCCATAATATTCAAATGAACTAATTCCAGGTGTAGATGCCTGTGAATTTGGACATGACTGCCAGCAGATTTGTGTTGGAAACACCATCTCATATTACTGCAAGTGTCGCCCTGGTTATATCTTGAATGAAGACAAGAAAACATGTTCACTGGCCAGTGATGAGGCAGGCAATGGACGGATGGATGGCATCAACAATGGTAACAATGATGGCGAAGGCGGTGACAGTGAGTCATACTGGAAATGGCAATGACCTTGTTTCATGCTGTTTTCATAATATTCCTGCAGTAATTATTTAGATTTCTTTCCAAGGAACTGTAAAAGACATTCCTTCTGCTGTTCACAGCACTTTCCAGAGATGACCCATATCCAAGATGATTTAAATATGATTTACATTTAAATATTCAGCTGGTCACTTCTGCAGCGATATAGTCTGCATAGCATAAGGAACATAGTAGATTTCTTGGTCATATGGCATTTCTTGGTCATATGGACTGTTCTTGCCCATTAAGCCATAACAGAACATATAACAGGCAGCAAGCAAGTCCACTTTCTCATAAAATTCCTCCTCAGTCAGTTTGCTGCCTGATTGTTTTTTTATTTCTTGCCTCACTCACCAAGGACTGTTAAGTTGGCTTGTCTAAAGCAAAGAGACCCAGATACTATTTGGGCCTCCAGGAAATTACACAAGTCAGAGAATACATATTTTTAGACATACAGTTGCACATATTTAAACAGTAAAAATGTTATTTTTAACATCTTTTTAACATCTTTTTAACAATCTTATTAATTTCAGCTGTAATTTCATGATGATGCATGCAAACCTCATTGCAGTCTTAAAGACACTAAAATATAATGTCAAATATAACTGCAAAGTATCCACATTTGCTGCAGCTACAACTTGTTGCAGGTGTGGATGCCTGTGCATTGGGTCATGACTGTCAGCACACATGTGTGGGCAGCGGATCCTCCTATTACTGCACATGTCCCCCAGGCTTTGTCTTGATGGCAGATAAGAAATCTTGTTTCAAGGCCAGGGATGATGATGATGATGATGACAGTAGTGCCAGTGAGTTATCCCTCATAAATGGTAATGACTTGTTTCATACCATTTTATGATCTTTGTTAGTTTGTAAACTGGAGGTTTTAATATAGGAAGTTCTTTGTGTTTCAAGAACACTTTAGTCCTTTACTACCTCATGTACGGGTGTGTGGATTTCTCCAGTGCCTCAATTACAGCTTATTGCAGGTCTGGACCAGTGTGCAATGGGACATGACTGTGAGCACATTTGCGTCAACAATGATGGCTCATATCACTGTGAATGCCGGATGGGCTTTGTATTGAACGAAGACAAGAAAACATGTTCACGTAAGATATTATGAACCAGGTTATTCAGCTCAGGGCATTGAAAGACGTTTTTGAAACAGGCTATTCAACTGAGGCATCTCGATATTCACTCCAATCAGACAGCATACCTCATAGTTTAAGAATGAATAGGATCCTTAGAATTTTGCTCTGTAGCTGCCAGGCTGTGATATGTCCCACTAACATATCAAACTTTCCAAGTCTAGTTAACCCTTCTGTTGCAGAGTTTATTATTTGTGAAATGAAGATTAATGACTCTTTATGGTACTTCAGTATTACTGGTATGGTGATTGGAGAAATAACTGGTAGACACTGTAACCCTCTGTAGCCATTTACTGTAAATATTAGGAAAAAATACTTCTTACTTAGGGGTACTCCAGGGCATGGATGGGGAAAAAACTGGCTTAGATAGAATTCCCATCAAGCTGTTGAGATACAGATTAAGTTTATGGTTTTATATGGGTGGGATGTATGTATTTCTGCAATGCCTCAATTACAGCTTATTGCAGGTGTGGACCAGTGCGCAATGCGACATGACTGTGAGCACATTTGCGTCAGCAGTGATGGCTCATATTACTGTGAATGCCGGATGGGCTTTGTCTTGAATGAGGACAAGAAAACATGTTCACGTAAGACGCTTTTTGACCAGGCTATTCAACTGAGGGCATCTCAGTGTTCACTCTGAATTGAAGAGCAGGATACTTATAATTTTGCACAATGGCTGTCAGGCTGTGGTATGTTCCACCAAACAAGACATAATAAGTCTAGCCAGGCTATACAGACACTGTTGCAGAGTTCATGATTTGTGAAATCAAGATTAATGACTTTATATAGCACACTGGTATTGTTGGCATGGTGGTAGAAGAACCACTGGTAGACATCATTATCCTCAGTAATTATTTAAGTCTTGAGCCTTTTGTAAATGTAATAAAGACTATTTCCCCAACAGGATCTAATCTGGGCAGATTTTGTCACCTTGTCACGTAAATGGAATTGGCAGTTTTCTCAGGTTTTTTTCTCACATTTTAGTGTTTTTCCTGCTCTAACACATCCACTTCAACAAGGGCTTGTTCATTAGCAGACTATTTGTATCAGGTGTGTTAGGAGCAAGGAAATTATTAAAATGGTTCTCCAGGACCATAGGACCAGAGTCGAAAAAAAATGGCATCGACAGAATTCTTAAGAAGCTATTAAGATACTGAGTTTATTGTTTTATGAATGGATGTGAAGTAAAGATTTTTGCAGTGCCTCAATTATAGTTTATTGCAGGTGTGGACCAGTGTGCAATGGGACACAATTGTGAGCACATTTGCATCAGCAGCGATGGCTCATATCACTGTCAATGCCGGATGGGCTTTGTCTTGAATGAAGACAAGAAAACTTGTTCACGTAAGATACTATGGACCAGGCTATTCAACTGAGGGCATCTCAATGTTCACTCCAATCAGGCAGCATTTACATGTATTGCATTTAACAAAAGCTCTTATCCAGAGGGACTTCCTTTTCTTTATTATAGGAATTTAGCAAATCTGGGTAAAGGGACTTTTCTCAGGAACCTAATGTTGTTTGGCAGGAATTTAACCTATGATCTGTTGGTCCATAGGCGAGTATCCTACTAGTAGACCACCACCACCCAAGCCTAGTGAATAGTTTAAAACTGAGAAGGATCCTTATCATTTTACATTCTAACTCCCAGGCTGTGGTATGATCCGCTAAACTGCAACATTCCAGATATAATTGCAAAGCTGATGATTTGTGAGATAAAGATTAATGATTTTATATGGCACCCTAGGTCCAAGTCTTTTGTTTTGGCATGTAATTAAACAATTCTATACAATTTTCTTTGCTGGAGACTTGAATATTGAGCATAGTGTGTCAGACTGCTAGATGCACTTGTACTTGAGTTGTTTGTGTTAGTTTTGTTTGGATTGTTCTAACTTATTTGCAAGCAGATTACATACTCAGTGTTATTTCTTGCAATTTTCCACTAAATTTTTAAATCCATACTGTTGATCATTTAGGTTTGAAAATTGCTCTTTTTTAAAGAGTGATTTCAATATAAAAATGTTTCATCCCTAGTGGTTGGAGAAACTAGTGGTAGACATTGTAGCCCTCAACCACCCTTTGAATAGTTCTGTTGGTGACTCAAGTCAAGATATCTGCCCTATGAATATCTTAATAGTAGTTGTTAAATATTGTCTTGTCCTACTCTGGGCCAGATAACAACTGCTCTGCTCCTTTAAGTGGTTTGTCAATTTTTTATTTTCTAAAACAAGCTTTGTTCATTATTATTGTCTTATGTATGGGTATTGCATCTGGATTTCTCCAGCGCCTTACTTATAGTTATAGCTTATTGCAGGTGTGGACCAATGTGCAATGGAACATGACTGTGAGCACATTTGCATCAGCAGCGATGGCTCATATCACTGTCAATGCCGGATGGGCTTTGTCTTGAATGAAGACAAGAAAACTTGTTCACGTAAGACCTTGTTGACCGGGCTATTCAACTGAGGGCATCTCAATGTTTACTCCAATCAGGCAGCTCAGTTTAAGAACTAGTAGCATCCATATAGTTCTAGTCAATCTACTTATTCTTGATTAAATGAAAACTATTTGTTCAGTTTACTGGTATGGTAGTTGGAGAAACTATTGGCAGACATTCAAGCCTTCAAGAACTGAATAATCCTGTGGTAGTATGTAGAGTCAAACCAGATGGCTAACTGCTCTGGAAGAGTATCCCCTAATCTTGAAAATTGCTCTTTTTTAAAGAGTGATTTCAATATAAAAATGTTTCATCCCTAGTGGTTGGAGAAACTAGTGGTAGACATTGTAGCCCTCAACCACCCTTTGAATAGTTCTGTTGGTGACTCAAGTCAAGATATCTGCCCTATGAAGATCTTAATAGTAGTTGCTAAATATTGTCTTGTCCTACTCTGGGCCAGATAACAACTGCTCTGCTCCTTTAAGTGGTTTGTCAATTTTTTATTTTCTAAAACAAGCTTTGTTCATTATTATTGTCTTATGTATGGGTATTGCATCTGGATTTCTCCAGCGCCTTACTTATAGTTATAGCTTATTGCAGGTGTGGACCAATGTGCAATGGGACATGACTGTGAGCACATTTGCATCAGCAGCGATGGCTCATATCACTGTCAATGCCGGATGGGCTTTGTCTTGAATGAAGACAAGAAAACTTGTTCACGTAAGACCTTGTTGACTGGGCTATTCAAATGAGGGCATCTCAATGTTTACTCCAATCAGGCAGCTCAGTTTAAGAACTAGTAGCATCCATATAGTTCTAGTCAATCTACTTATTTTTGATTAAATGAAAACTATTTGTTCAGTTTCCTGGTATGGTAGTTGGAGAAACTATTGGCAGACATTCAAGCCTTCAAGAACTGAATAATCCTGTATATAGAGTCAAACCAGATGGCTAACTGCTCTGGAAGAGTATCCCCTAATCTTGGACCTAAAACAGGAGTATCCAAATCCCCTGGTGGTCTTTTGCCCTGGAAAGTTTAGGTCGAACCCTAATCCAACACACTTGAACCAATAAATTAAAGCCAATAGTATCCAGGATCAGAAGGTCATCAGTTGGTTGCCCTGAGGTACCCTTTAGCAAGGTACCATCCCCATCACCGCTCCCTGGGGGCTTTCAATAGCTACCCCCTGCTGCATGCGTGGTTCACTATGTGCTGTGCTGTGTTTCACAATGAAAGGAATAGTCACTTTCAATTTCACTTATAATTGGGTGGGTAAAACTAAAGTGTCCAGGGCAAAAGATCTCCAGTTTCAGGAACTCCTGCTTTGTAGTCTCTAATGTATTTTTTATTTTAGGTTTAGTAGTACTTTTGGCTCCCTCATATATTCATTTGTTAGCATATTTTTGGATTATTATTGAGACCAGTGGTAAAATGGAAGCTTGATTTGTTAGAAAAGCATACACTGATTACTGGGCAAGGTCTCATCTGTCTTATTTCTAAATTTTCTAAAAAAATTCTAAATAAGAATCAATTTCACATTGATTCATCTTTATGACTACATCTCCAAGCAATATGTAACACTCACAATGTTGCAAAAATGCACCCACAACATTGAATAAGCTTTGCTGAGTGTTACATTTGATACTAATGGACTTCACAAAACAGCTGTGTTCATATTTTTCCCAGTGAAGTTTGGATTCTTCTATATATGCTTTCAAAAATGTTAGAAAGTTGGTAACTTGCCATGATCCACAGTTCATCAATTCATTAAAGATATATTTACAGCATACAGATATATTTTGTTTTATAGTTTATAGTCAAACTGAATCTATATAATAAAGTGTTTTTCCTGTAGACAGTGAAGTGATAGATAAACTGAATGAATTTACACGTTATCTAATGGTTATTGCTTTGATCTGAAGAGATGAAGGTGGAGATAGTGCAGGATCCATGTCTTTGTGAAGCCAGACTGGCTTTTCAGAGGCAAACACAAAGCTCCATCCAGGACCTCAATGCCAAACATATCCTTTCATAATAGTTACATTACTAGGAAATCAAAAACAATCTTTCCTGTGTAACACTGAATATGTTTTACTATGGTAGTATGGTAAGCTTCCTGTAGTTTAATGCCTTAATGAGTGACCACATAATCAACAGTTGTCATATGGTATGAAGAGACCAGGGCACATATTTACTTTAGTTTGAGTATATAAGAGAGTAAAGTCCAGATTCAGCTGAAACAGTATATGATGATAAGCTCAAGTTAATAAACTTAACTGCCATCATACTAGCTGATGTCACCAGAAAGGTTGAGCAGATAGAAAGGATGCTGTCTCGCATGTAATACAATGCTTTGGTAAGTGATTGTTCTCTCTGCCACAGTCTTTAGAAGCATAATGAATGAATCACTCCACTTAATCACTTTTATATCTCTGAAGGCCATCCTGAATAGCTTCACCTGCTGTGTGGACTCATGAAGCAGAGGAAAGCTTTCCATTCGTTTTCCTTTTTCTCAAAGCTGCAAGACAGACCACCCTGACCTCCATCAGGCCACAGAAGCTTCAATGGGACATGAGGAGCCTAAAAATGAGAGAAAAACATATGAAGGAATCTAAGATATAACGTTCATGCAAATATTCATATACTCATATTCATTCAAATAATTTACAATGTTCTCATATATAAATAATTAATGCTGAATAATATGTGATCATGTTGCATTTGACAGTTTACTAATTATGGTTTCAGAGTACACTCAGTCTGAGCCATATGGACAAAACTTTTAAAGCTTCAGAGGCTTTCCTTCACACTCTTAGTGTCAGCTTCTCTTACAGGGGTTAAGCCTAGTCCTGGACTACAAAAGGATTTACATAAGGATGAATGGATTATAAGCAAAATATTGTCCAAAATATAGTTTAACCTCTGTCCAGGAAAGCGACCCTGACAGTCCTAACAATTCTGCTGTGGGATAAGATAATTGCTGTTGAGAACATATTTTTTGTTCTTAAAAGAAAAGTGAGGAGAATGCTCAAGATGTTGGAATTACAATTAACAAGAGCTCTTAAGTATTATATTAAGAAGACCTTATGTAAATGCAGTCCCAGGGTTAAAATCTAACATTTTAACGCTGTACCAGAGAATATCTACCACCGACTACAGTGTGTCTTACATTTTGGAAATAACAGAATAACAGAGAAACATTTAGCTGTCTTGATATTAAACACACTGTGACCACTGAGTGTTTGCTTTAGGAAAGGTGCAAAGAGAAAAATCGTAACGGTGGCCTTTCACATTGTACTGTTTTATTCTCTCTCTCTCTCTCTCTCTCTCCCTTCCTTATTTTCTATAAATGTATACATATTTTAGTATCTTTTAGTAACCTTTAATTCTGATATATATTTAAAATATAACTGTATGAAGTCAAGTCAAGTCAAGTCAAGTAGGATTTTATTGTCATTTCAGCCATATACACAGTACACAGTGAAACGAAATAACGTTCCTCCAGGACCCTGGTGCTACACACAAGACAAGACACAACACAAGACACAAGACAACATAAGACACAACAATGAAAGTATAATTTTTAAGGATACTTTGTGTTATTTCTCAAATGGTGGCTACATCTTGAATATGTATTATATATGAGTTGATCAAAAACAAAACAGCATGTATGTTAACCCATTAACTGCCTATTTTTTAATGAATAGTTTTTATTTTATTTTTTTTATTTCAGCATAACCATCTTTCTCAAAATTCGCAACTTTAGTCCGATCCCCAAATGGGGATCATGGTTTTTAAAGGGTTAAAAATCACCATTGTTAGAACACAACAGTGTGTTTCTTAATGTGATCTAAAATGGTAGCTGAACTTTACACTTTATTGGAATTTCATGATGAACAAAGCAAAAGAAATGGAGCAAAATGATTTTCAATAAAATCTTGTTGCATTAACTTACATTGAATGTTAAGTAAGTTTTTCCTCCTTCTGTAAAGTCACTCTTTTGGAGTTTTTTTTTTTTCATTTTTTTTCCTAGTGTAAGGGTTTATAAAAACATTCACTTTATTTGGATCTTCTTTTTAATTTTAAAAAGGTTTTTTACACATGTACATTTAATTTCCAACCAGTGAAAGTTTTTTTTTATGGATACTGTATGGATACTTTTTTTTTTTAAATGTGTAACCATACCTAGAAGACGTTCATATCTGCTGCCACAGACAAGAAAACCAGTGAAACACTTGGCCAAGAATATGAAATCCTCAGACGAACCTCAGAAATATGTGTCTGCCTGATATTTGTTTGAGATGTGCTTGGGTCAACAGTCTCAGGCCTCTCAGGTATAGAACAAACATGACAGCCTGGTTTTTCATTGGAGTGACAAAGCATCGGTTTAATAATTCATCCAAATTCCAGAGGCTGCTTCAGTCACACTACACACACACACACACACACACACACACTTAAATAATGCACCCATAATGAAAGCCCAAGCCACAGCATACCAATGTTCAACCACAGTTGTAGCTTCGAAACTTATCTGAGACAATAAGCATATTGTTGGAGTTGCATGGACTGATCTCCACTATTTGTCAAAAGCAAAAGCTAAAAAAAACTGCTCAGTTACCAGGCAACACAGGGCAGACTGATGCCCGTCTGCACACATAATCTGCCCATTGCTCAAGGTAGACTTCAAATCCATATGTTAATTCTCACAGCAAACACCAACATTGAGGTCTGTAGGAGAGCAGAAATCTTCAGGCTTTCTTCTTATCCTTCAGCTTGGTGACAAAGTCAGCCTCCTGGGCTGTCAGACTCTCTCAAACCCCACTGAGAACAGTGATGACTGGAGTCACGCTGGTTTCCACAGAGCTATTGGCACACTTTAGACAGCTGCTGCTTTCTCAGTGACGTGCTGTAGAAAACCTCCAGTCAAACTTTTAGACTGACTGAGCTGAAGATGCTTTTCACATTCTTAAAGATACTTTGCAGGTCATTGAGTATACTTTATGTAAAGTCAGATGTCCCTTCAATGAATAGTTAAGAATTTGACACAAAACTACTTGCAACTGAACGATAACTTTACAGGATATTAAATAATTCTATCGATCTAATTGTCATTAAATATTCACACAGTAAAGGACAGCTGGTTTGAGTGTATAGAAACACTTTTTGTCTAAAAGTATCAAGACAACCCTAGTAATGAATTAGAGTTTACGCAGGAGTTCAGTTGTGTAGACATGGCTTGGATAATCTCCATAGAAAAGCATTACTTATATTTCAGATCATACAAGGAGAAGCTGCACATACAGTCATATGAAAAAGTTTGGGAATCCCTCTCAGCCTGCAAAATAATTTACTCTACTTTGTTCTACAAAAATAACAGTGGTATGTCTTTCACTTCCTCGGGACATCTGAGTACTGGGGTGTTTTCCGAATAATGATTTTTAGTGAAGCAGTATTTAGTTGTGTGAAATTAAATCAAATGTGAAAAACTACCTGTGCAGAAATTTGGGTACCCTTGTAATTTTGCTGATTTGAATGCATGTAACTGCTTAGTACTGATTACTTGCAACACCAAATTGGTTGGATTAGCTCGTTAAGCCTTGAATTTCATAGACAGGTGTGTCCAATCATGAGAAAAGGTATTTAAGGTGGTCAGTTGCGCTTCCCTTTGACTCTCCTCTGAAGAGTGACAGCATGGCATCTGCAAAGCAACTCTCAGAAGATCTGAAAACAAAGATTGTTCAGTCATGGTTTAGGGGAAGGCTACAAAAAGCTCTCAGAGGTTTAAACGGTCAGTTTCAACTGTAAGCCTTCCATTTCCTGTAATCAGAAAATGGAAGGCCACAGGCACAGTTGCTGTTAAACCAGGTCTGGCAGGCCAAGAAAAATACAGGAGCGGTATATGCGCAGGATTGTGAGAATGGTTACAGACAACCCACAGATCACCTCCAAAGACCTGCAAGAACATCTTGCTGCAGATGGTGTATCTGCACATCGTTCTACAATTCAGCACAATTTGCACAAAGAACATCTGTATGGCAGGGTGATGAGAAAGAAGCCCTTTCTGCACTCACGCCACAAACAGTCACTTGTTGCATGCAAAGGCAGATTCATTTTGGACAAAATTGAGTTATTTGGTCATAACAAAAAGCGCTTTGCAAGGCAGAAGAAGAACACTGCACTCCAAGAAAAACACCTGCTACCTACTGTGAAATTTGGTGGAGGTTCCATCATGCTGTGGGGCTGTGTGGCTAGTTCAGGGACTGAACAAGGGTCGGATGAATTCAACCCAATATCAACAAATTAGTCAGGATAATGTTCAAGCATCAGTCACAAAGTTGAAGTTACACAGGGGGTGGATATTCCAACAAGACAATAACTCAAAACACAGTTCGAAATCTACAAAGGCATTCATCCAGAGACAGAAGTACAGTGTTCTGGAATGGCCTTCACAGTCCCCCGATTTGAACATCATTGAAAATCTACAGGATGATTTGAAGCAGGCTGTCCAAGCTCGGCAGCCATCAAATTTAACTGAACTGGAGAGATTTGTATGGAAGAATGGTCAAAAATATCTCCATGCAGAATCCAGACTCATCAAAGGCTATAGGAGGTGTCTTGTGGCTGCTATATTTACTTTGAAAGCTCAGCGTATGATCAACAAAAATCCAAATAATTAAGAGGGGTTACCAAACGTTTTCATATGACTGTAAGCCTAAGGTCCCAGTGCTTGGTGTTTAGCAACAGAGAAGCATATTTCCTGTGTTCTATTGAGTGATGGAGCTGAGTCATTTGTTATCCAGAATTAACCATTCCACAGCAGAACCTGCCATCTCTAATGCTATTGGGACTCATTTCAATCAAATCCTTCTAGCAATGCTTCAACATTTGCAGAAGAGAAAAAAAAAAACTGCATTAAATGGGGACCCAGCTGCCCTGATAATGCCACTGATTTTTGAAGATATGCAAGACTACAAACTTTTAATCTTAAAAAAACTGTTTATTTCAAGGACGTATAATGCATAAAAAAGCCAGAATTTAACACACTGCATTTAAAAGGTTTGATCACCTAATAGCAATGCTGATCCCTGATCACTCCACCTCATAACTTCATGCTCTTTTTGGATAGTTCCAGCTAGCTGATAGTCTGTGATCTATTTCACTGCATTTCTTCAGTGAACTTCAAATCAGACAAACAGCAAAAGGACACATTCCAAATGTTGGCATCTTGTCTACTGCACTGGAAGAAATTATGTTCCTGGTAAAGAGTTTCACATCCTGAGCTCAGGTAAACAGAAATGTGAGAAATTCCTTGAATGATCATGAAGGCCAGAAAGGTTAGGGACGTACAGCATAAAAGATGGCATGGTAAGCAACATGTGTGCACAGCCCTGGCCTTTACTGATCCTTCCCAAACAGAGTTATTGCAAATACACTAACAAAGAAATGGATTGCATTTGGAGCAGTGTGACATTTTTCATCATTTGCTCAGTGTGATGTAGAGCATTATCGTTCTATATGACCTTAATTTTACATGTTTTGTAGAATACTATTTAAAGTTTGAAATGCAGAATTGGAGAGTATGATAATCTTATGTATTTTATTCTGAAATTGCCAAGTTTTTTATATAGAAACACATTACAGAAAGAGAAACAGCTTCTCTAAGAAAACTAAGGACAATTTCTACTTCAGATGAATGTTACCTTAAAGCCTTCACTTCTCCTGAAGTACCTTGAACTTTTGGCCTTGTAGTTTACAGATTTGGGATCAATTCAGCAGTAATAAAAGCTGATTTCAGTAACAAAAGAAAGTGTATGGAATAGCATTCAGATACTGGAATGTGTCCTCACAGAAAGGACCAGCGCCACTCCAGCAGGGAACTGAGCACAGAACTGAATTGTTTTGTTTTTTTTTTTTAATTGGAAGTTCCAGCAGAGGGACTTTTGTTGAAAATGATTTACCAAGAGGACAAAACAACTCCAAAAACCAAATTTACTACCAACCACTACTTAAAGCTTTAGACACAGAAACCAGCACCAACTTAAACACCTAAGTTCACATCTGTGCAAGTGTTTAAAGTCAATATTTGCACTGCAATTTGCAATTTTTAATAACAAAAGATGCATTTTCCTTTAGGGTGGATGACATTAACATTTTGCAATAAAATAGAATTGCAGCTACTTCTTAATTTTACCACTTTATAACCTTTAAATTAACCTTCCAATGAGAAACAGCTGTGTATGCAGAGAAAACATCCAGCATAATGATCCCAACCATGTTTTGGGCCTCTTACACACCTTAAGACTTTCTCTTCTGACATTGCTTGTCAAGTGAGCACGCATGTGTATGTTTTTATGTAGGAAAATGAAAAAGGAGAGAAATGTTTCAAAATGTTTATTACTGAAGTACTCAGCTCACCAGAATGAGTACAAGAAAAAGATCAAGAAAGAGAGAGGGAGTAGCATGCATCCATTGATGTTCACGACACTAGCAGTTTATTCCAAAGCATCATCTCATGTGAGAGAAGAGCCTCCTCTCTTGTCGGCAAAGTGTTAAAAGCATGACCACTATCACAACAACAGAGCACAATGAATGCTGCTAAAGATGCTGGTATATGGCCTGATGAATAGATGAGTGGACTGACAACAGTAAATGTATAAAACAAGATAAAGTGCAACAACCTCTTTCGCCAATGCTTTGATAAAATCTAAATTTCGCACAATATACACGGATGAAAAAAGGTTTTTGTTTTGTTTTTTTCACATTGGATTGTCAAGGACAGGATTTAAACTCAATCAGGTTCTTTTAACACTAAACGAGCCATAAAGCAGTGCTTCTAAAAGTTAGTTGACTGTAAAGTGGTAAAGCAAAATTATTTTCACAATATCTCTTTAAATCTTTCACCAAAAAAGCATGGAAAAATAAAAGGAAAGATGTGAAATGTGAGAGCTTTCACTAATTAATGTGCATTACTCACTGGCAGATTTTCTGCCCCATCTTAATAGAAACTCATCATTAAAATGATTCACAAGGAATAAAACTATACAATGCTGTCTAAAGCACAAAAGCGACCCAGCTTGCAATGAGGCACAGTCGCCCCAAACCAAATTTCCCCAAACCAGAACAGCCATTTCCCCCAAAAACCCACTGCAAAGTCTTATTTCATTTGTTTTCTATTAGTTTACAAAAATAGATCTGTACGTGATGAACTGTCACAACACATTATGAGAGGTCATGCTAATGACAATTATGGTTAAGTCTATGCAATATGCAGAGGTTTAAAGTGATACTTGTGGGGAAACCTTAGCACCCTCCATTCGACAGAATGTGAGGCAGGATCGAAAGGCCAAGAATATCTGCAGTGACTTTAATTAAGAAAGAAAAATGGACTTCAGGCAGGCATGTAGGGCGGTGGAGGCTCCTTCGCTGGCATGGTCATGGCCATTTCATAGGTGGGGAGGATATACTGTACGGAAAAGACAAGAGAAATACATCATATAACATTTTTTAAACCGTTACCTTGAAAGGTGAATCTACTCTGGTTTAATACATGAACACGTCTTAATGAAATTTAAACCTGTATTAACACACAAAAAAATGAATCAAAAGTTAAAAGCACACAAAACAGAAACATTTTTCCCTTTAATAATGGGGAAGTACACACAAGGTTTGTACAAGAGGGACCTCTGCTGGCCAGTGACTATCCTTGTCATTGTGAAACGCAGCACAGCACAACGCAACGAAACTCAACCTGTGTTTCACCCATGCACACACATGCAGCAGGGGGCAGCCCGGGGAGCAGTGACAGGGACAGTACCTTGCTCAAGTGTACCTCAGGGCAACCTACTGGTGAGGGAATCGATCCAGGGCCAACTCCCTAACCACTAGGCCAACAAATTGTAACATATTCATAGCTGACCTACAGGTCCTCAGCTAATTGCATGCCCTTTTAAGAGGGAAATGTATGCATTATTTCAGTTGTGAGATGTTAAGCACTGAATGGTTCGATGTGAGAGAGAAACTTCAACAAGTCTGAATTTTTGCAGCACAGCTGATAGGGACCAGTCTTTAAAAGATTTAAGCACCCATAACTCTTCACAAAAAGTTGTTAATTAAATGTTAGTTGTTAATTAAATATTAGAGATTTTTTACATTCATTCAAGGCAGAGGGGCTTCTGCAGGCAACATATTGAAATACCAGTGCACAGCAAAAATCAAGTCAACTTTATATAGCGCTTTTTACAACAGTTGTTGTCACAAAGCAGCTTTACAGAAACCGGGTCTCAATTGGGTAAGCTGAGGTTGACAGAGGCAGGAAAAACTCCCCAAAACAGGAGGAAGAAACCTTGGGAGAAACCAAGACCCAAAAGGGGAACCCATCCTCCTCTGGACGACATCGGAAATGAAGGAAGGGGAAAAAAAAAAAAAAAAAAAAAAAAAGAGAAAGTGCATTTCATAATTAATCAATAAAGGAGATGGCTTCCAGTAAAGCATGAGTTACAGTAAAAGAGTTCGTTAGTGTCTGTAGTTGGAAGCTCCGCAAACTATTAGTAATCAGCCAATAGATTTGCCACCAATTTTCCGTTATCAACATTACTCATAAAACTCTCATAAAACAAAAAGACACATCCAGATTCATGTGATCATTGTAGCTAAACAATAAAATTCATTTATCTATGCAGAAAAAGTATGTTTCTTTTCAGTGCAACTCTTCACATCAAACCATTCAGACTACATTTAGTTCCTAACTTTAAAAATATGCAGACTTTCTTTCCATGTTGCAAAAAAATAAAAATCCCCCTTTAATGAGCACAAAGAACATGATTAAACACTGCCTTGGCATGTTAATCGGAAGATGCAAATTCCCACTGACAGGTCGGAATTATGTCATATTCAAGAGTCATGTCAAAATGAAAAACAGCAGGCACAAGTCGCCCCCCCCTCTTCTTCCTGAGGATATCCAAGTCTTTTTAAAACAATGATGAATAGCGCTGCTACTTGTCAGCTTAAGTGTACATGAATTACAAATTAAAATGATGTCACAAGATGCAGCCAACAAGTGCTTCACTCTTAAGAATAAAAGTATTATATTCCAACCATTACTCAACCTGTCCTCCTCTCAGCAATGCAAAAAGATCACACGTCATCCCTAATCATGACCTGGGCGATCAGTTATCTAATTCAGCAGTTGGTATTTGGCATCATTCGGATAGCAAGTGAAGGCAGCATAAGAAACACTGTCACGACTTACTGATCTTTCACACTCAAACATCATTAATCCATTTATTCTTCCACTTGAATCATTTGTGTTTATAATGGTTTTAAGTCAACATTGTGTTTACTTGTGCAAGCAAAACCTAACAAAAAAAGCTTTCCACACTGATCTCTTTAAACACTGAAGGAATGATGCTTATGCCCTTTAAACCCAAAACTACTATCATGTCTTTCACTTAGTTCTGCTGCCCTTCTTATATCAATCAGTGAGTGAGATCAACCTTCAAACGGCACTCAAATGTGCACAAGGAGAAACATCATAATTTACAAACGTCTAACTTGGTGACCTTGGTTCTTTTAGTAATAGCATTTGTATCTGTTTAGTAAATGTATCCACTTTGACCATGTTTTCCCTTAATGATGTCCTTAGAGTGGCTAGTTGTTATACCTGAGGTGGGGCCTCAAAAGCAGGATAAACAGCAATCTCAGGCATGTTTCTATTGTTGATGTACTTGTAGCAGTTCCACACACAGTTGATCAAGTAAGCCTGTAAAAAAAAAAAAAAACAACAAAATTTTTTTAAATATAGAAGCATATATAAAAAGGTCCTCATATCTACCGAGGAGACACCTGGGCATATATCACAATACTTATATACTCATATATATATGTACCAAACCGCAAAGGTTGTACCTTCAGGATGATGAGGACAGCAAAGAAGATGAGCACAAACAGCAGAAGGCAGCTTGAGTCCAGAGACAGAAGATTGTCTTTGTATGGGAAGTCCGGCTGAAACCAAAAAATGGATAATTTGACATTCAAAAACTTTTGGACTTGCCAGCGTATAGAGCCTTACTGGAACCTTTAATGCAAAGGCTAAACGTTAGCCTTTTAAACAAAGCTCAGGGAGAAGATCAAGAGTACAGACCAGCTGATCCAGGTAGTCCTTAATCCTGGGAAGGTAGGTCAGGGAGCTGATGGCCACCAAGCAGCTTAGTGCAAAGTCAAAAAGCTGATAGCAGAAAAACGGGATGAGCCAACCATCACGGTGCTGGGGTAGAGGAAAATAAACAACATTTTTGTCTTGGAGTCATCTACATCTTTGTTGCCATTACAATGTTAACCTGGTTAAAACAAGTTTAAATACATTTCCTGCTAAATGTTTGTTATATACTTTCTAAGAAAGACCCAAATTCGCTTCCACCATGAAAAGTTTACCAGGATGTTCTTGGACTAATTCTAGCCAGCCATAATCACTAAGAATTCCTATATAGAATCAGAGGATTTGAAATGACCAGCCATACACCCTTATTTTACAGTTTGGAAAATAGGTTCATTTTAATTGTTTAAAATATTTGGCACCAGTAGTGTCTAATAGTTAACAAGCATGACTAAATTTTTCTTAATAAAAGACTACACTGATTTATGCAACAGTGGAAACTATTGGGACTTCTCTATTGCTTAAACTTTACTACAACAAACATAATTTAAAGAGAGCACTGAATTATATGGAAACTATAAGCACTACTGCACTCCAATTAAAAACAAAAAACAAACCTGTCTTGATTGCAGATGTCATGCAAAACTGTGTAATGCAAATTGGCACAAGTGACAGGAAGATACTTAAAAATAAATGCAGAAGTATAGCATGATATAAACAACACTGTATACCTTTCATACTGGGCAAGAAAGGAACCTGCTTTTTTCCAGTACCTGACATTAAAAAAAAGCAATTATGTAAACTAAAAATACCAATATCTCCTTTACGTTTCATACTAGAAGACTCTGGCATGCCAACATATTTTGGCATAATCAATTATTCCTCACCTTCAAGCAAAAACTCAACCACCATGCAATCACACTCCCTTAAAATAAGCAATTAAAACTGATCTCTAGGGTCATGGTGGAAAACTGAACTCACTTACAATATTCTTAAAGATTAACATACAATATGATTTCAATAAACAATTCCTCCTGGTATGACTGCAGTTTAACATTAAGAAAACCAAACACTGTGGAAGCACTGTGTTTACAACTCACAAACGGAAAACCCAATATTAAATGTTGAATTTTAATAATTGTGCTTTCACTCTGGTCTGTGCTAATACAATCATAACCAATGCAAAGTAAGACAGAATATTCTAAACTAATCTAGTCCCAAACTAAAGAAAACAGATTGATGCCCGAGTCAAGAAAGGAGTCCACTTAAACTGCATGTTTTGTTCAGAAATAATTTAGTACATAAGAAAAAAAAAAGTATATTACATATAACGCATATAACAAAACCAAACACAGCACCTGTGGTTTGCTCATTTGCACTTACAGTAATGGCACCATACACCATCATGGCACTGATTGTGAGCATCAGTAGGGAGATAGCAAATCCCACACAAGCATTTTCTTGGGGAGAAGAGCAAGAAAAACAGTGAATCAGCCACATTCTGCAATCTATTCAGATTCAAGCGCAAACTACAATATTCACAACAATTCTTTTATCCTATGCAATATCAGATGCCTTTATCATTATAACCTACCTGACATTCTGTCTGAGGCAAAGTAATGTTCAATAACCTCATACTGCAGATCAACAGTAGGGACATTCTCGGGGTGGGTGACTGCCACGGTCAGCAGGATTCCCATCAAGAGGTTCACAACCTGAGAAAAATTGTTAGTGAATTGGGGTTGGCTTGGGGTTGAACATGACCCTTCTACAAAAAGAGTCTTCAGCAGGTGTGGAAATACGGTCATATGCATGAACTCGTCTCTGAAACCAGACCCGGTTAACAGTCTGCTGTTACTGCCCCAAAACCTTTAAGAGATTCCTTAGTCAGCCTATCAAGAATGCATATCTTATTTTTTTGGTGGAAATTTATTTGGATTCAATTGATTCCCCCCCCAATGCCTTTATTTATTTAACAATGTATTTAACATGTTTTATTATAAATATTAATGTCTTGTCTTAACTAGCTTAATTGTTCAAATTCAAGTTTGTAGTTCAAAAGAAAAGTATATTTGTAAAAATACATAATAAGTGCCTGGTTTTTCAGTCTATGAGTAATCATGATAAAAATCAAAATAACTGGTATTATAGTTTTTCCCCCATTCATGAAAAGTGGTCTGGGGCTTGACCGTCTGATCACAGGGTCTAGGAAATTCAACAACTAGGCCACCATTGTCCCATTGATCATTTATAGTGGATGATTATTTATTTATTAAATCTGTCAAGTTGGCTTTAGGACAAATGGTGATCATTAGGTTATTAACTCCCAGACCAGTAGCTTGCCCTGATGTTCGCTTAGGCAAGATACCGTCACTGCTCCCTGGGTGCTGGACATGTGTGTGAGCTAAATGCAGAGAATGTGGGCAGTGGTTGCCAAGCTTTTAGGAACTAAGGCCCAGGATTAGAAGGTTGTTGGTCCGAATCAAAGATCAGTTGTTATCCTTAAGCAAGGTACCATGCCCATCACTGCTCCCCCGCAATGAATGTACGAGTGTGTGGATGAAAAACAGTGTTTTGTTGTTTCACTATGACAAATAGTCCCTTTCACTTCCACTTCCCTTCAGTTCAGTTCAGTTCTGGATAATCTGAAGCAATGTCAGGTTTACTGGCTGTATTCTGACTTAATCCCAGATTAGCTAAACAGGGTAAAAGGTATACGGACCAAAAAAGACTAATGTTAAAGAATACTGATCTCAAATGCTTCAGCACAGCGCTGGAGAGTTACTTCAGGCCTGGTGCTCTCCTGATTTTCGAGCTAATGTCTAGGCCTGAGCTTTGGCTAACAAACCTCGACGTATTAAACCAAGAGTTTAAATAGTCCCAAGGTTTACGAGCTGTTGTTTTGTACACCACGTCCTAAAACATGCACATGGACTAATCCAGCAGTGAAAACAGTCCAGTTCTGAAACCTCGGAGTGAATTTTAAAAATAACGGCTTGTTTTGCTCCGTTACTGCTAAAGCTAGCTGGCTAACTGTGGATGTAACCTATACGCCAGTAAAAATGACAACAGCTGGGATTGAAAATATATATATTTTTTAATATAAGCCGGTTGCTATTCAGAACTTCTTAACGTTAAAACCCAGATATTAAATCAGCATTTAGGGCTGATGTAGCGGCTAATGCTAGCTAGCTACTGAGATGACAGTTAGCGATGGAGGAGATAAAGATGGGAAATAAGGTGCTCATCGGCCCGTTGCTTACCATGTACCAAGTGCCGAGGATGATGGTCCCTGTCCGGACATGGCAGCACCCACAGCAGCGGGTGGTGTAAAGTCTGCTGCGGCTCGGTTTAAAGCGCATGGCGTCGCTATGAACACCGTGGAGGAACATCGGAGGAAAAACTCGGCCTGAAAACGAAAACAAAAACACCACTGGGATGAAGACTTCTCCGCCCCCGGGCCTCTCACTACAGCCAAGCCAGTAAAGCCAGGCTTATAAAGCCGTGTTTAAATTCCTGCGGTGGCCTGCAGCTGGAGCGGGTGTGTGTTTCTGGAAGCGCCGCTGTTCAGCTCGGGGTTTGGTTACATAAACAGCTCCATCAGACAGAACGACTGGGTCACACTGTACAGAGAACAGCTCCACCACTCAGGTTATATCAGAAACTGGACCCAAAATACAGCATAATAATGATCATCATCATCATAATAACGATAATAATAATGATGATGATGTTGATGATGATGATGATTATAGTGGTGGTTGTTGTTGTTATAAATGTTTAAAAATTGATTTAATACTTCTAAGCATGTATAATATGACAAGAAGAAAAAATTGTTCATATGTGATAATATTCTGATTATTATTATTAGTAGTAGTAGTTGTAGTAGTAATAGTAGTGGAAGTTTGATTATTTGATTATTGTTGCTTTAAATGTATAAATAAGGATTTATTATGCATGTATAATAGTAATTGTGACAAGAACGCATTGGTAAATAGTTCACATGTTACATAATTATAAAAATAGCTAAATAATAATACAACTATTATTGTTGTTATTAATTAGTAAACATTTACTTTTTTAGTTAGTTATTATTAATTAATTATTAGTAAGTCATTATTAAATAATCCATCATATTTATTAGCAGGCAGCAGTGGCCTAGTGGTTGGAGAATAGGCCCTAGGATTGGAAGGTCTTGTCCTGAGTTACCCTTTATCAAGGTACTGTCCCCTTCACTGCTCCCCAGGCACTGCTCCCTGCTGCACAGTTTTTATCGGTGAAAAGAGGTTGCGTCTCACAGCATGCCGTGCTGTGTTTCACAATGACAAATATTCACTTTCATGTTGCTGTTGTTGTTGTTGTTATTTCTTTGTGCTTATTAGTATTGCTTCTGTAAAGAGCATCATATAGGTAATGCTTGCAACTATTAAGCATGTGTAATACTTATAATAACTGCAAGTATAAGGACATTCTTCTGCCCTTTTTTCATTTAGAAATATTCAAAATGGGTATTTTGAAGAGTATGCCAAATACTTTTTACACAAGTATTGCATTTGGTTTGAAGGAGGAAGATGCAGAGGACAGGAAGAAATGGAGATGGTTGATCCGCTGTGGAGCAGCGGAAAGAAAAAGAAGTTGCATTTGGGAAAAAATTGACAGTCAGTTAATGTGTTAATAGGGTTAATAGGGGTTACCTCCCTAATCATACCAGTACACCTAAAACACAATATCGCCTTTCGACATCTGTAAGGATTAATATCCCAGTAAAATTCTGGACTGAATGTCATTAGAATGAATCCTGCATTAAATCTAGTTTGAGATAACATACATTCACACATGCAATCTTAAACTGTCACCATTGTATCTCTTACTGCACAGTGTCTGAATTGATGCTGAACTAAGTGAAGTGATTCACTTTGGACCGTCTGTGTTTTCAATGTAAAGCAAAGTATTGGGCATCACCAGTTATCACTAGTTATCACTAATAGGTTTAGAAGAGAAACGGACAACCCTGGACCGACTGTTTTTACACAGTTCAAGGCTGGACTGTAAAAACTCAAGAGGGCAAAGATTTTTTGTCTCACCTGCTGTGTGAACAAGTATTAAAGTTCAGCATTGTAAAATTACAATATTCAGCACAATCTTATCTGGCCAGTGACAGACTATAAAGCAGAGATCTGCTTGCACCATTTTTTAAAGTATTTGGTGGGACAAGCTTTCAAAAATGAAGTTTGAGCTTCTGGTGCTCATTGCCTTTTGTCTCTGCGTGGACAGCAAGCCTTTGCCTGGTACAGCAAGGAGGAAATTCAACAAGTTGCTTCTAATTTCTTTTGACGGTTTCAGATGGAACTACGATGAAGATGTTGATACACCAAATTTGGACACGTTGGCAAAGGAGGGTGTAAAAGCAAAATACATTACACCACCCATGATTACTATGACATCTCCATCACACTTCACTACTATTACAGGTAAGAGAACTCCAAACACACTTAGGTTGAGCTCAGAATAATGAGAGATGAGTAATTTACAGTATGGCCTTTGTGCTAAAGAGGATGCTATTAATGTAGCAAGTGGGACAAAAGCATCTCCAGTCTACTAATTTGTATAATGTCTTGCTTCTGGCTGATTTCTCACTCACTATCCATTACTGCACTCAACAAACCTCAGGGTGATCTTGACAATTCAGAATTTAGGTTTTTGTACTGAAAGTATTTGAAACCTTTTCTTCAGGGGTGTCCATTCCTATTTGCCAGGGACCAGTGTGGCTCCAGGTTTATTTCATTCAAGCAGAAGCCCACCTCAATCAACTCTATCAACGAGGAAAACCAACAGATCCAACAAGTGGTGGTTCTGCTGGACTGGAATTAACCTGCAGTCACACTTGCCAAATATGCTAGAGAGTGGACATGCCTGCTGATTGTTTAAAGGTTTCTAAATGTTTAAAAAGGTCCTACATCTCTTTTAAAGTGATGGTCCATACCCACTGGAAGGTGCTTCAGTTCGCATTTGGTAATTCTACCAAAAATCTTTGGGCAGCGGTGGCTTAGAGTTTAGTGACTCGACCCCAGGATCAGAAGGTTGTGGGTTTGAATCCTAGCCCAGTAGGTTGCCCTGAGGTAACCTTGAGCAAGGTATCATCACCATCACCGCTCCCCAGGCACTTTAAATAGGTGCCCCCTGCTGCACATGTGTGTATGGGTTAAATGCAGAGGCTGCATTTGCATTTCGTTGTGGTTCACTGTGTGCTGTGCTGTGTTTTCACAATGACAAGTTGTCACTTTCACTCACTTTGGCAACTTAATTTAGGTACCCCTGTCTTTTAATGAACATTTAATAGCACACTGGACTTTTCAGTTCCTTTTTTAAGGTAACAGGCAACATTCTTAGACAATGTTACGCTTCAGAATGTTTGAACCCTCATTTTCTACCAAAACCATCAATATTTCATTGAACTGATATGATCACATATTAATGCAGAGGAGACCAAAGCACTACTAAACGCTTACACACACACATTATGTTCATCTAAGCTACACAATAATAATTAAAATATTCATTTTAAAGTAACAGCATTCATTTCTGCACAGCACAGCATAACCTTTATTTGAATTTAAGGGGCATTTACAAAGTAAGCTAGCTGTATTCCAAAAGAAGATAATAAACAGTATATTTTCAAAAGATAAGATAAGAATGATACCATGGAATTTAAAAAGCAGCTAAGAAACAGTTCAAATAAAAAAAATTATTGAGGGATAGAAATTTAAAATTTTAAATGGTCAAGTTACATAAATCTACATACCAGTAGATCAGTACTAACAGTAATTTGTGGAAGTTCAGTGAACTGTGTTTGGTGATGAATAAATGATTAATAAATGTTAAAATCACTGACAGATGAACTGAATAACAATGTTTATCTTGTAATAATGGTACCTTTCAATATATCAGGCAGTAAGTATAGAGCTAGTTCCAGAAGTTGAAGTGTAAGGTTTTGAGCAGCTTTGACAAGGGCTAAATTTTGGTGGCATTTTCAGAATGGCACTCTTGCAGACCAAGTACTCCCTCAAAGTATGGTATTCCCTAAGAGCAGTGATCTCTTTCAGCAGAATAATGTGCTCTACCACACTTCAAAAATTGTTTAGGAATTCTTAAAAACACAAAGAGCCACCAAGTTGACTTGGAGTTAACATTATGGATGATTGGTAGTAATTCTCCAGAATCTCTTAAATATTATATAAGGTTCATAATCAGTTAGCTAAAGGGAGACAAATACTTTTTCATGCCATTGAAAAAAATAAATAAAAATAAATCAATCAATAAAAATGAAATAATCTGCTAATTCACCGGTGTTTGAAAATATAACATTTGTAAAAATATGATGAAAAGACGAGACATAAAATGACTTGTTTAAGGTTTAGCTTCCTGCTAGATATCTGTTAAGAGATAAATAGAGTTCATAGTCTCTTCACCACTTTAATTTTACTCTCCTTATTCAGCTCAGTGAGTACATTCATATCAGAGGTTATACAGATACACAGTCAGCTGATTGCAGTTTAAGTGCAAACATTTTTGACTTCATATCTACATGTCAAGGTCCTGAGCAGATTAACAGATTAGAAGTGATGATCAACCTCAGTTAGCTCACGCAAATGATTTTGACAACCCATGATTTTTTTCTGGGTGGCATGGAGGTACAGAGAAGGTCCTAGTTCAATTCCTGGTTGGTGCAGCTTGTGTCTTAATCTGTTTTTTTTTTTTAATGACTTTCAAATTTTCTATGTTTCTCCACAAATATGACTGAAAACATTTGTGAAAGTAACTTTTTGCCATTGTGAATTCACAGCGCAACATTATGTACCAAAACAAAATGCTTCTTCTGCATTTAACCCACACACGCTGCAGCAGGGGGCAGCCATATCCAGCACATGATAGCAGTGATGGGGACGGTACCTACTCAAGAGTACCATCCCTTTCACTGCTGCCCAAGTGTTCGATATACAAATAGGGGCAGTGGTGGCCTAGTGGTTAAGGAGCTGGCCACAGGATCAGAAGATTGTGTTCAAACCCCTTACCAGTAGGTTGCCCTGAGGTACCCTTGAGCAAGGTACCGTCCCAGTCACTGCTCCCCAGGCGCTTTCATAGCTGCCTCCTGCTGCATGGTGTGTGCATGGGTTAAATGGAGAGGTCCAATTTCGTTGTGGTTCACTGTATGTTCTCACAATGACAAGAATAGTCACAATTAAATTAAATAAAATTAAATATAAGTACTGAATTTATGCATCCTCTTTTAACTACATCTGTTTCATTGTGAACTGTGTTTTTACAAGCAATAATTTTTATCCCTTTTATACAGGAAGATGGATAGAGGATCATGGGGTTGTTCATAACATGATGTTTAATTCCACAACTCTTCTAAAATTAACTCATAAAGCAACTCTGAAACGATCAGAGTGGTGGGATAATGGAGCTGTGCCCTTATGGATTACTGCTCAGAACCAGGTAGGCGTCAATATTTTTAAGCGCCAAAGCTGCTTATGATAAAAACTGCAAGTATAATTTTTGTGTACTTAATTTCTTTTAGAATTCCAGTTTCAGATTTTCTGTGTATTGGCTTATAAACCAGACAATTAAAAATAAAAGTCTTTATGGTAATCCAGATTTGTTGTAGCAGAAGTTCTTCTGTTGGAATGGCACCTTTTGGTCATCAAAGCTAAAGGAGTATGTTAGAAAATAAAAATGTGCTTCTAGTTAGTGGATGATAAGAAATACTCTGTGCAATTTCACATTGACTATGTAGTCTTTCAGTTTCATTTTCTGTTCAGTGTTACAGCAGATTTAAAACTGTGCCACAGCTTTGTATTGCTGTATTAAATTAGATCTTGCTCCACACATTGCGAGCAGAGAGGAAGAACTGGAAATGGAAGAATCTTACCATGTGGGGTAAATTATAATTTTGAACATAGTTGGACTGGGCTTTTGATGGGCATAAGATGAACATTTAATACAGATAGTGTGTTTCATCAGATAGATGAAATAAATGCTTTAAAATGCTATATGGTTCAGACAAATAAATTAACATATGTTTTCTTTAAAACCCTGGGACTGAGAATAGTCAGCTTGTATTTTTCCATGCAAGTTGAACTGAGTCATTTTTTCATCAGTGCATGAGAGTGTCTGGCACACTAGCAGAGCTGATAACAATCAGCACAAGAGTTACAGGGTTTGTGTCCCTGTTCAGCTAATAACAGCTGTAAAAGTGGGCATAGCTCCTGAAGTTACATTCCATCAGATTGCATTACTCTTGGCTTGTTCTTGTGAAATTCAGTATTTAAATGTATAATTTAATTTGATCTGATCTGTGATCACAGCCTTTAATATTGTGTTATGTATGATAAGAAATATAATTTATTTCTCATTCATAAAACTCTAAAAAGCTAGTTGTGTTTTTTATAGCATTCAGTTGAGAAGCTTGTTAAGGAAGTATTCTTGTGCCATATTTTTCAGGGACTAAAGACGGCCTCTTATTTCTATCCTGGTGGTGGAGTAAATTACAGTGGTCAGGCTGTGGACAGATCCTTGGTCGAGGATTATGGTCACCCTGATGATAATGAAACAGAGTGGCAGCAGAAAATTGATACAGTTATGGAATGGTACACCAAGGAGGAGTTTGACTTTGTCACACTATACTATGGGGAACCTGACAATGTGGGCCACATGGTGGGACCAGATACACCTGAGAGGAAAAAGATCATTGAGCAGATAGATCGCATCATTGGCTACCTGAGAGCATCTATCCAAAAGAACAATTTAGCTGATAGTCTCAATGTCATCATCACATCAGATCACGGAATGACCACCATTAAGAAGAAACCAGAAGTTGAAGAAATCAAACTGTCAAATTACATGAATTTCCTGCAATTAACCCATTTTGACCTACTAGACTATGGGGGGTTTGGCATGATAAGACCCAGGAAGGGCAGACAACAGGAAGTTTATGACGCTCTGAAAAATGCCCATCCAAACTTAACTGTCTACAAAAAAGAAGAGATTCCTGAACACTTCCATATTGCGAAAAACAGTAGAATCCAAGATATCATTCTTATTGGAGACTTAGGCTTCAACTTAAACTCGGTAAGCTGCGTCAAGGATAATTATTATGTAAACGTGTCTCTTTCAGTTGAAAACCTTAACCCTTACAATCTGCTGCAATCTTCCATTGGTGAATGCATTTCATGCATTTTTATGCATGTTTTCGTCTCTTCATCTTTTATTGCAGAGGCTTATATTCTATGTGAACAAAGGAGACCATGGCTTCAGTAATCAAGAAATGGACATGAAAACAATATTTCGAGCATTTGGACCGGATTTCAAGAAAAATTTCTTAGCTGAGCCGTTTGACAGTGTCAGCATCTACCCTTTAATGTGCAAGCTCCTTGGTGTAAAACCAGCCCTGAACAACGGCAGCCTCAGTGACACTGAAGGCATGCTTGTGGAAAACTTTGATGCTTGTAAGTTCTCGGCCTAAACATACATAACCATAAGGCTCAGCATTGAAAAGAGCCGATTACGTACCATAATCCTGAGGAAAATGATTTAGGCCGTTTGTACAATGAATGTTTGCTTGACCCCCTTTCTCTCTTATTATGTATTATAATAGTAATTAGCAATGCATTTATATTTATATACAATGATTATAATCATTAGGTAATAAATTGTCTTTTTGTATTCTTCAGCAACAACAGCAAGGCCTCAAACCCAATATACCACACTAGAAGTCCCCTCGACCACAGGTGAGCTCTGTGAAATGCACAGTGTTTGGAAAAGAAATCACCTTGCTCTAAAAGTGCCTTTCAGTTAGATTTCTATTAATTTTAATTAAGTGTTTCATACCGTGCAGCAATTCCTATGACTTACTGCATGCTAGAGAAGAAAATAGGAGCTGGAACTATGGAGCTATTCAAAATAACAGAAGGGTAGTGTTAATGTTAAGGCAGGTTAATAAGACTAGAAAAAAGTTAAGGCAAGGACCCAGTGCAAGGGTTTTTTTAGTGGGCCCAACATTTGTCCTGGAGTTCCCTGCTTGAGGCAGATGCACATTTTTATATCTTCCTCTCTCCAAGAAATTCAGCCAGAATTTATTCAAACGTATTTTATCAGTCAAGACACGTTTGGATTGAACAGCAATAAATTGGCCCTAACAAACTCCAGTTCCAATGCTAATCAGAGCTGTATGTTCTAATAAGTTCCACTGCAGTTTTATTGGTAACACATTGTCATTTTATTCAGATGTCCCCTGTGTAGTTAACAGAAAGTAATATCATATGACCCATCTGTTTATCTGTATTGATTTTTGCTCTTTTATTTCCCCTTAAATGCCATATATACTGCAAGAATAGGGATTGTGGGTTTGATTCCCTCACAAGTAGGTTGCCCTGAGGTACCCCTGAGCAAGGTACCGTCCCTGTCACTGCTCCCCGGGCGCTTTCAATAGCTGCCCGCTGCTGCACGGTGTTTGTGTGCATGGGTTAAGAGCAGAGGTCCAATTTCGTTGTGGTTCATGGTGTACTGTGCTGTGACCTCGCAATGACAAGGGTTGTCACTTTCACTTTCAGAATAATAGAGACACTTTTATTTTTTAAGATAATACTATGAAGAGTACAGTTCACAAGTCATATTAAGACTTAAAAATTAACAAAGGATTCCTTCAGCCCTTTTTTCAACAAAGATTTTTCAGTGTGAAGAGGCTAAAATCGACAACTCCACTTACTTTTTTATTTTTTGTTGCAGATGGACATGCTGGAGGAGTACAGATGTCTGCCAGTGTAATGGCCATCATGATAGTAATCTTGTCCCTCTTTTGAGTTTAGTATGGCTGTCACTAAAGATGTGTATCAGGGGATATTGATAATAAGGTCCAGTGTGGTCTGTTGCAGTAAAACCACATCAATAAACATTAATAAATACTGATTACAGATATGCTATCTATTTATGAGACTGTGATGTGTGTTAGAAGGGCCAAGAGAAATAGACAAGAAGTTAAGATTAGATGTAAGAATCAGTTTTGTTTGTAATACTAGTTAAGTTGGTACTTTCAGAAATAACATGAATACATATGTAAGCCCTTGGTTTGTATTTCCAGGCACTGTTTTATTATGTCATTTATAATATTATAAAAGAAAAAAAAAGAATTAATAAATCGGTATAGGATGAAGACAGACCCAGATCCAGATGGTGGTGTTTGATTAAAGCAGCCACAATCTCACATACTAATCCACTTCTATAAAAAAGTGCATTCTCATTAATGAAAAATATTAAAAACTCTGTATAAAAAGGATGAAAAGCATTAGAAATACACAGGAAAAAAAATCAATAGAAATAAATTCCCACCATTTACACATTTCATACACAAAATATATTCAAATGAATTTACCTTTAGGTATGTGAAATAATCTCATTTATAGTGTGTCCTTGAACTGATAGTAGAATTGTAGCAATATACAATCTCTTTGATAATAATCTCTTAATATGTTATTTTCACCTTCTATTAATCTTTAGGAAACAGTGACATTCAAAAAGTACTGAGCACTTTAGCTCTTTTTTGAAAGGTGTCTCATACATGTATATAAAGATGGTAACACTTCACTGAAGACCTTTAATTCCAACTGGTGTAAGACACAAGCATTTCAGCCATAGCATTTTACTGAAATGTCAGAAAAGCAGCCTTTTCAAGAGTGATGTTTTTGGAATAAGTCTTGTTATGTATTTTTCACTACTGCATGTCATGAAAGATATACAAAGAGGTCATGCAACTATACGAATACTGGTCTTCAGTAAAGTGTTAAAGATATATAAACTCAAAGTTCCACAAAATAACAGTTACATTATTACAAAAAGGTGCAATAAAAACATAGAATGTAATTACAAATATAGGGCACCTCAGTGTAGTTGTGTAGTCTAGGTTAAGTATACAATCAAGAATGGAGTCTAGCACCTAAGCACGCATGCACAATGTGCATCAGATTAGACTCCAGAGTTGTTGTTTTTTTTTGCACATCATTCATGGTTTGTTAGTACAACATGTATTACACTTCAGTGTGACTATGTTTTTTTTTTTTCTTCAAACCATTTTTCCTCATTTCTTGGGGTAACACCAGAATAAACACACAGAAAAAAGGCAGTTCAGAGGCCCAAATAAGCAGGAAATCCTCCTAGGCCCAGTCCTCATCTCGCTCATCCTCTGGCTCACTGCTGTCTTCTTGTTCTTCCTCTGCATCTCTCTCTGCCTTTGCCTCTGACTTCATCCTACTTGTCAATGCTGCCTCTTGCCTGGCCTTTGCAGCTGCCCGCTCTTCCTCCTCTCTCTGTCTCTGGGCTGCTGCTGCTGCCTTCTTCTCTTGCTCTGCATGGCTCTTCATGTGGGCACTGCGACTCTTCACTTTGAAGAACACCCTGTGGGTCAAAGTCCAAAACCCCAAAGACTCATTCAGCTACTGTTTACACAGAAAAGCCTCAAAATTTAACTAGAAGTGTCAGGATACCACTTTTACCTGCAGTCATATTTGGGATTACATTATCAGATTCACAGTCTAAACGAGTTCTTAGTGAATTTTATTTTTCCACTGGATGGTTGCATTACATGTGATCAAATGACTGCAGTCATTATCTCCAGGAAATTTAAAGGTAATATTTTGCATATTTTAGTTTATTTAAGTAATTATCAGGATAATTAATTTTTTATGTTAACTCTCCTCCTGTTAATTCTGTAATTTAACTGTTGAAAGGATGGAAAGGTTCAACCACTAAGACAAAATTAACGATTGGGAGACTCCTCTAGAGTTTGATACAAAGACATGCTTTAAGAGACTAAATATGTCAAGCTGTTGTCCATAGACCGTAATCAAGGTTTTAGACAACTTCTTACAGTTTAATTAGGGTTGTTCTGACAGGCCAATAATTGACTTAAACTGCAGATATGAGTGTAGTTATTTTCCACTTTAAATCAGACCACCATGTTGTCTTCTAAAAGGAGTCTGGCTGCTGCAGGTTGGGAATAATATCAAATGAGAAGACACTACTTACGAGACATACATCTAAAAATAAGATTTTAAAGAAAATTTCAACTGACTTAACTCACTTTTTTAATCCGTGAGGATTCAAAATGCCAACACATTGAATCCTTCACTACAGACTGATCTATGACCTTCATTAAACACGGTGCTAAGCAAAATAATGCAAGCATGCGTTAAAGTGTCACTAGATGTCATTGTTTACCTAAAAACCAAATGAATTTTTGGTCAGTCAGTAGCACCATGGTGCATCCATTGAGAACAGGATCGTTTCAAAAGGCAGAGGACCTTTGGCCATTGAAGCAACAGCACAGCATTAACCCTAACTCTTCAGTGAACAGAAATTGCTCAATTGCTAAGGATCAATCAGTGTTGTTTACTGCTTTGTCCATGAAAGTCTCTGCAGAGTGTCATGTTTTCCACTAAAGCCTGGACCCTCCTAAAGGACAGAGCCTCAAGACTAAAATTAATGTAGATTTAATATTCAAGTGCAAAAAAAAAGAAAAGAAAAAGAAACACACATATCCACATTTCTCACCTGCCACACTTCTTGCAGGGGAATTCACCCTCTGGTTCTCCCTGACTTTTGGGTGCGGCTGAGTGCTGAGCTCTTTTCCCTGAGCTCTCTGGACGGGGTTTGGAAACCGAAGGAGGCGTTTGGATTTCCAACCTCAGAGCAGTGGCCTCATCCAAAGAACTGATTTTTGGGATGCTTAGCACCAATACTTTATCCACCTAGATTAAAGAAGTGCTTAGAACTATTCAGCTATTCAAAAGTCTTTTTTCAAAAGTTGACAAAGGGTGTTCCAGGACAAGAGCTAGGTGTCACAACAGTTTGTGAATCAAGAAATGGATTCATGTTATTATAGCCATTATTCTCCCAACTTTGTCAGAGAAGCGAACATTTTCATTATTTGACAAATGTTAGACTTGCTTTACTTTCAAAGGGAACTTAATCAGCATTCAAACCTACATTTCTTCATAGCAGCTCACATTTTAAGAAGTTACCAACCACAAAGTCATCTACAGAAGCCAATCAACTCGCATACGTACGTTCTCTTTGACCTGAAATGTCTGTGTCACAGTTTTGAGGTTAACACCCCCAACAGTTTCAGGTTCCTCTGTTTGCCTCTTTGGCTTGTTCTCATCTGGTTCTTCTAGCTCCTCATGTTTCTGTATTATCTTCATTAATGGACAAAAGAGAAAGTTTTTTAAGCCAATAGAAATCTTCAGTGTGTGGTTACACTCTGAAAGTAACACTTTTGGAGTCAGTTGCCTTCTGTAATTGGCTAAAATCAGCAAGCTCCTTCAGTAACAGTCCTGTTCCAATCCACCTAATGCCAATGGAAGAACACGACTGCTAATGGAAGACATGTTGTTAAGTATGTGGGACCTTTCATCAAATCAAACCTTCTTCCAACTGTCTGGGTTCTCTAATTAGTTCAAACTAGCAGCAGAGATATTCAGAAAATGGTAATTTTCCAGGTAAAACTAAGATAGCTCCAATAGACTATGTGGCTGTCTTACCTCAGAGGATCGCTCTCCTGGATCTGGGGGTCCATATATCAGCGTCCCATTGCGACTGACCTTTGCTTGTTTCTTATAGGTGTAGTAGAACTCTACACACTGTGCTATTGTTTTACTCCGCACCTGCCATGCATAAAAACACAAATTAACAGAACAGCATATGTACCCTACACTGGAAGGAAAATTGCCTCAAAGGAAATTGTGCCACACAGGTTTACTCAAAAAAAAAAGACTAGAAAATCAGACAACACAGTATATTCCTTATAAACAGACAATTTCATTCAACATACCAGTTTTTGCACCAAGAAAAAGTCCTTCCGGTAGGCAGTGATACCTTTGTTAAAGTAGCACTTTTCATCCACAGTCCAACAGTCTGAGCCTATTGGAATTATAACAAATATTGTCATCTCTTTACATTTAGCAAAAAATGAAAGTTAAGTAAAAAGCCTTTCTATATTCTGTTCTTCGGTTCATTCTCTCCATCTAAATGTCTGCAGAAAGCATGGCCCTTTGCACACATATACCCATTGCACACATTATTGTACCAGTTTCATGTTTTATAGTCTAATAAAGTGACATTATCTGGGTACAAAACCCACAAAAACATCTTATTGTGTTGTTGATCTATCGTTGCTTGTGGCGCGAATTTTTTTCCTACTTGACCAAGAATTATGTGAGCGCAAAATGAAAAAAGCATGAACTATCCCTATGGAAAACTGCTGCGGATGCTTTACTCTCTTACATATATAGCTAAAAGTATGTGTTTGAGTTTAAAATTATTGGTAGCTCTAAATGTGAAAGGAAGTGAAAGTGACCATTTGTTTTTGTGAGACACGGCACAGCACACAGTGAAACACACGAAAATGCAACCACCACTTTTCACCCACACATGTGTAGCAGTGGACAGCTATGTCCAGCATCTCGGGAGCAATGGCGGGCACAGTACCTTGCTCAAGGCTACCTCAGGGCAACCTACTGATCTGGGATTAGAACCCACACCCTTCTGAGTTTTTATGAGTTCCTCATAAAGAAAAATATTAAGCAGTTTGTACAGTAGGTCTTTGTACAGTTTTAGCTGCCTTAACATTCTCCTAATCTTACACCAGACATAAACCTTTCAAGTTTGGTTCTGAATAAGGGCAAAATGAATGGACTCCTTAATAATGGAAAAAAGAGCCAAGTATCCTACCTGCATAATGGTAGTTTGCAAGATAATGATCTTTGCAGAAAACAGGGTGCTTCATCAACAACATTTCCAGAGTTTTCTAGAAGAATACACATTGGCAAACCATTGTTAAGAGTTAAAACATTCAGGAGGATATCATGTTGCATTAATTATAAAGGAAATAATACAAAACATAACACTTCTGGTCTTCTCGGCTTACCATGATGTCACCTTTGTTCTCAAACAGGCAATGGTGCATCAGTTCTACATTGGTTCCTCCTCCATGCAGCACACTGGAGCAGGCCATGTTCATTAGACTATCAACTAGAGAACAAGAACAGAGTAAACAAATGAACAAAGTTGGGCAGGTTAGAGAGAAGGTGGGAGATATTTTAAATTCATAACTGAAGCTTAGAAGAATTGCTGGGTTTTTCGCAATTCTGAGTCACCTCGATCACTTAAAGAGGGTGTAGATTCAGCCTCAGCCAAAGGCAAAAACAATAAAGTTGCTTTGTGCTGGTCTTGCTGAGCCAAAGATGGGTCCTGAAGCTCTGGTATCTCTGCCTGATATTGTGAGCCAATGTTTATTCGGCTAAATGAGAGAAAATTGTTGTTAGAACATATCCAGTGTCACAGGGAAGATTCAGAAATGTCAAAGTAGATGTTTCAATACATTCTTTAATCTTAAGCCAGAGATCATCAATTTTATCTGCAATGGGGCTGTGTGGTTGTAGGGTTTCGATAAAACTATTAATGGTTTGAAAAATTAAGACTAACACATTTAACGAGATGGAATCAAGCTTGCTTCTACTCGATATGGATGAAAACCAGCTGCCATTTGACCCTTTGTGGATAATACTTGTAACCTAGGCTGTAGGTTATGAACCCAAACCAACAGTTCTACATAAAAGAAAAATGTTATACAGTATATCTATTAACTGAAATGCATGAGATCTGTTGTTCACAGCTTCCTTTTTCTGTTTTGCAAGATTAATATAGCAAACTCATAATGGAAGCTTTCACCCACCCATTTCACACAGGTAATCTGAGCTAAAGCTAGTTTTGCTTATCATGCTTTTAAATAAATTTTTTCCTCAAGCATTTTAACTAATAATGTCAGTCATTCCAAAATGGTTAAACAGTATAACATGTAAAACATGCAGCAAATAATACTCACGGTTCTTGGCTGACAGGTGTTGCCTCTCCTATCAGAGGAAGCACTGGAGGAGTGATTTCTGAACTGCCTGGAAAATCACAGATATAAAGAGCTGTCAGAACAGTCACAGCGATCTAAAGAATGCAATCAGTTTCATAATTACTAGCACACTTGCTAATGCTGGATCAAAAGTCATAGATAGTATGCTTAATTGATTCTCACATCAAACTCTGAAGCACTGAAAATACAGAAAAAAAATCTGACTGAGAGAAACCTTGTTGAGAAGTTTATTAATGGATTGACTAGGGGCTCCAACCAGGGCCCACACTTACACACAGAATTTTCTAAACTTTTATTTGTGAAATAGGGCTAATTTATCACAAAGACATATTTTTTGACCTTTCCAGCCCATTTTCCCCATATTTATGGCACTGCTTTCCCAGCTCCCAACACAACTGAAAACAAGCAGCATTAAGGAGTCAAATCAAGAGCTAAGGCAAAACAAAAATGTAGAGAGTGCTTGACTGACCAATTTGTTACAATTAACATTTTTATGAAATAACATTTTATGAAAACTTACTAGAGCGCAGAAGGCTTCTGGAAGCAGTCTTGGGTGTAGGTGGTGGAGGCAGACCCTGGTTGCCTGCTGCTATGGAGGACAGAAAGGTTGAGAAGTAGAGGCCAGTACCTTCACGCACAGGTGACAGGATGGGTGGAGGAGTATAGGGGGGCAGAGTCAATGGGTGTTCCAGTGGCCGGACAGGGGAGCGCAAGTGGCTCTGGTAAGAAGTAATGCTGGAGTAGAGGGACGGTGCAATGAGTGTACAGGGTTTAGGCGGGGGTATAACCAGGGGCTCCGGCCGGGGCCGACGCTTTATTTTGTCTGAAGATTTCCCATCTTCTTTAACTTCACCCTTGATTGAGCGATGGATGGGGATAAAGATATGCATACATGAGCATTAATCTGACATTTAGTGCTTTTCTATTTTAATTCTAGTATGATATAAAAACATGATGAATATGTAATAGACATATCATTACAGCTGTGTTAATATATACTGAAGTAAGTTTTAAAAGATATGCTAAATAAATATTTGTATTCAATAACATCTACCATGTCACAGAACCAATACAAATGATAAAGTAATAGATAAAAAATAAATTTAATGTAACATCCTTTACTACAATAATGTTATAAATGATTCTTATTTTGTCTTCATTTTAATTTTATTCTTTGCTTATTATTTGGACCTTTATTATTTTCATCTTTATTGTTACTTAGATATTTAACTTGGAACAATAGGGTGCACTTATTTGTGATACCTGGTTGAAACCGTCAGAGACAGAGTTCCTTAATGAACGGCGGCGTGCAACAATAACGGAGGGCTTGCGTTCATACTGGAATTGCTGCGGGACACCCTCTGGAGGAGGCCTCTGCTCTTGAGCCCAGCTGCCTGTCTGCTCCGTCTGGGCCTTATTCCTCTGAACAGGCACAGAGACAGGGATCACTAGCGGGAGCACCCCAGCCTGCCTGCCTTCATCGCACTGAAGAGACGGGACCAGAGAAGGTCAGAGACAGAGACTTGCACGTAATAAGGAGAGAATGGATCGAGAGAAAATATGAAGATACATAGGTGGCGAGAGTGAATGAAAAACGAAGAACAAAGAAAAGTCAAGTTTCATTATTTTTAAACAACTGTTTTCATGCAGATCTGAACAAAAGGATTGACCAGCAAATGTGACATTCTATTATGATTTAATGACTACAAGAATATAAACATCAGTGTAATTTGACCTGCAGCATTCAAGCATTTTTTATAAACCCATTTGATTAAGTAACCTGCTTTACATTAAAAGTAAACACTCGAATGTATGATAAATTAAATTAAGACATGCTCAATAGATCAAATTAATTAATCTAAAACGGTTTTTAGCTAAATTGCCTTCATAAAGCATTTGTCATGTGATCTACAGCGTCATCTGAATTTTATACAGCTTGACTGCAATACTGATTGGTTGCTAACACCCCACGCATAAACTAAGAAAGCAGTAAATCCCGCCTTACGGTGTCTAAACCTTTGATTCGCAGAAACGAAATGAACTGACTTTTTTTAAACATGCTTCCCCTTCCTAGAGTCCCCTGCAGTGTTTCTACATTTCTAGCTGTTATGGCTGTTTCTTCTGTTTTATCACAAAGGCCGTTTTTGCCTTTTAACGGCCAATTTACATTCTTTCTGCTTTATTTTTGGCACTGACGGTTTAGGCTGGCACAGAGTATTCGGAATACACACGGGTGTGTGAAAATAACTTCTCCTTGGTATTTGCCAGCAAACACGACAAGGGCGGGTGCGCAGTCAGTCCCTCCTTAGAGTTTGTGAATGTGTTTGGAACATGTGTGGAATGTGTAGGTGTGCAGACATGCAACTGTTCTTGGGCAGCCTGTAGAGTAAATATGGACTCAGAACAGGTAAAAGATTTCATTAGCAGTTCCACAAAATGCACTTCACCTAAAGATGAACTGAGTTTAAAAAAATTCAAAAAGTTAACAAAGCATAAATATCATGAAACTATTTTACATGCATTTAAAATGCTGCTTTGAGGTCCTTGTCTTATGTTTAAAATATTTTGAATCTTTGATTATTTCATGGAAATGGTCTGATTTAGAGAAACTTACTAAGTCATTACATCAGAGCAGTGGTGACAGGAACCAGATGTGGCATTTAATTAAATTTAATTTAATGCTTTTAAAACCTCCTTCAGTTAAAGGCATTACATGAACTGGCAGCAGACTGATGCCTGAGACACTGTTTTATGATGGCTTTGACTAAATTATATACTTTTGTAAGTAGGGGATATACATGTTTTTTTCCTAAAAATCCATAATTCTGGTAATTTATTAATTATTTAATAAATATTTTAATTCGCTGTTATATAATACTTTTTTTTTTAAATATTTTTTTGTAAACATTGTAAAATGTATGGATTTCTGATGGATAGTTGTACTTAAAGTATCAAGGGATCAAGATTTTCTCAATTAAAATATAACTATCATATTTATTTTCCAAAAATAAAATCTTGAATCTTAGGATGTTCACTTGTTTTTAAATAAAATATCTAGATTTGCAATGTGAAAAAATCTTGATCCACAGATATTACCACCACAACTATAAAGACATCCTGCAAGGTAACCATGCAACTTCTCAAACCTAAAAAACTCGGAGCTACTTGGTTTGCATCTCAGCAAATTATGCAAATAATAAATCAGTGGAATTCCCCCTTAAGAAGAATTTATTTTTCATTTATCACTGGTTGTTTTGAATAGTAATAGAAAATGAAGTAAAATGCCTATATTTATGAAATGTCCACATTGCAAATTCTAATCCTTTCTTTTAGCAATGGAAGATTTTTCTACCAATTAAAACATTTCATGTCAAATCACTCTGAATGAAGGTATTCAACAAATTTCAATCAGGGGAAAAAACACTTTTACATCAGTGAAAACCAACTGGCATACACTCTCACACATAGACTGATCTTAACCACCCAAGCCTGAATGATTCATTCAGCTCCAGTGAAATCATAGCATTCACAGTATGGGTGAATGTGGACCAATGTTTCATCAACATTTATTGCCGGAAATGTTGGACAGCCAGCAAGAAGACCAAATGAATAAATTAATTTAAATCAAGCACTCTCACCTTTGCGGGCAAAAATTCCATCTCTGAGGCCTTCTGGGCAAGAGTCTCAAGATTTATCTCTTTAGAAGCTCTCCTCCTTCTCTGCGTGCTTTGGATGACTCCTCCAGAAGGCCCTTGGCTACCCAAGCCTCCATTACGTGCTGGTTCTTTGGGTGGCTGGCTACTCACAGGAGAGAGCCCGTCCTTAGAGAGCCGTCTGGAGCGGCGTGGGAGGATCTCAGGTTTGACTTGCGAATCATGCGGTTCTTGGCCAGCTGGTGACTGGGGACTTGTATCCTGTGCTTGAGCCTGTACAGGCGGCCTCTGATGAGTGGATGCACTAGAACCTGCTTTTACTTGACTGTCATCCAGTTGTTGCAGTCTTGCTGAATGCTGGTCTTGCTGATGTGCCTGTGAAGCAAATGATTCTGGCTGCTGACTGTTTTGCAGCTGCTGCTGTAATTGCTGCTGCTGGTGCATCTGCTGCAGGTGTTCCTGAAATTTCTGCTGATGATGGTATTGTTGCATTTGATGCAGTCGCTGCTGCTGCTGCTGTTGCAGCTGTTGCATTTGCTGCAAATGCTGCATTTGGTGCTGGTGCTGTAGTTGATGCTGTTGTAAATGCAAAAGCTGCTGTGATTTTGACTGTTCACTATAGGCACGGATCTGTGAAGCACTGTTGCCGTGAAAGGCCTGAAAGAAGCCTGGTGCCTGGGGCTGTTTGGTTGGTCCAAATGCCAACTGAAAAGACTGCAAAGTGGAGTCAGGCACAGCATGACGCATGCCGTGTGGTTGGTACTGCGGGTCTCCTGGCTTGTGGCCCTGCTGAAGTGCCTGGAACTGAGCATGATGCATTGCTGCCATAGTATGATGATCCCATTCCGTTCCTGGCGCCAGAGATTGTGAGGGCTCCGAAAAGGGACCGGAAGAACCTGCAGGCATTTTCTCTTGATGCAAAGCATCCATGTCATGATTTGTCTTTTGTAAGGCCTGATGAGCCCGTGCATCCTCGACCCCACTCAGAGAAGGGCCAAAGTTCTGGTTCAGTTTGCTTGGAAACCAAGTGGAGGACTGCATCTGGTCTTGTTGGTCCCACTTGACTGGGCCTGACTGCTGAAAGTGACCCCATACCTGATATGCTTTGTCAGGTTTAAATCCACTCGAGCCTTGGAGATCAAGGCTATGGTCCACCCTCCCTACAGCATTGGCGTGAGTCTGCTGCAGGGAGGAAGCCCCAGCATTGTAGAACACCTCCTCTGAATGCTGCGCCGCTTCCTCAGCGGTCTCAACAGTCTGCTTGACAACATTACTAATGTTCCCTCTCTGATGGGGAGAGAGACTCATGGTAAAATTGTAAAACTACAGACGCCTTGAACAACTGATCATCAGCACGGACACTCCAAGAGGAAGCCGCTCTGTAAGCCTTACTGTCTCTTTTTAGAAGGATGTGTCTTAGTGGGCAAACGTCATAGAGAAGAGGAAAGAGAACTTTCACACTTCCCCCCTCGTTCCTCTTCTCCAAACTAGTTACGCTGTAAGCAGCTAAGCAGTCTGTCATCCCTCAGGCACAACTGTGGAAAACAGCAACCTACAAGGAGGGAGAGAAACAATGTAACAGTTTACACAATATGCTGCGGTTATTAACTGATTTTAAGTGATTACTTCCTCTTGTGTGCCCGATATACTTTTGCATTACTGAAAAGACAGAGCACGGCCTCTCACTCTCTCGGAGCGATCCTGCAGGAGCAATGCTAATCTTTTTAAAGGATATTGAATATGCATCACAAAACATGTATAAACAGACATCTCAGAAATAGCGTCCTTCTAATCACACCTTGCAGGTCTGGATCAGGGGAAAAAAAAGTATAAAACAAGTCTTGAGTCATGTGTAAAGGGGTATTATCTTGATTAGTGTTTCCTTGATTTCACTGCAGAGCAGACAGCAAACTAGGGGCGTGAACGGTGCACTGCAAGACAACAAGAATTACAGGAAGTGAGGAGGGAAGGGGGAGAGAGAATATGGGAGAGAGAACGCAAGTGAGAAGGGTTTTTTTTTTTTTTCCCTCTCTCACACTCACCATTAATGAACCAGCCACTCTCATGGTAAATGACAGCACTAAATCAAACTGTGCAGAAAGTTAAGCAGCACACTGATGAAGGGAACTGAAAAAGCCTCTGTTGCTCAGGCCTATGTAAGTGTGTGTGTGCGTGTGTGCGATTGCACTCGCCCTTGCAAGGAATGCACACAGAGGAGAGTAATAAACACTCACGGGGCCGTGCACAGACCAGTGTCCCGGGACATTTAAGAGAACAAACTGCATTACTTACACTTACTCTCCTCCTTGCTGTTGGGACTCTTCCTCGTGCTCTGAGGTTCAGCTGACAGGGGTCGAGTTCAACAAAGTCGGATCCCTCACATTCAAGGCACCTTTTCGTCCGACACTTCACCACGTCGACGCGTCGAGATGGGACCTAAAGCGATCAAACGCGCACACTCCGACACACCGCGCTGCATCCAAGCGCATTTTGCGTCAACTCACGCACACCTGGCACGCGATTCCGCCCTTAAGAGACTACCGAGAACTACAGCGAAGTTAGTGTAAAGTTGAGGGGGGGCATTTGCATGTCTTCCGTGGCACTTTCGCAGGTTTCAGAGCTCTTACGCAGGACGCTCGACCTTCTTTCTCCCAGTTATTTATCAACAAAACAGCGCGCAGGGCCCGCGCAGCCAATCGGCGCGTTTAACGCTTAACGCGATGCGATAAAAAACAGCAAGCGCGAGCAGTGATTGGACGCTGGATTCACCGGAATCTCCACCAGCAACTGTCACTGTGTCCGCTCCGTGTGCGGTTGGGCAGGAGTCTGAGACTGAAAGTTTAAATTTAGAGGAAATGAAGCCTCAGGTGTTACTAAAAGTAGCTCAGCAAGACAAAGAAACTTCTGTGAAAGTCTTAAAAATTGATAATTTAATTACATGAATTCAACTATAAAAATTTCAAACGTGCTCTTTCTGGGATCATTTTGGTGTAAAATAAAAGCTTCACAACGAGAGAGAGATATGGGGGAAGACAGCCCAGGTGTTTTTAAGAAGCAAATAATTGAAATTAAGAAATAGTCAATTACTAAAATAGGTCCTAAGTAAAAACAGATGGCATGAAAATATAATTTAGTTTTATCATTGTTTATCAATCATCACTGATAACTCAGCTACTGAGATAAAGCCAAATGTATGCATATGTTACTTAAGTGTAAAGTTTAACTTTAATGTTAAAAAACAAACAAACAAACAATCACGTGGTCAATAAATCGAATTCTGATTCTTAAAAACTGGTTTGTAAGCTCCTACTTCTGAAACAGATGTATTAATGCTCTCAGTCAGTCATAGTGAAAGTGACAACTCATAATTGTGAGCACACAGCACAGCACTCAGTAAACCACAACCATATGCATCTTTTGTATTTATCCCATACACACACCATGCATCAGTAGGCAGCCAAGTCCAGTGCCCAGGGAACAGTGATGGGGACAGTACCTTGCTCATGGTTACCTCAGGGCACCCTAGTCCAAGTCCCAAACCACTAGGCCACCACTGCCTTAGAACAGGATAGAACAGAAGCTTTATTCATCTCTATATACAAATCAGGCTAAAAGAGAAATAAATACATTACTATCAAATTCCTATTGCACCAGAATATCAGAATAATTGGAATATTTTGTGTGTTACAATGACTCAAATGTCAGGGTAGACGAGAACATTGGTATAGAACATGATTTAACTACAGTTTTTCTTTCTTTCTTATATCTAATGGCTGGTAACTGGTTAATGAACCACAACATATGTGTCTATATATGAAAAGAAAAGAAACTCCTGTGCTTGCACATACATTGTGAACACTGAGCAGTGAACATGTCTTCTGTATTTAACACTATTTTTGAACCCATACTTTGAGCAGTGGTCAGTATACCTGGGCCTGTGGGCTGTTAGTGAAGTGAAGTGAAAGTGACTATTTGTCAATGTGAAACACAGCAGAGCACACAGTGAAACACAACGAAATGCATTCTCTTCATTTAACCCATACATAATGTGCAGCAGGGGGCAGATGTTTAAAGTGCCTGGGGAGCAGTGAAGAGGATGGTACTTTGCTCAGGGGTACCTCAGGGCAACCTACTGGTCCGGGATTCAAACTCAATGCATTCCAATCCTGGGGCCTGGTCTCTAACCACCAGACCACCACTGTCTCTTTGGGGTTAAAAGTCTTGCCCAAAGGAACTTCAGCTGTGTTTGTACATATATGTGTGTGTATTTATATCATGCATAACTTATTGACTTAACATGTATTTCTTGGAACATGTCTTAACAAACTACATCCCATTAAAAAAACAAATTTTTTTAAATTCAATTAATCCTTTTGCTTTTTAAAAATGTAAAAATTTTGGGCTTATAATGTTAGTTCATAACTTCAGATGAACAGAATTTAAAACATTTGGTCTTAGAATATTTCTGGCTAAAATCAGAATCAGATTGACTTATTTAATTATGTTTTTTTGAACACATTAGGAATTGGTTTCTAGTGACTCTTTGGAACAACAGACAACATACATGGGTGTGGTGGCTAGGATTAGGCCCCATGATTGGAAGGTTGTTGGTTCAAGTCCTGGACCAGTTGATTGCCCTGACGTAATCTTGAGCAGGACGAACACTCCCTGGGCCCAGGATGTGACGGCCTACGGCTTCAAAGAGGTGTGATGGGTTAAACGTGGTTCACTGTGTGCTGTGCTGTGGTGTCTTCACAGTAACAGTCACTTTCAGTTCACACAATAAACACACTGTACTGAAAAACAGATAATACACCGACAGGGAAAAAGCAGTAATGAAAGTGATTATTCTTGTCCTTGTGAAACACAGCACAGCACAACACAATGAAATTCAACCGCTGTTTCATCCATACATACACGTGCAGCAGGGGGCAGCTATTGAAAACACCCAGGTAGCAGTGATGGGGATGGTACCTTGCTCAAGGGTATCGCAGGGCAACCTACTGGTCTGGGATTTGAACTCATGACCTTCTGATTCTGGGGCCAACTCCCTAACCACTAAGCCACAACTATTAAATAATAATAATAATAATTTAAAAAAACTGATACAGCACTGTACATTTTCACCGGTGTACTGTAGTAAACAACACAAAGTACGACATCATGTATATATGGTTGTGCAAATAACTATTGATTGCTAGATGTACTCACAACCCCCAACTAAACTCAAACTTTGTTATTTTTTTGTTGTTGTTATGCATTTTAGCTAGTGTGCTAACTGCTATGCTTAGCTAAAGCAAAACATTTCCTGTCAGCATAGCTAGAGTATGTTATAACTGCTTCAACACCTTTGCAGTATTGGATTACTATTGATATATTTATCTAGAGCAAGTGATTTCTCACTAAATGCTTTTAGACTGCATTTAGCAAGAGCAGAGAATGTGTTCTGCTAGAATAGTTACTGCTAGGCCTTGAAAATTAGATTATATATGTAATGTTAAGAACATTCATACACTAACCTACTAGAACGTTCTATAAGACTGCTTTTTGAACTTGAAGAAACCTAAAACGTGTGGAAATTATGGCTTTATTCAGTGCTCCAGTTAGAACGCTCAGCGCTTCCTATTTAAACTAACCAGTCTTCAAACTGTTTCCTTTTTTAAAATTTGAAATCGAACGCGTTTGATGTTTTTTAACCAAAGGTTTCCATAGAAACAAAAGGCGCTCGAACGCCCTCCGGGTTATTAGAACGCGGCCTGTGCGTAATCGAATGCTGCCGTGTTTTAGTCCGGTGACGCGTCAGCTGATCACTGCGTCATGTGATGCGCTGGAGGAGCGCGAGGAGTTCTCAGCCAATGAGGTTTTATTTTCAGGGAAGCGAAAAAGTGCGACGGAAAGGTACAGCGGCTCATGTCTGTTCTGTCCACTCCACATCCACCATGGCCTGGACAAAGTATCAGCTGTTTTTAGCTGCCTTGATGCTCATTACAGGCTCCATCAACACTCTGTCTGCAAAGTAAGTGAAAGAGTAAAGCTTAATTCAGACGCAGCTGCTTTTCACTCTGTGTCTTCATGAAACCGGGAGATCTGGTTTGTTGTTTTTCATGCAGATGTTGGAAGTGACACCCAAGTTTAGGTCCTCAGTTATTCTGTACTTTAGTATCTTTTAAACAGATGATCTTCCAAATAACACCAGTTGTTTGTCAGTGTTTTTTGAGTAAAGGAATCCGGTTCTTCCTGTGTTTCTTATTATTCACTCAGGTTTAGTCTTATTACCTTCTGGCCATGACTTCATTGTGATCTGGCCTGGATTGCTTTCACTTTTCTTTTTGAAACTTTACAACTTTTTTTTTTAATCAAAAGTTTTGTTATGAACAATAAACTTCTATTTATTTCTACTACATTTTCTTCTTTTTGTTAAATAAATATTTTTAGTCCTAGGAGGAATTAAATGGAAGTTCAATTGAAATAAAGAAAAGCACTGCAAGTTTTGTTTAGATTTTGTTTAAATAACAGTAATTGCTAATCACAGCATTTAATCAGTCTGATTTGTTGCTCATTCAGTTGTGCTTCAGGATTTGCGGAATCAATGCAGGAGGTGCTGACAGTGCATTGTTGCAGCTTTTTCCATGTCACTCCTGTGACCATGACGTAGGCAGTCATCAAACCCTTATAACTGCTGAGTTAGATCTGATTCTTAACGCTGCCTTATTTGGGGCTTAGAGCATGAACAAGACTGATCAACAGAGCTGGAGGTAACATGACCTCTGAAACATACTGATGTGCAGCATACTTTATGCTACCGAATACCTGATGCTGCAGTATTAGGAGCTAAAGGTGAGCTGTTCTATGTATTGGACAGCTTTTGACTTGGAAAGTAGGCATATCATATTTGCAACTTGAGTAATATCCATCCACTCTGAAAACGACAAGAAGTCCTATCTTGTTCAGTGAAGTTAATGTAGTGTTTCACAAGCAGGAGCTTTCTTGCAGAGCTGTTGAAATAGCACAGGGGTACTGATTCTGCTAGAGGTGAAGTGAAAGTACTCCATATGAGTGGTTTAAACAGTAGTTTCTCAAGTGAAAACACTAGACTTGTTTCTTTGTGATGGTCTGATGCATAGTGGCTTAGGCCTAATTTACACAGGAGTTTTTGTCAGTTTGATCAATTAACAATAACATTTCTGCTAAGAGTGAAACAAAATCAGGAAAAACTACGTCTCCCTGATGTAACTAGTTACCACTGAGTAATTTAAATTCAAACTCAGCCCTACTGCCATTGAAACCACATGTCAGTCATGCTTCTTCAAATTGCCCTTGAATGGCAGACAAGATTACATATAATTCCAGGTCATTCATTAACATTAACCTATGCTGCTAACTAAAAAAAAAAAGAAAAAAACCCAGAGGTGATCAATCAGTGAAGTGTGTTAACGACACTTGTCTTACTGATTTGAAACTTTTTAAATGATCAAAGTCGGAGCGATCCTGTGCTTTGTTTCAGCCCAAAGCTTTAAAGTATCTGTCTGTCAACTGAAGGCTGCAGATAAGCTGTCATTGTTTTACATTTACAGCATTTAGCTGATGCTCTTATCCAGAGCGACTTACATTTCTTAACTACAGGGGCAGCCCCCCTGGAGCAACTCTGAGTTAAGGGTCTTGCTCAGGAACCCAATGGTGGTAGTGCTAGAGGTGGGATTCAAACCTGAGACCGCTTGGTCTGTAGGCAAGTGTCTTACTACCAGACCACCTATATAGTAATATTAAAAAAAAAAAAAATATATATATATATATATATATATATATATATATATATATATATATATATATATATACACACACAAAATATAATGCTCGAAATGTTAAGATGGACCCAGGCCTTTCTTTCTTTCAGACTTTTTTTTTTTTTTTTTTTGAGACTTGTTTTCTTTTGAATCTACTGGTGATATTGGAAACAAACCCAAACCAATGGATGTCCAGTAAAATTAACATAAAACAAAAAGGGCAAAGATCTGACCAATCATGATTGAAAAGCGCAAAACTGCAAATAATGTCAAATATTTACTGCAGCTAAAATATATTTACAAAATGAAACAGTGAATAGAAAGCAACATAGAAGACTTTTTTTTTTATCTTTTAGATGGGCTGACTTGTTTGTCGCATCTGGTTGCGGCAACACCAAAGAGCATGACTTCGCTCACCCATTTCTCCAGGTAGTTTTCACTTTTTGGATCTTTATTCTCTTTGTTAAATCTTCTCTGCTGCATATTTCATAACACTGAGCTTGACGTTTTAACATTTGTCAGAGGAATAATTCCTGCTGACTCTTTTTTTTTTTTTTTTTTTTGTCTGTTTCCTATTTTTGCTCATGCTCTGTCAGGTTTCTTCCTCACACACACATTCTCTGTCTGTTCTCTTTTTGTCCACTGTCTTTTCCTCCAGGCTGTGTTCATGTTTCTGGGTGAGCTGAGCTGCCTGGTGGTTTTCTACATCCTCCTCTGTCATGATCGTCGCAGACCTGAGCCTGTCATGGAGCCAGGCCAGAGTTTCAGCCCACTTCTCTTTCTCCCTCCTGCCCTTTGTGACATGACTGGAACTTCCATCATGTATGTTGGTAAGTAGAGGTTCATTGCCAACTAACAGAAGTTTGAGTCATGGGATGCGTCATATCTTATCAATTTGCAATGATCTGTGTTTTTTTTTTTGTTTATTTTGTGCACAGTTGCTTTACACACACACACACACACACACCCCCACTGACTGTCTGTAGCTGTTATAAAAATTGTTATAAGCTGCTAGGCTGCTAGAGTTATTTTTACTGGAAGAAACTTTCCAGTAATAAAAACACATTCTGGGGAAAAAAAAAAAACCCAGAATCACACCGTTACATATTTTACTGCATAAACTGTCTTGCATAAATAATGGTATTATGAGCTGTGAAAAGTATTTGATACCTTTCTGGTTTTCTCCGTTTGTTTATTCATAACACAAAAAATATAATATGCAAAAGACAACATGTTATAAACACAACACACATTTTCAGATAAAATTGAGATTCATTATTTACATGATTAATGGTTAAATTAGGCTAACACTGAAGATTGATTGCTGCCAGCCGTTTAATCAGTCTCTTAAATGCAGGCATTTCAGCAATATGAAATCCTTGAGAAGGTCTTACACAGCACACTATGCCTTAATCAATATAAATTTTAGAAGACTTGAGAAACAGAGTTAGTAAAATGTATCTTAGGAAGGGGTTTCAAATCAAATATTTAATCTTTTGTATGATACAAAATTTTTCCTGAAATCAGAAACAAATTATTTTATGCATACAACAAAAATCAAAGTGGGTCAGATACTTTTTCACTTTTGTGTCCATGACTTGTCCATTCTTTTATTTACCCTTCTCACCTGTCTCCTCCTGTATATAGCGCTAAACATGACCAGTGCCTCCAGTTTCCAGATGTTACGCGGGGCTGTAATCATCTTTACAGGCCTCTTGTCTGTGGCTTTCTTGGGACGCCGGCTGGTAGCCAGCCAGTGGGCTGGGATTCTAATCACCATCTTGGGGCTAGTGTTGGTCGGGTTAGCTGATTTTGTAAGCAGTGATGGAGATGGTGAACACAAACTCAGTGAGGTCATCACAGGTAACTACTTCCAAAGGTAATGATCAAACTTAGGCCTGGAAATATTTGCCTGTCTTTACTGACATATTGGTCTTTGATGTGCAGGAGATCTTTTGATCATCATGGCCCAGATCATTGTTTCTGTCCAGATGGTGCTGGAAGAGAAGTTTGTTTACAAGCACAATGTCCATCCTTTGAAAGCAGTGGGCACTGAAGGTAAAACTGAAGATCTAATTATTTGCCACCCAGAGCTACATTTTATGACTTGACTGTTTTATTCACTCTGTATCATGGCACACACATTCCATAGATGTGTTTAAAGGACATTTATCAATTGCTTGTTTTCAGAAAAAGTATAAATTGTCCTGTGTAAATGGATGCCGTGTTATTATTTTTTAAATGTAGCATTGCTGGTTCGTTTATGTCTGTTTTAGCTCATAAAACCTCTTCTGATGCCTAAAGTGTATCATGAGAATAACTTCAAATATAATATTTTTGCCATATTGATCACTAATTTTCCTCCTAATCACAAAGAAATCCTGTTTTGAATGTTGAATGTTTTGTACGTTCTTGCCTCCAGGTTTTTTTGGATTCGTCATTCTGTCCATCCTCCTTATACCGATGTACTACATCCAAGTGGGCAGTTTTGGTAGCAACCCCCGGCAGGTTTTGGAAGATGCGCTGGACGCTTTCTGTCAGATTGGCCATCAACCTCGCATTTTGCTGGCGCTGCTGGGTAACACAGTTAGCATTGCTTTCTTCAATTTTGCTGGCATCAGCGTTACCAAAGAGATCAGTGCCACAACACGAATGGTGCTGGACAGCCTGCGTACGTTGGTCATTTGGGTAGTGAGTCTGGCACTTGGCTGGGAGAGCTTCCATGGCCTGCAGATCCTGGGCTTCATCATCTTGCTTATAGGCACTGCACTTTACAATGGACTCCACAAGCCCCTGATGGCCAAGCTGCCCTGCTGGGCTGGACAGCAAGACACTGAGACGGGAGATGCAGGCGAAAGGGAGAGACTGCTGGATGGAAGCAGAGCAGCCGAAGAGAGCTAAAGATGAGTGGTAAACAAAACTGACAGCAAGGCTGGACTCTGAACTTTTGTGTATTCAGATATTTGTCTGGCTACCTTTCATTAGATCTTTGTTCTCTGCTATTTGGAGCACTGAACTGAAATACCTATAGATGACCATACATCTTCTACCACGATCAGCTGCACATCTGTTGAAAAAAGGGATGAATACCTAGCATAATTTGTTTTAAAATAGTTGTTTTTTTTTTTTATTAATTACTTTATAATATTTCTAAATTTCCATTTGGTATGTTCTGTTAATTACTGGGCATTACATTTTATTATGAATCTTCATTGCCTTACACTAGTAGCCAATAATTTGCTGCCTTTTTGTTTCACTTTTTTTGTGGATGGGGTTTTTTTTTTTTTTTTTAATATAACTGTAATTGCCACATTTAAACTTAGGTGGACTCAGGCTGGAAGATACTCCATTTGCCATTCTGTGTAACACTGTAGTGTTTACTAATTTACATATAAAATGGAGAATAAATAGTTGTTTATTATCAAAATCCCTTGTTCTTAGATAAAAACATCAGTTCCTGAGTGTAATCCCTGCATTGTTTTTGTGTTGTTATGTGTCTGGCATTGGTGCTGCCGTGTTTTAACAAACTAAGCCTTTTTTTGAAAAATGATGTCTGACTTTAATGGATCTCTGTTGTAATTGAATCTCCTCACATTTTCTTTTGTTTAAATATGCATTGCTTATGTAAGACAGGAGAAAGTACTGATGGGATAGAACACCGTTATAAACCTCATGTAATAAATGTTATTGTTTTAGACACTTTGTCAGAATTCATGTTTTAAGCCTTTTTTCAAGTTTATATCTTCTTTGTTCGTTTTGGTATACAAACATCACTCATTGTAAATTTGAAGCAAGCAGATGAACTTTTTTTTTTTTCTTTACAGTCTGTCTCTTCAGGTCCTCTTGGCTTCTCAGATGCTCTTGATTAGCAATCTGCAATCCAGTCCCTGCTGCAGACAGCACTGCAACCTAATCCACTGCCTCATGGAGTTGCTTGTGTCAGTTGCTTGAAATGCCTCCTGAGCTGCAGAAGAACAAAAGAAAATGATTTTCTTTTTATGTACTATATAATATAGTATATTTGGTAAATTCATAGCATGTATATAAAAGATATATTGTGTGTGTATGTATATATGGTAAATTTTGCAGCCTTGTCTTAACAACCAGTTGGTGATTTTGGTGACAAAAGATTTCTCTTCAGTTTCCCCAGAGAGAAGCGATAAGAGAGTGATCATCTAAAGTAACATAACTTATTAACTCTTCTTGGTGCTATATCTCAGTGCTGGTCTTAACATCTAGTGTTAGTAGCAAATGAACAAACTTTGAATGCTGAGCGATGAATCATACAATACCATGAAACTCCCATTCTGTGATATTGCTCATATTTTAGTGATGTTATTAGCTATTTGACAAATAGCAGTATATGCATTATATATTGCCCTTAAACAAAAGGCATCGTTTTTCTTTATTTATTGGAACAAGAACAACAACTGGTAGGTTTTCTTTTGTGGTACATGCTTTGTAGTTGGTGTTTGTTTACAATACTGGAGGATAAGACTAAAATGAACTAAAACTGGATTATAAAGAGCTGTGTCAGCATTATTTCAGCTGGCAGTGGCAGCAGTCAGGAAGCAAAGCTCAGCAAACATGGTTTAAAGTGGAACTGCTCTGTGTCTGAATAATTCAATCACAGATTGAGTGAGAGTTAATGAAACAGGTAAACAGATCTTTCTAATGCTGATTATGGTAACATTGTTAAAAATGCTCTTTAATTAATATTTTTTCCTACAATGTTCTGCATATTAATATCAGCAATTCATGTTTTTTTTTTTTTTTGCCAAAATTGCAAAACCTTTTTTGGGCCATATATAATGTAACACTTTCACCTCCACTGTGAGCAGGTTTAGAAGTTTCTCCAGAAGGAGCCACACTGAATAACTGTTTATCCTTAACGGCTTAGTTAGACACAAACTGCAATCACTGGAATGTATATATAAATATAAAAGACCTCTTCTTCTCTTTCGAAACGTGCATCTCTCAGAAGAAACCCGGAGGACTCTGATGAGTGTGGACCTCTGGTGTTGGTGGTTTGGTGAACAGGAGCTCTTGTTTTGGTGACTGAACTCCACAGCGGGCACTCGGAGACGCTGCTGAGCAGCAGGGAAAAGGCGGAGAACTTGCCCAGTCGCCTGTTTTCTCTGTATTCACTGTTGTGCTATGGGAATAACCTACCGGCGGCATTACAGTGTGACCATGGCGTGTGGAGCAGGCAGGAGCGTGTCCTCGGAGCTGCCTCGGGTTTGGGGGACTGCGGCTGCGGGAGCACAGGGAGACGGTAACCTGGTAACGGCGCACACGGCGCGTTAGCTTAGCTTAGCTTAGCTTAGCTCTACTCTCATTCAAGAATCATGAGGTAGCGCCGACCAGCCCATCTTAACGACCCGTTATAGCACCACAAACCAGCATCCAGTATAAATAAAACGTGGCGAGCATCGACCTGGCTCTGTGGAGCAGGGATTAAAACATGTCAGGTTGGCTTTTCTCACTTAAATCAACTCTGCTAGCGAAGCTAAGCTAATGGGCAGTTAGCCTCAATTTGACTCTGTAGCGGCGGCGAAAAGACAGCCACAGCCGCAGTTTAATGGCATTATAAACACTATTATTGATGTTTACATTTGTACAGGTATATAGCTTCCTATTAAACCAACACAAGCTAAGCCACTCTGACATTAGCCTGTTTTCAATACTAACTGCAGCAACAACAGATGTAACCCCAGTGATTCAGATGCTCAAGTGCACGTTTATTCTGGAAACCAAAGAGAGCAGTGGTCTGTATTAGTATCTGTACTAAACCAAGCTGGGACAACCTTATCAGCTACGTGAATGGAGCATGGTTTAGCCCCTGACCCATCGCAGAGATGTTGAGTTTGATAAATGGGGGGGAAAATGCAGGAAAATAGTGTAGAAGCTGCAGGCAGTGGGTGAACGGGATCTTCTCCTCCTTCTCCGCAGTGCTGTTGCAGTGATGAGGAACTGTGCATTTCACCCATTAACTGAATCTCATTCACTATTTCAGACACGCAGAATGAACTAGTGAAATGTTGGCACTCGTAAATATCTACTTTTTTCTAGTTGGAATGACATTTTTGCATGAATGACATCAGCTGATTTTAATGGCAGACATAGTTTTTACAGGCAAAATCAAAATGCTGTCATGCTTTATATGTGCTTAAACTAATTGCTAGCTTCCTATTCTTACAAATACAAATTACATTTGAGCATCTTAGATCAGTTCTGGTTAGATGTGGTTTCTGTCAGCTGTGGGGTGTCAGTCAGCCAGGAGGAACTGAGATTTTATCAGCTAGTTGATTCTTAACTTTCTAACTCATCTTGACAGTTTAGTTAGTTGGGTTGGTAGTTGCTGTAATGTCATTGAAGCTTTTGCACTCTGTACGAGTGCTGTGTTTTTGGATTCGATTATGTTCAATGTCATCTTTGAATACAAGTACAATCGAATATAGTTTAGCATCTAATCTGAAAGTGCAAATTGTAAAATATGGTGTTAGTGAGGCAATAGTAATGTTCAATGTGTGTGTGTGTGTGTGTGTGTGTATATATATATATATATCAAATATACAGTTATGCATTATTGAAATTAGATTGAACTACAAATGAATAAATGGATTTACTGAAAAGGTATTTTCAATTTATGCCACATTAACAATCCAGTTGTCTTTCAGCTGCAGTTGTTACTTGCTTTATTAACATAATATTAATTTTACACTTTTTTTCTGGGGTTTATTATATCAGAAGAGTTCCATTTAGTTTTTCGGCCTTGTAAGTCATCCAATATCCATATCTGAACCTAAGAACTGAAGCTGAACCTCTTCTTTTGATATTGCAGGAAAGCCACTGCTTTTTAAAGCTTCTGTAATGCAGATTTAGCAAATATTTTTTTAGTCTCTGTCTAGTTTTAAGACAGATTGTCAGCAAGTCTGTTATCCTCAAGGACTTGCCTGAATTTGGCTTCAGCAATTTTGTTCTGTGCCCTACCAAAGACTTGGAGGAAAGAATCAGGGCAAGGTCCTTAAACAGGTCTTAGTTTTGGTTCTCAGAGGAACTGAAGTATAAATAGGTTCATCAGCTGGCAGGAGTAGTTATGTCAGATTCTCTTCAATAAGTATGAATCTTTATGCCTCCAGCCATCAGGAAGAATCATCATAACAGAGGTTAGAGATGTATATAATAAGTGCTGTATAGGTCTACTGTATAATTTCTTTTGGTTTGGGAAAGTACAAAGAAATTATACTTAGTGTTTTTTTTGCACTATTACTTTGTTCAGATGTAAAATTTATTTTCATTGATGGTAATAACTACAAAAAATAATAATAATAGGTTATTATTATCATTGGTAATAATATAATTATTATCTAAATCTAAAATCTAAATGAAAAATTCAGAAAGGATATAACATAATAATTGACATAATTTAATTAATAAAACATAATTGAAAAAAACATAATTGAGTATAATTATCCAGTAAAGAGGAATGTACTAATCCTTTAAAATGATAATATAGTAACAGTCAAACTACAGTCGTTAAGTGTTTTCTGTTTTTTTTTTTTTCTGTTTTCATTATTTTGTTTAAATTTTAGTGAGTGGCCTGCATCACTGATGCTGATCATCTCTTGGTGTGCTCAGTCTGTGCTTGAGCACCAAGATGAGTGGGGCAGGGGAACAGGCTGACATACTGTCAGTTGGAAACGTTGTCCGGGAACGATGGAGAGTGGTGAGTTGTTTTTTTATGATGACTCCTTGCAATCCGTTGCTGATGATTAAAAATTAAATACTTTGTTCATAGTGTTTTAATGATTAAGCTATATTTGGTAATGTGTAAGGCCATACCTGAAGACAAAACACAATATGAACATTAAAACATTATATGTAAATGTAGTATTAATCATTAATGTGTGAACTCTACACTCTACAATTATTACTAAATATTACTAAATCATTAAATCAGTAAATTCATTGTATCAATAAATGGTTTATGAATATATTTAGATTTTTTTTAACAGAATGACAGAAAAAAATTGCCTTGTTTAAATCTGCACCAAAGGTTCAACATGAAAAATCCGCACCACGTACATATTTATGGAAAATTTGATTCAGAAAAATTTGATGACAGTCGGTCAGCAGGCTGCAGGTGTGTAAAACTGCAACATCATCATCAGAGGAAAGATTACTGCACTCTACCAAATAGTTGCTACACTGTGCCAACAGCCTGGCCAAAATAAGATTTACTGTTGTTTATTTAAGGCCTTGATGCTTTTTATGTAATTTGTAGAAAAAAATATTTTGGACCAATTGTACTGGACCAATTAAATATTACAGATGTTGCTAAAATGTTGCCTTGTAGAAGTGTGGATGACACCAGTGAAACTCTGTTCATGGGCATGTGACTTGTGAAACTGCCAACCCCCCCCCCCTAAGGATTGTGGTTCAAATGTTCATTGGGTACACTCAGTGGCAACAGACAAGTCTAAAAGTAAATAAGAATGAAACTGCCTGAGAAAATGTATGAAACCATTTAAAAGTAAAAATCCTTCTGCCTATCTGCACAGATAAAGAAGATTGGTGGTGGTGGTTTTGGGGAGATATATGAAGTCTTGGACCAGCTGAACCAGTGCAATGTAGCACTTAAAGTGGAATCTGCCCAGCAGACCAAGCAGGTCCTGAAGATGGAGGTGGCTGTTCTAAAGAGGCTCCAGGGTAAAGAGATCTGAACTTTAGTCATGCTCATGGTTTATTAGTACTGTTCACTTAGTCTGCAAAAGTGAAAACCCCAAATAACATTTTTGCTGGTTTTGTAATTGAAAATAAATTTATATAGCATTTGGCTGAAATACAATTTCTGCTAGTTTTAATGCAGAATTACTTTGTGTTTTTCTTTTTCCTGAAATGAATATATATAATAATTTATTTATTTATTTTTTTCATTTTTTGAGCGAGAGAAGACCCCAAGTAGTTCCAGTGAGACTTTACCTTTTCCTAGGCAATGTAAATCACTTTGGTTAAGAGTGTCAAACAAGTGCTGTACATGTAAATGAGAAGATCTTGGAGAAGGACCAAGAAAAAAATCTCTGCCCTTAGGCATACATAGCAAAAGCCTCACATCACTGCCATACAAGAAATGTTGACTGGCATTTATGTGAAACACTTCCTGTGCAACACTTCCATTAATCTGATGCTTGTAATCAAGTAATGTGATCTAATGAAACAAAACTGAACATTTTGGTTATTGCCAGGGAGATGCAATTCAATAAAAAAACGTTGCCAACTGCCAGGCATATGGGAACCATTGGGACAGAAAAAGGTTGTGTGTTAAAAGAGAAGAAGGGATTCTACTAACTGCAAAGTAAAAAAAAAGAAAAAAAAGAAAAAGGAATAATAAGAACAGAGACCATAAGCTGACTTCAAACTTTTAAGTGATTTCAGTCAAAGGGTTAACTGAAAGTTGGCAAGTATGTATGCTAAATATGTTCAATATAATAAATAAATAATAACTATAAAGTAGGTTTTATTGTCATTTCAACCATATACACACAGTGAAATGAAACAGATCCTCCAGGACCATGGTGCTACACACAAGATAACATCTAACATTATATAGAACACAAGACAAGTGCAGACAGGGCTCACATGTACAGACAGACAACAATCAAAAGACCTACATATTTCATGGGAGTAACTTCTGCTGCCAAAAGTGTATCTTTATGATCTATCACACAACCCAGCTCTGGGCTATCACTGTCACACATGTTGTATTGATTTCCACTTCAGTTCAGGAAAGCTTTGTCAATAAATAGTACACAACTAATACACAAATGGCTCATCCGATAATCAGTTATATTGCAGGGCACATCCACTCTGAAATAAAATAAAATTTGCTCACAGGTAAAGACCATGTTTGCCGTTTTGTTGGTTGTGGACGGAATGACCGATTCAACTATGTGGTGATGGAACTTCAGGTAGGAAATTATAATATTAAAATGTTTTTTGCAAATTTAAACTATTGCCATTTTTGTTACATTAAATAATTTATCTGTCAATAAAATATTAAAACATTAGTTAGCTAACGTAATGGTTAAATGATGTGATTACAGGGAAGGAACTTGGCAGACCTTCGGCGCACTATGCGCCATGGTACATTTTCTGTGTCCACCACACTCAGGCTTGGCCAGCAGATTCTGGAAGCCATTGAGAGCATTCATTCAGTGGGCTTCCTTCACAGAGACATCAAACCGGTAAGAAATGCCCAACAATTCTGAGCAAGATTTCTATAACAAGATATTCCTACAACTCCCAGACCAGCTTTCCTACTACAACTGTAAAGACTGGCAAAGAGCTCCTATCTTGCTGTGTTATGTAGCAATAAGGCATTAAAGTCTTTAAATTTACATATTCACAATCGATAAACTTCATGCAGCCCAAAGTATTCATCAGAGGTTTTTGCCTTTTACACTTCGTTTGTTGTTGCATTTGCTGCTCCATAAATCAGCTCTTATTATTCTGTCCAGTCCAATTTTGCCATGGGGCGCCTGGCGAGTACTTGTCGAACCTGCTATATGCTTGATTTTGGATTGGCACGCCAGTTTACAAACTCCTGTCAGGAAGTCCGTCCAGTAAGTTCCCTGGGTACTCACTGGAAACCAGGTTTAGTCATGTTATCACAAATTGTAAGAGCCTTAATGAATTGTAAGTCATTTATAACCACGTTTTCTCTATGCTCTCAAATAGCCTCGTCCAGTAGCAGGATTCAGGGGAACTGTACGTTATGCATCTGTCAATGCTCACAAGAACAAGGTATGTATATTCCAGCTTCTCACTTACATACACACATTTTTTCAAATGCATTGTCATATTTTACACTTAAATGCTCACTGACCCACTATCATACATATCAGTATCATCACTGTTAATTTTTATACTGGGACTGTGAAAAGTCATGTGGTTAATTCATATGTTCCAATGTGGTATTACACTTTAGACACTTTACCTGGAGGGATGAGACATAGGGCTAAATTTTAATATATAGTACTGTTAGATGAGCAGGTGTGATGGGGGAATGTCCACATTTGTTTCTTTTCCCAAATGCATGTGTTTTGTCCTCTAATTTCTCTGTGCAGGAGATGGGTCGGCACGATGACCTGTGGTCCCTCTTTTATATGCTTGTAGAGTTCATGGTGGGTCAACTACCCTGGAGAAAAGTCAAGGATAAAGTATGTATGATTTCACTGACATTACCTTGACTTCTCATTAGACTTTGCCATTGTTGGCATGCTCATTTCAAAGTGCTTGATAAGGCTTATTGTTTGTTATATGGTGCGCAGAGCCCTTAAAAGTCTTTCTCTGTTTGTTTCCTTCATTTCATTGGTTTCCTTCTCTTTTAGGAGCAAGTAGGGAATCTGAAGGAGACCTATGATCACCGCCTCATGCTCAAGCACCTTCCTGCAGAGTTTAGCATTTTTCTTGACCACATCTCAAGCCTTGATTACTTCACTAAACCTGACTATCAGGTATTTTTACTGAACTTTGCATTCTCTTTATTTACTTGTGAGTTATCATTGTTGCCATTTGCTATGTAATTATGACAAATGTATCATTAGCACTATAGCAGTGCTGTAACCAGTGTTATTTCTTTTGATTGCTATGTTCCAGCTCTTGATGTCAGTATTTGAGAACAGTATGAAGAGTTACAATGTTTTGGAAAATGACTCCTATGACTGGGAAAGAACTGACTCAGAGGATTCCCTCACAGTTTCAGCTCTAGCAACCACAGCACAACAGCTAACCCGTCTCACACCAGCATACATGGGGTGAGTGTACAACAGTATGGATGTATTGACTAGGTTTTACAACTTAGCCATTATTCAGTTGGCCACAGAGATGTCAGCTTAATTCTCTTCTTTAAAGCTATACAGTGGAGTTTGGCTGCCTTTGGTTCCGTTCTTTGCCTTGTTGATCTTACACTGCTTCTACCTAGGTTACTAGGTATTGAACAGTTTCTGTTTTACTGCTGCTACTGAACACCTGATATTTAAGAAGAATAAATGACTGGCATGTTCCTCCACTCAGAATGGCCAATGCTTCTGCAATTCCGGGTGACATGCAGCGTGAGAACACAGAGGATGTCCTTCAGGGCGAGCGGCTCAGTGAAGCAGACAATTGCCCACCTATTCCGCCCCAGCATACTCAGGGAGCTGATGTATGGGAGGAGATGGAGCGTAGTCGAGACCGCAACCGCAATCACGTACAACCACTGATCAGAAAGGTACTAAGAAGGGCATAAAAACAAATAGAAAAACAATGTATTCCTCTCATTTTAGAGTGAGCTTATTTTCTTTTTCTCCTAAACAAGATGGTCAACAGTGTGTGGATCAAATTCAAAGAAAACCCATTGCTTCTTTTGATTCTGTTTCTGTCCCAGGTGGCTAGTGAAGAAGAGAGGAGTAAAGAGGGCAATCAGAGCCCTAACAGTGGCTCTATACAAGGCTCTCCGAGGCGGGTGCGCTCTGAAACTTTACTCATTGATCGTGTGGCTCCATTGTTAAGGAGGATACGTCACAGCCAGAGTATGGGCCTGGACAAGAGACTGACCCCTGAACCCAAACCTACTATTGAACGCTTCCTGGAGGCCTAGTCAGTATCACAACATTTTAAAGCATTTCCTAGCTAGGTTTGGTTGATTTCTTTTTGGGCTGGGCATGGTTGACAGAATTTTTACTTAGGTCATCTTAATCAAATAAGATGTCTGTACTTTCCAATAAAAAGTAAGATTATGTATTATAAGTTTTAGGTAAGTGTTTGACAGGGCTTGGAATGTCGCTGACACAACCAGGATGCTTGCAATATCCAATATCGCAACTCATGTTGACTGATATAGACACATCATATTGAAAATTTGGAAAACAAACATTTTTATAGCATGCTTTGTTGATCTGTTTTTTTTTTTTTTCTTTTTTCTTTCTTTCTTTCTGTAGGTTAGCTTGTAGCCAGCCTGTTGTTTATGCCCTTTATTCATCATGGTATAATATTAATGTTCAAAAGCAAAATGCAAAAACTATGTCAGTTACTAATTCCACTGGGTATTTAAAGTAATTTTTTCTACTCACCTAAAATGCAGAATTGTCATTCTTTCGTTTGCATCGTTAATAGCTTAGGAAAGCAGCGACCAGGACTACCCCAGGACAGGACTCTGTGTCGCGTCGATCAAGGGTCTTTGGAAGATGAGGAGGGGGCAGCAAGCAGTGGCTATGTAGCAGTTAACCTCAGTCCAGTCCCACAGGAAGGGGACTCCCAGGAATGGATTCTGGTTGAGCTTGAGGGTGGAAGTGGTTCGGCTGGTTCTAAGCCTGATGAAGAGGAACGTTCTGGAGTGTCTCCTCGTTCCTCGAGCCCCCTGGCTCTGCCTCGAACCTGGTCTGACCCCCTGCCCCAGCGAGCCAGCTGCCTTAGTGGCTCTGGAGAACTCCAGGCAGCTCTCTGTCACACTGGCCCTCCATTTGCCCGGCTTCCAGGTTTATCTGGATTTCCAGGTCTAACAGGGATATCTGGAGTGACTGGGCTGAGGAGGCTGCCCACTCTGCAGCCTGCCTCAGTGGTCCACCTTAGCAGAACTCAGCTAGAGCAGGTGAGTAAACTCTGTCCTCCAGATATGTCAGTAAAAAAATGGAAAAGTGATCAAAAAACCTTCACGATTCATAAATGCCAAGCCCAGAGTCATTGCTTGGTAAGTATGGCTCATTATCACATTTATTTGTACTATGCTGTAGTAATTCTGTGTGGTAAAGCTGTATGTTCACTACATTCCTCCAGTGAGGTATTTGTTACTGTTAAGTTAAATTATTCAGTGTACTGCTGTTGATTTTTGTTTATAGATGAAATGACAGTAGATCAATCGATATGATAAATCTGCTAATTTGTCTGAATAACTGTCCTATTGCACAACCCTACTTGATAATTATTTACATAATATGCCAATCCTGTTGTATACAATCATGCTGAGCAAACAAATGGAATAAAAGAGAATCTAAGGATCAATTGTAAATAACAATAGACTGAAGTTTGATTCCACATCAGGGCATGCACACTTAAACAAAAATCTTTTCTTTTATACCTGCTTTTTTTTTTATTATAGTTATCCAGCACTTTGCCACAGTCCATCCAACTTCAGAATAAGTGTGAAAGTGTTCCTGCACAAGACACTCCAACAGTTCCTGCAGAAGAGGAACTGAACCATATGCCAGCAGGTTCATTATCTAAAACCACATCTCAGCCGCCAGACCTGACAAATGACCTTTTGACCTGTGTCAGAGCAACTGAGAAAGATGTAGAAAGTGACTCGGGTTGTCCAGATGGGGGTCCTTCTACAACTCCTAATCAGGGCGAGACAACTGGAGACACAGTCAATGCAGCTCCTGCCTCCCCAGTTCTAGCATCGCCTCGGGATCTGTCTCCACGGGCCAGTCGCATTCCAGTCCGCGATCCAGAATCCCCCACCAGACGAAATTTTCCTGCCCCCTTATCACCATCTCTGTCACTGTCCTGTGAGCATTTCCCCTCCGCACTGCTCCGTGACAAGTTCTCCTTCCCCTCTGAGCAAGGTTCTCATGGCTCTGATTATCAGGGGGATGATCCCCTCTCACTCTCCTCCTCTTCAGGCGCACTGTTTAGCAGGAGTAAGATACCAAGACCCATAAGCCCTACTCTAGTGCCAGAGCAGCTCTCTTCTCGCTTTATGCCTCGACCACCTCCAGGAAAACCACCTCTGCGCCCTGGGGGGGACAACAGGTTAGAAGAATTCAACTGACGAGTGTTTTTTATTTTATTTATGTATTTTTTTAGATGGCTCTGACTTTTAACTTGCTTTTACATTCTTGTATAAGGTTTTTTATTTTTATTTTTTTTAAACTCAATTTTGTGAACGCAATTTATTTATTAGTTTAACAATGCAGACAGTCATTGTTACAAAAGTTAAAAAATATATACAGTTCCCAATCAAAAGTATTTGAACAGCAATCATTGTTACTAAAGTTTATTGATTTATTCATTTACGCTATGCTCTGAAGATTTTTGGGTTACAAATAACAGATGAGTATGAAATGAGAGATCAGATTTCCTGCTTTTATTTCCACTTTTTTGTTTCTGTTTAGACCTAGATATGTTACATTACATAACATCACAGTTCATTCTGCTGCTACCACAGTGAGTTACGTCATCAATAAGATAACTTGTTGTACCTGTTGTAGAAGAAGCCTTTCTCCTTTCTTTCTCCTCAATTTCCATCACTTTTGTCGATATTTTATTCCCCATCAGGCCATAAAAGTTTCAGAAATTTTGCAGCTCATCTATATACTTTTTTTCCATACTGCTAAGTGGTTTGCATCTGCTGAAATGGCCGGTATATTTCTGTTCTTTAAGTTGTCTTCAAACAGTGGACTGTGATCCTGATTCCTGTTCTGTGGAGATTGTTTATGATGTCAGTGACTGTTGCTTCATTTTTTTTTTTTTTGTGTGTTTACTACTTCCACAATTTATCATCAGCTATTGTTTTCCTCGACCTTCAAGTTGGTTTTGTCCACAGGTGGAAACCAGAATGTCAGATATGAGTAGATTGTTTATAGTTTTTAAACAGTCAAACAGGACAAAAACATCAACAACAAAAAAAAAAAAAAAAACAAACAACCTGTCAGCCTCACGTTCCAAAACTTTTGCTCACTTGAAAAACTAGGTCGTCTGTTACAAAAGGTCATATGTTCTGTGTAACTTAACTGATCTGTTTTAAGCACCAGACAAAGAAAGCTGAAAATCTGATCTTGCCTCGTATTCATTTGATTTCAAAACCAAAAATTTTTCTTTCAAGGCAAAACAATATCTTTTAACAGGCAAAGAAAATAGACAAATAATAAGTAGTGCATAAATAAAGCAAATGTAAACATAATCAATTTGCTAGCATATTGCTTTTTAACGCATATATATTGTGTATTTATTATACTCATTGTTTGTATCTTCTAATGCTCATTTCTGATTTTCTATCATAGGCGCAGGCGATACCGTATCCGGGCTAGCAGCACCAGTGATGCAGATCTTCTAGACAACCTCACTCAGCTGATGCAGGAACGAGGAGGTGTGGCTGCTTCCCGCTATCAGCGTACCACTTCATCTATACAGCGCTCACTAAGCTCCTCCCCTTCTCGATTTGAGGGATGCCACAGCCAATCAACGGTTAGCATTTCAGGCTCTCCACCCCCTCGGATCAACGAGATACGAGCAAATCGCATGATGGGATACTGTGCCAAAGGGAGAACCGGAAGCCCAGAGTGCAAACCCACTGCAAAGGTGAACAAATGAATAATGCTGAAGTTGGTGTCATGATGGACCTCTGTTCACTGTTTTAAAATGATCATACGGTTAGAAGCAGCTTCTTACTCTGTAAGAATGAGGGAATAAATGAATATGTAATGATGGACCTCATGTTTTCAAATTTAGCAAAAAGGAAAATTATGTGGAGTGGAGATAGAAAAGGATGGTTATTTGGCTGAAGGCCAAAAGTGAAGAGATTACTTGAAAGCATGGTGTACATGCCATTTCAGTCATACCTCTGGCATTCACATGCTCCTTTATGTTTTCCCTTAGCATTCTATCGCTGTTTTTAATTTTTCCTTTTTAATGCCATCTACAGATTTCTTGCCTCGTGTATGGTTTTGGACATCTAATTGCTAATTGTGCCAATGAATTTCCATTTTTCTCTCTCAAGCCGTCTTTTTCTTAACATATGGCTGTTTACATAGTCTTAGATGCAAACCAATACCAGATGTGCACTGGAAGCCTAAACCTGATATAAGTTTACCCGACTTAAAATCTATGTGGAATAAATACATATTGTATTTTCTTTGAGGAAATGCATGCTTCCAAATAATGGCAGCTCCAGTTGCACATTTGGCATTGTGGTTTTTTTTTTTTAAGCTGTAGATTTTGCTTCGGTCAAAATGATGGTATTCTACATTTACAGTTGTTATTTCATCTTGCTGTTTATTCTCCTTTTTATGCCATTGTTTGTCCATGAGTATACGCTGGCCTGTTTTTTTTTTTAAAAAGAGCTTTTTTTAAGCTCTCACAACAAATAATAGCCATCCACATGTGTAAAATCATCGTATGTATAGACATATATGGTCTAAACAAGCATGTGTATATATGTACTTCAGGGAATGTATGTACTGTAAACTATGTCATCTCTAGAATGTATTTATTTATTTATTAGATGTAGTAACAGAACAAAGACAATGTAGCTCATCTACTTGCTACTGAGTGACCTGGCAGTCCTGTTAAGGGTCAGCAACTTCCCAATTGCCAAGTATTATATCTTCAATGCTTGCAGTATCTTCAGCATAATTCCTGTAAATAATTGCACCATCATTAAAATACCTAATACACTACAGAGTAGCACTGTGGACCCTTCAGATGAACTGTGCAAGGAACACTCAACACACACCATACATACTATCATAATATTACTTGAACAAATCAGTGTAATGTCTACTTAATAGTCCAAAAAGGAACAGTTACATTGATGTGGTTCTAAGGTGTCTTGCATTCTTTTATACTGAAAGCTGTTTGAAACGTAAGTAACCTGCAGAGGTGCATGTCAAATGATTGTAATTATTATAATATTCAGATCATAATTAGAAGATTCAGATTGACAGTAGTGTCACACATTCATACCACCATTCAGAGAACTCTGTGTACTGCATAGTTAAGACTAGTGGTTAAGTTCAGGTTATTCTCAACCTCTGAAGGTACTCATTTACTTACATACATCAGTAGAGAACTCTACATAATGACATGGCTTACAATTTAAAAAATGTACAGAATCTAAACTGTATATAGATATAAATACATTAAGTAAAAAAAAACAAACTCATGCTTCATGTATTTTGCTAACAAACATGGCTGAGTTATGAAAAATGTGTTACTATGTTGGAATGTATGTGTATTCATATAAACACAATAAATACTGACTGAAGTGCAAAACGTGTGGTAATCATGTTTAAAAGCATATTTAGGGGTAAAAATTTTCACCTTCATGAAACAATGGATCAAATAAAAATGGGACTGATGTGCAATGGTGAAGTTTATTTAAGATGCATACAAAAGTACTTTGTCATTGTTCAGTTAATACTACAAATACAGTTGAGAGAAAAAGTAAAAGGCAGATGCTTATACAAGCAGGAATAATGAAAAAATGAAAGAACAGAAGTTCTAAAACATACTTGTAGGGTGTATTTATTTACACCCTACTTAATATTATTAATCTAGAAGTATCACAGATTTAGGCCTGGTATTTGCACATAATCATTTTGCATATGATCCTATGCACTCTGTGCTGGTTTTATTTTCATCAACCATGTTCAAGGGGGAAACAGTATAGAGGCTTATGTGTTAAACACCAGCAGATCATACATTCACTACTGAAAGCTTTTCTCAGACCAGGTTTAGTTTTCAGTGCCTCTGTATTCCCACATCCTACTGTAGGTGCAGTTGAATAAGAACCGACATGAACATGACCGCCTTCTCCATAAATGGATAACCCTGCTTATGTAGCATTTCCCCACAGCTGTGGTGAACTTGCCTGATCAAAAAGAATTCCCTGTGTTTTCCTGTTATGTGTGTACTGATCTAAAACAGCGAGGCAGACTGTCTGGGATCGTCTGGCATTACACTGATGGAATCCTCAGCCTTTCCACAAAGCATACACAACATTGTGTATTCCTGGGACAAAAAAGAAAGATCACATGGAATGTCATGCAGGGCTACTTTTTGAATGTACTGTATGAACATAAAGTGAACTCATTAGTTGTTTATATAAACAGAGAATACATTTTAAAGTGATGTTTGGTATATTAAGTTTGTTTCATCAATAATTGATTATATAAAATGTAGAAATGTCAAATGGCAGTTAGTTTCATCCCAAGTGATGGAGTATATGCTTCTTAAATTAAAAGCAGGGTTAGGAATACTAGCTGTCTGTGATCTGCCACTGGGATAATGGGAACTGAAGCTTTTCAGACCAGTGACTTGTGATGATCTACCCGCAGTATGTGCCTGTATTACAGGAATGAATATCAGAACTCTTCTGAATTTCTTCTGAATCCCGTTGAAAATTATAAATAAATATAAATATGAAATTTACTCTGAAGCTGTAAGTAAAGAGGGGCCATCATAACCCTGGGGAATGACCTAGGATTAATGGGCGCAATCTGAACCACAATGGCAAAAAGCGAATTACTTCTTACTATTGGCGTATCAAAAGTGATACAGCTGAGCATCATAGCTATATAAAAGCTAAAGTTATTAGTGCTGTCTGAATCATTTTCTCAGCATTTTTAAAAACATCTTTATTCTCATGAATGCATATTTTTTGCTCACATTTAAAAGAAAAGCTTAAAGTCAAGAGATATTACGTATGTAAATCTGAAGGAAATATTCTCTCCACATTAACCAACAAAAAGATCTTTGTATATTGATTTCCCTCCCTGTACATCAATTCCTTGGTCATCGAAGTCCTGAAAAGATCCTCACCTGATAGTCGTCCACCACCGTAAACGTGTACTCATGTCTTGCTATGACATGATCACAATTCTTGCACTTGTCTGTGGGTCAAAAAAGTGTTGCTTTGAGAGACATCCTGTAAGATTTCGTGTTTTTATTATTGACTTCTTATGTTTTATTTTGTAAAATAACTCACGGATATAAGTGACAATCTCCTCCTCGTCCTCGTCCGTTATGGTCTTGTTGCTGATCAACACAAAATCACGCTGCTTACAGTTGGCACAGCCCAGGAAGTTAATGAGATATGAGCCGTTGTCTAGGCATATGTTGCCCTGCAAACATCCCGGTGACAGCACATCAGAAAACAAGTAGCAAGCCACAATCACTGGTGCTCCATCACACCAAAGAACACAATTCCAGTGTTTCTCATTCACCAATCAGCCATGTACAATATTGCATCCCTGTTTTGGAGATGAATATGAACAATATGATAAATATGATTCATGTTGTTAATATTATGATTATAACATGACGAATGTAATGAATGCGATGAACATGCTAAAGATGATGAGAAAAAAAAAAACAAATGATGAATGTTATTGCATGATGGAAATATAACATGTGATGCCTTTAATATGGTGACTATCATGACGATGATGAACATGGTGGATAATAAAATGATAATATATATAATGTAATTATGATAGGAACAGTATAAAGGTTATTAATGTAATGAATGGTATTAATCTGATGTCCGATAAATAGAAGTAAAATGTTATTCATGTGATGAAATGTTATAAATAGGAAGTAAAAGTTACGTCGGTAATCAGAAATGAGTGTCTGAACTCACCCTGTCTGGATATTCTTTCTGCACACAGCCCGCACACATTGCGAATTATTTCGACTGAACTGAATTCAATAAACAAAAAAGAAACACGGATAAATCGCGGATAAATACGGGTCCACTTGATTGTTTACTTCCGCACTTTGTTCTTCGGTTGCGCTGGAAAATGTGTTAGACTCGCTTTAGCGCCGCCTGGTGGACAGGAGTGGAGAAGCGTCACACTATACATCCCACTGATCAAATCAAAATAATATTTAACACGGAACATTATGAGTTAGTCTAGATAACAGTTATGCAGGATTATTTTTTTCGTTTATTTAAATAAAGATTGAATAACAAAAACAAAAGAATTAAAGCTTTATATGGTAACGAGTTCAAATATACAAATCAGTCTGGGGGTCCAACAACAGTGAGAGGAAGTTTCCTTTAGTTACCGATCTGAGGTCAGTTAAACGGTACGCTTACGATGTTTACGATAAAAACAGAGGTCCCAGTAACTGACCTGAAATCAGCTTACAGCCCAGACAGCTCACAGATAAAAACTACATCCAAAATGGATTCGCCTGGGCTGCTCGGACAGCTGCACGTGAAGTGACGACAGAAGGTCAGGCGCGTTTGTAAACTGACACCAGGCGAAGTGCTGACAGTCACGCTTTCATTCTCCATCAGGTAGAGAAACCAGATTGCTGTTGTCTGCAGTGATTCCCCACAAACCGCCCCAGCAGCTCCATCAGTGAGAAAGATCCTGACTGGGAAAGTGTCAAATCACTCCAGTCATGAAAAGAAAAAAAGGAAAACTGCTGAAATGTCCTGTCTGTCCTCAGCAGTTCAAAGAAGAGGTGAGGAGTTGTTACACGTGTTGGAAAGTCCTAAGGTCCAGTTTAGTCCATCACATTCAGCTCTTATGGGCCTTTTTGGTGCCTTTTTTTTTTATTATTTAATGTCATTTTTTGGGTGTTGTTTTCGCTCCTGGACTGTCTTTTTCTCATGTCATCCTCTGGAAATGTGAGCTTTTGATTTTAGAAAAATGAACCAAAAGTCCAAGAGTAGCTCTTCAGCAGCTTCACTGAGCTGACTGATGTTGAGGATTTTACCTTCGGCTTCTCTGTGCTCGAAGGCCTTATATCCTGTATTTGTCAAGAATTTTTTCATTATTATTTTCTTAAATAAATTGTCCATTCATGACGTGCAAAAGATTTTTAACATTTCCTTTTCTAATTAATTTTTTTAAATTTATATTTATGCCATCCTTTTTTCCCCTGAAAGATGATGGCAAACAAACTGCTGCAGCAAATAAATCCCAAATTTTGCAATCAGCCGTAGTGGTTGGATGAGCTGAATGAATTCAAATTCAATGACAAATTAGAAATATTAGCTTATTAATACACTCATAATTATTAAACAGTGACTGATGTGGTTACGTCACACACAGGCAGAAATACCACTGTAGTCCAGTAATGCTGTCACCATGACAACGTTTGCACATCTGTGCGCTGCAGACTTTTAAATATGGTCTCTGATTGATCTGGTCTAACAGTTTAAGCAACAGGGCTTTTAAGAAAAATGTAAATCAGCTCTTGTGATTAATCAGGTCAACAAAAAAAGCTCAGTCCAGGGTGAAACACTCTTTAGAACATCACCATGAAGCTTAGACCAATATATGTGCAGTGTTGTTTTTTTTTTTTTTATACCATATGAAATTCAGACTCGAGCTATATTTGCAACTTTTATTTTCATATTTTGATTGTATCTGCTGAGGAGTCACTGATTTCCTGGTTTACCAGAGAAAAAGTGAAAGATAAAAATGGACTTCTCCACGATAAGGGCTTTTTAAGGAGCATTTTGAAATGGTTCTCAAATTTGACTAAAGCAGTTGGAAGCCACTAACTTCCATGGTTTGATGTTGATTTATGTACCCGTGTGTTCTTTTTCCTTTCCTGATTAGAATCTGGATAAGCATATGCATAACCTCATGCACCATCAGGCTATTGAGAAACTTAAGGGCAGGTAGGTTTGTTGAAAATTGCAACACACCATTGCTTCGCTTCATGCATGGCTGCAAACCAATTCTTTAGTAGCGGTGGCCTAGTGGTTGGGGAGTTGGCCACAGGATTGGAAGACTGTGGGTTCAAACCCCTTAACAGTAGGTTGCCCTGAGGTACCCTTGAGTCAGGTACCGTCCCCATCACTACCCCCCGGGTGCTTTCATAGCTGCGCGGTGTGTGTTTGTGTGCATGGGTTAAATGCAGAAGTCTAATTTCTAATAATGTCTAATATGAAATGTCTAATAATGAGGTGGTCTAGTGGTAGGATACTTGTCTATGGACCTCTGGCTTAAGAGGTCCCCGGTTCGAATCCCACCTCTGGCACTACCACCACTGGGTCCCTGAGCAAGACCCTTAACCCTGAGTTGCTCCAGGGGGACTGTCCCTGTAATTAGGACATGGAAGTCGCTCTGGATAAGAGCGTCTGCTAAATGCCGTAATGTAAATGTAATTTCGTTGTGGTTCACTGTGTGCTGTGTTCTCACAATGATAAAAAAGCCACTTTCACTTTAGTAGAATGACTATGTTGAAAGAGGAGAAGAAAAACTCCACAAAATTCTGGAAACAAATACATGCATGTCCGTTGTAATACATAGTAAACGTATGTATTTATGCTGTCCTTCATTATGTGGCCTATTTTTGGGGACGTGGTAGAGGTCACAGGTTCGAATCCAACCTCCAGCACTTCCACTATTGGGTTCCTGAGCAAAACCCTTAACCTTGAGTTACTCCAGAGGGACTGTCCCTGTAATCAGGAACTGGAAGTCACTCTGGATGAGAGCGTCTGCTAAATGCCATAAATGTAAATGTATTTTCTTTCTCACAGAAACCAAATGCATAAGTGTTGGGCCTGTGAAATATATGTGCTGGGACTGAAGCAGTATGAGAGACACATCGCCACCACCAAACACATTACCAACCTGGGTTTCCTGCAGAAGGAGAGGTTCAGAGAAGATGGATTTAAAGTGGATTACAATGATGATGAGCTAAATGCCCTTTGTGCCAAGAGAGATCAGAATCAGTGAGCCTTTAAATAAGCCTTTTAATATCACTTCTAAAATTGTTTTATCTTTTATTGGCTAAATTTCTAGTCAAAGCGACTTCTTTTAAGAGACAAAGTTTTCATATAATTTACACTTTTTCCATTTAAGGAAAAAGTTCCCATATTTCTTGTGATCATCTTCAAATTTCTGTTTTTTCTTTTTGTTTGTTTCCTTTTCTCAGAAAAAAGCTTCTTAAAAAGTTATGCATACTTTTCACTGGTCATCAGCAGTAGAATGCAGCATCTTTGGAGTTCTTTTAGATTTGTGCACAGAGTGGAACTTTATATTCTCCTCTCTCAAATCTGAAAGCATTAAGTGCTGTTTATTTGCTGACTATTTGGAGGTCTGTCAGCTTTAACAATGTGTAAAGCATATTTCTGAAACATTTTCTCACATGCAATTTGCACCAAAAACATTGCAAACATTTTTAGGAAAAGCTTTTGTTGGGAAGATTCAGCTGTCACTTGATGGTATCTGGCCTTTGGATGGTACTGTACAGTGCATAAAGAAAAGTATATTTTCTGACTGGTGGTGTTCTGTAATGTTTAAGTTTGCTGACTTCTCATATCATGCTGAACTATTTCCATAGGTCTCTTGAAAATGCACAGAAGCTGTCAGGGAATCTGGCTTTAAATTGTACTTCATGTTGTATTTTGTCTAATATTTGTCATTTTAGCTGCTAAATTACAGAGTTTACTTGATCTTGGAGTGTTTCAGGAAAGTGTAATTAGTAGCATATCATCTGACTGCTCATTTTCTTACCATTAGGCTGCATAAGAAAAAAGAGAACCTGGAAAATAAGAAGGCGATCAAGGCATCACAGTCAAAGAAGAGCAAGTGGCAAAGGAAGAAGACCAAGAAAACCAGTAACAGTGCAATATTGAGTGATCATCAGCATGCTAACCAGCCCTTACAAAGTGTACTTTTACACAACAATCATGACCAAAAAGTCCCTAATTTAGGACAAAATTTAATCCAGGAGGCTGGTGAGGAAGCCAATGAGCATAAGTCAGATCAAATTGTTGGCTGCAATAGTTTCATCTGGGAGCAGTCAGGCTCACATTACTTGAAAGATGATGTGGACTTTACTAGTGATGTATTTACCTCATCACAGGGCTTAATTTTTTCTTCTCATGAGGAGGATGAGGTCAGTTTGAAACAAAGCGAAGAAAAGAGTCAGAAAAGGTTACCTGATGAAGATCCCTCTTCAGATTCTTCTCATGTAAAAAGAACCATTAGGACAAACTTTTCATCCTTGAACCTGAAATCAGACATGAACGGCAGATACTTCAGCTTCAATGAAGGAACTGAGAGGGAGCTTGGGATTCAGGCCAAATCTTCTGATAACCCTTCCCAATCCCTTCCTGCTTCTGGGCTGGTCCATAGACATGTGGTCTCAGGTTTAACCCCAATAACTAATTCCACGGAGAAGGATCATGGTCTGTTTCTTCATTCTTCAGCAAATTCAAACAACTTCAGAGCTGGTGGAGTTGAGGAGGTGAACAAATATACAGAGGAACCCAAGCCAAAACCTGCTATAAAACCTGCTATAAAACCTGCTCTAAAAAAGAGCAAACATGTCAAAAAAGCTAATAAAAAGTCATCTGAACTGTCAGTGCTCCCTTATTTTGCTGAATATTCAGCAGATAAAATAGATTCCTCCAACAGGCAGCATAACACTGATAAGCTAAAAGCAAAGACTAAGAGAAATTCATCTTCGCTAATGAAGCCCTCAGGAGACAGTCCAGCGGTATCCATTGTAACTTTGCTGAAGGAGAAAAAAACAGACCTAGGAAAAGAACAAGAGGCTGCACATTGCAAACATGGCCTCCCAGCCTTGTTGAGCAGATCTATAAGCAAAATGGAAGCCTGCAGACCCAATCTGAGCTTGGCCAGAGGTATCCACACCTCTCAAGGACCTGAATGTGAATCTAAGGTACTAAAGCCTGCACTCCAGACACTTATTAGTTCTAAAAGCTCCCGATGGAGTTTGAACTGGAAGGAAATTTATCAGGAAGCCACAAAGAGGAAGCTGGAAAGGAAGAAAGGCATGCCCAGGTGAGCTCACTGGTGGTGCATCAGAAAAGTTAGTGATGGCAAAAAAAATACATTTTGATTAATTTAATTATTTAATTGACTTATTTTCTTTATGCCAAATGCAGTCAGTCAGCTGAGACATTTTCGGTGTCTGATGGCTTCACTATTTTTCGGCAGGCTCAGTGCTAAACTCTGATACGGTATAACAATGTATATCAATGGAAAAAATACAGGCTTTACAATGACAATTTACAATTCCAAAAATTGTACAATTACAATTTAGGCACCGGTCCTGTTAAGGAAAAAAAAACCTTTCTACCTCTCCACTTTTGTACAAGAGTAAAAAATAGTCTTACTTATGTATAAATAAAATTCTGACCATTTCAGTTGATCCATTCAATATATGGATATAGCTGGATATGGCTGCCCCCCTGCTGCATGTGTATGGGTTAAAAGCAGAGACTGCATACTACGTCATTTTGCTTGAATGAAAATAACCTGTTTTAAAAAGTAGTGCTTATTTGTGAAGAAATTATGGAAGCAAACTTTCAAGAACTAGCCTGTCTGGACTGATTGGCTCTGTTTGGGATAAGGAGTGGAGCTGTGTACATTGTGTAATTTTAACACAAACTAGTGTGACAACTATTTGCACACGATTGAACTCTCTTCTTGCTGCCCTTCTGAAGGTTCGGTATTGAGCTTGTGAATCCTTTTTCAACTGAGCCACTGGTTTTGGAAGAAGTAAAGGACATTGGTGTAGATGAAAGCTTCTGGTGGAACTTGGTCAACGCTGATGATGTACCTGGGTCTTCCACAAGCGAAAAAGCCTGTGCTTCAAAGCCAACAGAGACCACTTCAGGTCAGAGTATTGAAAAGGATGACAGTGAAACATCAAATCTCACCCCACATTCAATGCAGTCTATGAAAAGCAAAATGAAGAAAGGGGATGCTGGAAGGAAAGCTGAATCTGCTTCAAAGAAACAGATAAGTTTTGGGTCTTTTGCAAAGGTGGTGGGGGAAAAGGAAGCACTTGCAGCAGAACCTGCTTTTGAGACACATAATGCCATAATTCCAGGGTTTAGTCTGCTGTGTGGAAAGGCTGAGATGTTGGATGATTTTGGCACAGGACAGTTCCAGAGCAGTGATGCCCACTGCAGATTTGGCCCTGGGAGACACGTAAATAAGGAAAAGAGGGTATGATGAATACAGTGATATATGTGTGTGAGCTCTTATTTTATAAACAAAATACTAATATTAATAAATGTAACTGTTGCATTTTTCCCTCCGAAAGGATACACCAAACACTAGCAATACACATACAGGGATCTCAAAAAGTGAGTATTTCAAAACGTTTTTTTAGACTTTTTTTAATTTAAAAGAGATCAAATGATTGAAATGCTTTATTTAAGTCACTCCTTATACATAGTTTTTTAAACTTCAGGTTAAATAAGAGATCTCACATTTTATCAACAATATGAATTTTTTTTTGCAGGTATATCTTATATGATGTGTCTGTGTGTTGTCCTCAGGAAAAGTGAATGAATTAATGGTGGTGTTTCAGAGAGAGGATGCGCTGAGCAGTTATTTGGAGGATGTGAATAGTCAGCTGCTTCTGGCTCAAGCTGCCCTGCATTCTGCCTTCAGTAACATTCAGCACCTACAAGAAATAAAACAGCAGGTATAAAGTAGCATTATCTGATAACACTGTAGTTTTGCATAAATTAATCATATTGTCCCCTTTTGGTTAAAAAAGTTTTAATGTTGTGCATCCTAAAATGGACCAGTTGTTCTTTGCCTGGTTAAATAGTGATAATTTGTGATGACACATCTGTTCTAAACGGCCCTTTAAAAATCAGAAAAGATGAAAGAAGTGTTTCAGCCTGGACCTTTGATCAAACCATACAAAACAACCAATCAATTCAGAGTTAATTTATCATTATTTGTCTTATAATTGCAGCAAGAAAACCCAAATTGAATTAAAAGAGACAGAGAGGTTGGAAATAGTTGTGTAAAAAAGTAATTACAGAAAAGTTAATTGCAAAGTCATAACATTTAAAGGAATAAAGTCAAAATGTATTTTTCTGCACAGATGACCGCACAGATGACTTCTCTCAGAACTGAACGCATAGCGATCCTGTTGAGGATGCAAAGTAAGTGCCACTCTTTTAATGCTCAGTTGATTCTGAACAAGGCCTTTTTTCTAAACGTTCAGACTGTTCTCTGACCAGTGCCAGACATTGCTTATTTAATCAACCAATCACTGATGCCTAGCTCAATCTACAAACACTGCTTCTCTACAGGAGAGGAGCAGCAGACATAGGAAGCAGGAAAAGAAGCCCAAAACAGAGCAGCATGCGCCGAATAACAGCCTTGATGTCACTGCTGGACTGCTTCAAGGAGATGCTGTTTAATGAGCATCTCCCAGAATGTTTATTGAAAGATAGTAAACATGGTTTGCTTTTCTTTCAAAGTTTTGGTACCAGTAAGCTTTGATTTCTAGGGTTTTTATTTCTAATGGAACACGTAGCAATTTCTTTAACTCTTGTGTTTCCTTTTTCTGCAATTGACCAAATGTGCCCTGCTGCTAAATTGGAATTGTAGAGGAAATGGGGTGGAAATGCTTCCACTATTCTCTCCAGAGAAAACAGACCTTTTGTGATAGTGTTGTCAGTTTACTGGATTCAGGCTTTTTTTGTCCCCTTTTGGAGAATCTGATTGAAAAATATTTAGTGTCACATAAAATGTGTGCCATGTAAGTTCTCCATCCCATTATGAACTTCATAAGGATTATAAAATATTACAATAATAACAGAACCGTAACATTGTTATTGGGGGAAATAAACAGACCCCTGATTATTTCTATTGGCATGTTTATCAATACATTTTGAAACGGTGTGAATGGTCGTTTCAAAAAAGCTAAATGTAAGAAACATTGAAATACAGGTTGTAATCCAGCAGCAATGATATGCTGTTTCATTTAGAAACTGTTGCAGTCAGAGTGGTAACAGTGGTTTCTTTACTGTAGGCGTAACCAAATGTTCACCCCCATAGTAACATGCTCCAATTTATATATCATGGACAAATGTTCAAATTTGATACATCACACACCGATACTGGGAAATTAGAAGCTCTGATGGGATGGTTGTGTGGACTCTCACTGCAATGCGTTAAAAAATCTTCACATTGAGATTTATTCAGGTCAGCTGTCGGATATTTATATTAGCACCTAGGTATTGTGATATTTAGGAAAGCTATCATGCTGTTGGGCAGGAATTATTTTCAGTTGAGAAATGTGATGTTAAGTTTAATTTGTGTAGGAGACTTGGCTGCTATTTGGTGAGTGAAATAATAAAAAAAAAAAAAAACTTCAGGATTTGTAATCTCCTACCTAAAGCAAATTCCTTATTTAGTGAACTTTGTTTTGCACTTGATTCCCACTACAATATACACGAGTGGGTGAATGTACAAAGTTTGAGGTTGGATTTTCCCCAGTCTTGTTTGGTTACAAATTTTTCCCTTAATTTAAAGTTTTCTTGTATTCAAGATTATTTTTAAATGTTCTATTTATGTTCAGTTTCTATGGAAATAATATACAGTTGATACATCGCAATGAAGCCTGTGTTAATAGCGAAATTCATTTCACTGCAGAAAAACTTGAATGGTAACAAATTACTGGGAGAGTCCGATGGAGAAAATAAATATAGGTAGGATAGATAGGAAACTCAGTGGGATTTATTAATTAATAAATAGATGTATTAATTGAATTATTGCTATAATACTAAGGTTTAACATAAACTTGAATTTAGCTTTAACCAATTCTTAATTTAAGCTTAACAGGAACAATGTGGACAATCATGTTTTTGAGCATCTGTTGGAGGTAAATTAAAAAAAATTTTCATTTCTGTAAAACCCTGTCCAAAGTTCTATCAGATGCAATAAATACATCAACCCAAGAACACACTCCCTCGCTGGCCTGTGCTCACACTGGACTCAACCTCCTGGACCGAAGCATGCTTAAGGAAAGGGGATTTCATGCTTGTATTTACTTAGCAGTTTATTTTGGGTTTGATGACACAGTCCTCTCACATGGCTCACTGATTTAATATTGCTGCAGATAAAAGAACATTGTTAGCCAACTTAATCTGTAACAATACATCAGTAAGATCCAGAACCAGAGCGGTTATTAACCCAGATATTGATGTATGAATTTTCATGTTCGACAAGCTCAGGCACGGTTAGCAGTAACACTAAATCCATAACCTGTCTGAGCCCAGCTGAACTGTTCCCGGGCCTGCTTGGATAGGGATCAACATCATTACATTTACATTTACAGCATTTAGCAGACGCTCTTATCCAGAGCGACTTCATGTCCTAATTACAGGGACAGACCCCCCGGAGCAACTCAGGGTTAAGGGTCTTGCTCAGGGACCCAGTGGTGGTAGTGCTAGAGGTGGGATTCAAACCTGGGACCATAGCCATAGGCAATTATCCTACCACTGGACCACCACCCCTGTACCTGACCTGAATGCTCTTATGTTCAAGTCCTCCATTAATTCAAAAGTCCACAGTACACAGATGTCTGTAAACGTTTGGAGTCAAGTCATACAATTTAAGTATGTATATACAATTCTTTGCCCCACAATGCTGTGCTGAGATGAAATTTGTAGTATTCTATCTAATTTTCAGTCCAGTATTTAACACAGTTTGGATTTTTCTCCAGCTTTAGAATGTTCTGGCCGCAGGGTGTCACCAATGTTGAGGAAACGGTTTTGATCACTGTGGTCGTCTTCTTATGCATACATGGTCAGTTGTAGCCACTGCAGGTAATGAGACAATGCAAGATTTAAGCATCCAAGCATTTTTATCACTTTAGTGCAATAAATCTAAATTTGATTTGATTAAACAGATTTTACCTCAAGGGCGTTGAGCTTGATAATTCCATCTCCATCTATGTCAAAGGCTTTGAATGCTCCTATAAAATAATATTTTACATTATTTCTTTACTATCTATAAATAACATTTGATGAATAATTTTACTCATAAGTTTACAGTTTTACTCTGATAAATACTTTATTCCCAAAAATAAATTGCCACCTTACAGCTTGTTCATTAGCTATCGTCTAGACCTTCATCACAGATTCTGACCACAATGCCTCTTTGGACATTTTGGGTGGTAGACCACTCTCAGTCCACCAATGACAGTGAAGTGTAGAAACCTCAGCAACACCTCTAGACCTGATAAACTCACACTAATACCACAGACACTACCGTGTCACGGTCACTGCTGTGCTGAGAATGGTCCCCAAACATCTGGTCAACAATAATCTTGTTGTCAGAAACTGAACAAAGATAGGTGGATGAAGACTGAGAAATTCATTCAGAGACAGATGGACTACAGGAAATAGGCAGTGAGTGAAAGTGACTTTTCTTGTCATTGTGAAACACAGCACACAGTGAAATTACAGCTCTGCATTTTACCCATAAACACACGTGCCTGCACAGCAGGGGGCAGCTATGGAAATCACCTGGTGCGCAGGTGATTGTTGACCAGATGTTTGGGGACCATTCTCAGCACAGCAGTGACCATGACATGGTAGTGTCTGTGGTATTAGTGTGAGTTTATCAGGTACCTCAAGGGTACCTCTGAGCAACCTACTTACAACCTACTCTGGGATTTGAACCCCTAATCTTCCAGTCCTGGGGCCAACTCCTTACCACTAGGCCATCGCTGCCCCCATGCTGAGTGGAAGCATTTAATTTAAGTTAAATGTAAAATCTCACTTACTGAACATGCCTTCAAGCCGCACCAAGCAGCAAATATAGCTGTCAAAATCCAAATATAGGTGCTCACTGGCATACCGCATGGCGATGATGTCATGGAGCTGGGGATTGAGCTGAAATCCTGATGGGAATACAAACCAAAGATACACTGACACATGCTTCAGATATAAATAATAACAAATGGTTTCTTTGGTGCATTTTTTAAGAGGAACAAGCATGGCACCTGCATCAGCGACAGCACTCCTCATCTCAAAACTGCTGATGGTGCTGGATTTATCTTTGTCGTAGCGAGTGAAGATTACCTGTAGGCAAAGCACATACAAAATACTTTGGGATTTCTGAAAGCAAAATGTAGAAAAGGTGGTACTACAGCTTTCAAGCATGTCTCTAAATGCATATTTAGTGCTTGAAGACATTAAATTGAAAGGGCACCTTCCACTGTTTGATCTTGTTCCATAAGTGCTTAAACTCTTCCAGGTTTAATCTGCCAGTCCCATCCGTCTTTCAAGTTAAGTCAAGGTATGATGTATACAACATTAACAAGGAAGTCACAGCATGAAGTTGTCCCATACACTCAGTTGCGTCAGATTTAATCTACAATCGCAGGCCATTTAATTAGAAATCTCATGGAGGTCTACCTTGTTTCAGGCTCTAGCACACCTGTTAATCTAACCCCGAGTAAGTGACTGTAGAGCTGCACTTAATTGCCACTCTACCACATCAGTGTCCATGAAGATGGTCCTCAAAGTAATGTCTGGTCAGCTGTGGTCCTTTTGTAAGAAGCAGATTAATAATGAATGGAGCAAAGTACAGCTGATAACCTACATTAACAGATGAGTTACAGTCAGTAAAGTGAAAAAAGTGAAAGTGACAACCCTTGTCATTGTGAAACGCAGCACAGCACAACACAACAAAATTCAACCTTTGCGTTTCACCCATACACACACACATGTGCAGCAGGGGGCAGCTATTGAAAGCGCTCAGGGAGCAGTGACGGGGACAGTACCTTGCTCAAGGGTACCTCAGGGCAACCTACTGGTGAGGGAATTGAACCCACAATCTTCTGATCTGGGGCAACTCCCTAACCACTAGGCCACCGCTGCCCCATAATTATACACCTCTATAGACCTAAAAAGTATAAATCCGTGTAATAGCGAGGCCAGTTTGTGAAGACATCAGGATGAATAAGAAGTGAACTGTAATTAAGGATACATCCATGAGTGCTATCATACTTCTGCAGCTATCCAGAGTGAAACCTTCAGTTTTGAGCCCTTTATCTGTGCAAATAAAAAAAAATGTGTTAATAAAAGACATGGTAGTCAAGTCATATGACATATAAGATACGTTCTTACTTACGTTTTGAGAGCATCTTGTTGAAGATGCTCCTCAGCTCCTTGGCATTGATCTGCATATCCTAAGAAAGAGGGGCACATTGATGGTGCTAGCATAAATAAAGGTTTTGCTGCACAGGTTATATAGTTTTGCTGTCATATCAAAATCTGGTAATCTCATTTGTTTCCGTTACTCTTTATTTTTTTCTCTTTTTAAAATAACAGCTGCCATTTTAATTGTACTAATAGCTTGGCCCAAAGTTGATTCGAAATGGTGCTGAATTACTGGGATTATCTTGTTTAGTCATTTCTTATTAAGTAAGGACCATTTTTTTTCTTCCCCTATCAATGTGAGAAATAGGTTTTGTACTAATCGTGACAATATTGTAGATATCTTTGACCTCACATCTCCAGCGATCTGCTGAAAGATAGCTCTAAACTCTTTCTCCTCCTCATTCTCCTCCGACTCAGGTTTGGGAAGCTGAAAGATTAAAAACAATACAGACAAACAATAAGTTATATCATCAAACTTGTGGCAATAAGGCTGAGCAATCTCAGTACATTGTGCCCTTAGACAGAATTTATTACTGTGTGAGGCTGAAAGACATTCTCTTAACGTTCTTTTTTACAGATAAAAGTGTTGGTCTAGAGGAAATTAAAGTAATTCAGGATACAAATACAATAAAATAATAAAGGACAGGAGGTAAAAATGTTTTTGTTGATTTTTTTTGTTGATACTATTTAATGCAGGATGAAGTAATAATGATTGGAAAGATGACAAGCTTGCAAGCCACAGACATGGAAATTATAATTTCTTGAAATACAATACCTTGATCTTCTTCTTATCATTATCTATCTGTTGATGAAAAGAGGAGTAGATTAAAAACAACATCCTTCACTGTGCTGAACAACATTCAAATCAAAGAATTTACACTTTAATTTATACTTACACTCTTCTGGGAATTGTATATATGGCATATATGTTTGTTTTATATAATTCATGCATGTATCCTGAAGTCGGCATTAGCTTTTGAAAAAGAATTGCAAACTAATTGGGACACTGGGAGCTCAGACTGTTGTAAGGTAAACTAACCATAAGAGATATAACATGTGTATTATATCTGCTCATTTATTTATAGCAGACAATATTTACATATCGTCACAAGGGGCATTTGGAGGGTGTGATCATGTATTTGTCCAAAGCATGTGATGTATTTCATGGGAGAACACTGATGGACAAAAACCTGAAAGGATGCAAAACTGGATTTTGTTAAACCGATGAGGTTAAGGGAGGTGACTCTGTCCAAAATTAAAAGCCCTTTTGAATATACACTAAGCACTAAAACTTTAGATAGAATTATTTCCTTAATTTCTTTCTTTTTTTTTGTTTTTTACTCATTTTGGAAAAAAAGGAGGAGAGCAATCTATTTAATAACACATAGAATTATGCAGTGACCTTTAAAAATAAAACCAAACTAAAATGTTAAAATGTTCTTATAGCTATTGTTTTAGAATCTAAAGATTAGCCCATTTGACCTTTTTTGCATCTTTACACTGGATTGTCTCTTCATTTTTCTCTAGCTTGTAGAATTTCCACACAGGTTGATTGGTTAAAATCTATAACTTTTTGAAAGACAAGCCTGTAGATTGAACAATGTTTAAAATGTTGAAAACGTACATTTAGCCAACTGTGTCTAAACAAACTTTGACTGGTAGTGTATGAGTGAAGAGTGAAAAATGAGAAGAAAATCCCGAGTCATGTTTTATTGCCTGTATTATTGTAGCTGATCATAGATGCTGGTGAACGTAAGGAATGTATCAACTCACCAAAAAGGGGTCGGCCTCGATCACTGCACCCATCAGCCTGAGAGAAAACAGAAACCACTGACGTTATATGTCTTTTCTGTTCCTCTAGGAAAAATTAAACTCAAACTGAACTGCAGGCGTGTACTAAAGTACATTAACTAGTTACTTTTTATTAAATACTCTAATATGCTTCAGTGTGGTTAAAATGCCTTTTTACATTTCTGGGTTCTTTTAAGGATAATCTTTGATTTCGCTAAGCCATGTCTTGTACTAAATTCCAGTTCTGTTGTTTAATCTACTATTAAATCCCTTATTTTATGAAAAAACCTTGGATGAGCAGGTGTCTGTGAAGGTTTGACATTCTGTGTGAGAGCACACACTGACAATGTTCATCAATCAGATCAATGTTCATGTACAGAGTAATGTCAACACTCACTCTGAGGTACTCTTCTTCTCTGAGAAAACCCTGAGGATGAAATCAGACTCTTTGTTGGGGTCGAATGTGGACGGAACAATGACATACTCTCCCGGGCTCAGACACAAGCGCTCCGTCACTTCTCGCAGATTAATATAGGACCTGCAGCGGGCTTTGGAGGCCGTGTACAGGAAAAAGTCTTTGGGCAGGTGTTGCTTGTTACCATGCATCTGGGATGGACATGCAGACCGGACAACAAGCGTCAAAAAAAAAAAAAGGACAAAATTAATGAGTGGAAGATGAAAGGTGCAGATTCATGCAAGAAAATGAAAAGTAAATGTGAAACAAAGAGAGACACAGAGTGACAGACAGATGGACAGATGGATGGATAACAACTCAATGAGAAGAAAAATCGCAGCCGTACCTCTTTTGGAACCTAAGAGAGTAAGCAAAGGATAGAAGGATAGATCAGTGATAGTCTCCCATTTCTTTCATGAAACTTTTTGAAAGGTAAGTATGAAGGTTTTAGGATTTAATTCTTATTGTTGTTAATGAGATGAACACTACATTTCTGTACATTGACATATCACCTATAGACTGAAAAGGATTAAAGTTCTCTCTTTCATTCCTGCAGTATTGTCATTGAGCAGCCCTGTTTTGTTTACACTTTCTTTCTCTTATTATTCAGTTATTCAACTTTTCATTTACAAACTGTGGCTATTTATTCAGTAAGTCGTCAGTAAGTCGTCAGTAAGCGCTGATCAGTAGAACTGCTAGGGATTAATCTTACCTCATAGATGGCAAAACCAATGGTATGCAGGGTGGCTCCAGTACAGCGTTCCCTCCTCCTGCCTTTCTGCATGAGCGCCACCACAACAGTGCAGCCTTTCTCCCCGTGATCTGGCTCATCATCGTCCTCCTCAGTCAAACGTAGGCGATATTGAGGGTTTGTCCAGAATGTGTCTGTGCCACCATTGAGTCTCTTAAGTTTAGGTTTCAATTCACCTACTTGGAATTACACTTTTATTTATGCTGTTATTCCCTTCCCATCAAAGGTTCAGGGATATCTTCCTTTTAAATTCCTTTTTGATTTCTTTCAAATTGCACTTTGAAATTTATAGTTACAGATTAGTTTGTTTCTCAGTATTATTTGTTACTAGCTTAACCCTGATCATCAATGGTCAGAACTCTATGGTATGTATTTATTTAATATTTGAAATACTTTACCTTAACGTTTCAAAGATAGGCCTCTCTGCACCTTTGATAGGCAGCGTTATAATGTACTCAGGTGAGATCATGAAGCAGATTACTTGCCCCACCTGGGAAATTCCTGCAGCCCCCAGCAGAGCAGCCCCTCACCCAGCGGCCTTCATTCACTGACACAGTCCATTTCAGCATTTCATCATTCTGCAGGGCATCCGGGGTCAGGTTACAGATCTCCAGCTTAGTGAATGAATGCTGGAAATCTTCAAAGCCCATCCTGATGGTAAAGAGAGTTGACACCAAGCACAATGAGAGAGATACATGTTTTACAGGTTTGTGTCATTAACATAAGTGTGTGATACACCAATGCAAAGTTAAAAGCATTGAGGACTGTATGGACTGCAGAATGGGGTCACAGCCCAACTTATAGTATCATTTGAAAGCTTTAGATGTTCATGAAATGTTTTTAGGACTTTAAGACTGTGATTCAGTCTTATTCAAAAAGGGTTGATGCAGTTTTGTATTTTCATTCCAAAACATGATTAGTTGGAATTACACAAAGTTTGACCAACAGAACAAATTAGGTAGGATCAAGTGAGCTCTTTCATTGAAAAGAAAACCTGCAATCTTATTGGGTCTTTGCAGATTCAGATACTAGCTTTCTTTGATATAAATGTATTAGAAAGTGACAACCCTTGTCATTGTGAAACGCAGCACTGCACAACAAAATTCAACCTCTGCATTTCACCCATACACACGTTTGCAGTATGAGGTAGCTATTGTAAACTGCCCGGGGAGCAGTGATGGGGACAGTACCTTGCTCAAGAGTTCCTCAGTGCAACCTACCGGTGATGGAATCGAACTCACAATCTCCCAATCCGGGGCAACTCCCTAACCACTAGGCCACCACTGCCCCAGTTATAGTGTTATAGTTTACTTTTAGAAATGCAAAGCAGGAGTAATCAAAAAGATGGATTTTAAAGAATAGTAGCTTTCAAAAAAATAATTACTGGCTTGGCTTTTGTCGGCATATTAAATTGAAATATCTGACATTGCCTTAAATATCAGAATCAGTATCATAAAAGAAAATCCAGTTCTGTGCCACCTATAGTTGGAATAAATAGAGAGAGAAAAAAAAATTCTTGTTTTAAGGAAACATACATTTGACTCGCTGTGCAGAAACTCTAGTGTTTTGCATTTTAAAAATACGTTTTATGGTTTATGTGTTCATGGTTTATCTGTTGTTTAACCAGCTGTAGTATAAAATCTTCAGTGGGAAGACTAACCAGAACTCCCCTGCCTCAGCAGGCTCCAGCCTTTTCTTGTCTTGTTCAGAGGTTGCAAGAGCTGTCCAGTCACTGGACCTGCAGGAGGGTGGAGGAGTAATCCCCCAAGGGTCCCTTAGACGCACCAGACGGATACGGGTGTCACTGCCATCCTCCTGTTGACCCTGCCATACAATAACGCAATGCAAAGTAAAAATAAATCCTGGATGCTGCAGCTCATTCATTAGATTGATGAGTTCTGGCCAGTGCAATTAAATGTCAGTTTACAGAGTAGCTTTTGTTTTAGTGATCCCAGCTTTCTCACTTTAATTGTTATGCTATATGGCAGGTATTCTCCAGGACTGCATTTTTCAGTGTTTTCTGTTTGTAACATAGCTGATACAAACATCAGCTCATTATCAAGACTTTCTTGAGATGGGTGTGCTGGAAAGAGGAAAACCTAAAATTTGCAGGACTAAGACAGAAGATCCACTGTTATATGGGGATCAGCTACTTTTTATATTTCAGCTTCCAGCTCATCTTCAAGGCCTTCATGACCTGACATAAATGTACCAGATATGTGGCCTTCAGGATTAGGGTTAGGTGTAATTGGTGTATCGACATTAAAAATAAAATTATATGTAATTTCTTGCTGGGTTCTTTTACCTGCTCTACTGCAGTGACTGAGTAGGCATGGCCTCTCATAAGGCCTGTGTCAGTTTTGGTTTCACTACCAGTTGGAACCAAAGCCTGAGAAGGAGAAACCAGAGAAACAAAACATTATACAGAGAGTGAATGAATAAATATAAAAAAGAATAATAAAAGATGGAGTGAAAGGAAAGATGTTATGATATACAGGTTAGAGACGATGCTGCTGACAAAAGGACAGGCATCAGAACTGGAGGTGGCAAAGATGCTAAGATTTGTGTTGGAATTGAGCAGGATGGACAGAATTAGGAATAAATTAAGAAAAAGGACAGCACAGGTTGGATGGTTTGGAGAGTTTGGAGAATAATGAAAGTGAGATTTAATTTATTTGGGAGTATATCGGGGGAAGGAGGTTGAAGATGGATCTGTCAGGCAAGAAGAGAAGAGGAAGGATGAAGAGGAGGTTTATAGATGTTGTGAGAGGACATGCAGGTATTTGAAGAAATGGAGATGGATTATCTGCTGTGAAAGAAAAGAGGAAGAAAGAGAGAAAAACATCCAGCTAAATATGAATCATGCTGTGACACAGACTGTGACTGTATGCACCCTGCTTCTTATGATCTTATTCTCTCACTCCATGTGTAGTTAATTAAAAAAAGACATGTTTGGTTTTAGGTAGCTAATGAACGGAATCTTATATCTCTCTATTTAGCACTGTGAGCACTACGTCTTAATTCATTATCACACATTTAAATCAAACGTCAAACTCTCTGTTTGAAAATTGTGAGTGGATGAAACCAGCTACTTTCTGTTGTTTAAGATGCCTGTGCTCTATTTCTTTAGTTGTGTATGGGTTTAAGATGGGGATTAAACCTGCATTCAATGAACAAAACACTTTTAACCTCCCAGGATGGAACTGAATACCTGACACCTGAACACCCGACAACTTCACTAAAAATAGTGCAACACCTTTAGAATCCAATAATGCATCCAATAGTGAAGTATGTAAACTATAAAGGGGTGTGGTTAAATAAGCAGCTATTGTGTACCATTTACATTAAAATTATTTTTTCTATTAAATACCTTTCTTTGCAGGATGGTGTCAATGATCTGAAGTTTCACTACATGAAGCATCAAAAGCTACCGATTGCACCTTCCTGTTTAGCGCCTGCTACAACAATTGAACAAGTGAATGAGTTACAAACCAGGTCTCTTGGGTGCTTTTCACAATAAATGTAACAATGATGATTAAAATTATTTTAATATTTTTTAACTATACATATAGAACTTTATGGCAATATCATGTTATTACTGGCACCTTTTTTTAGATGCAGTACATTAAGCGGTTTCACAGGAAAAGTAACTGGAAGTGAGCAAGGATCTTCTTGTATTAAACAAATCATTAAGAGTAAAATGAAGGGTCAACCTACATCTATGGAGCAGCCCATAAGGGAACCTCTGTCCAGAGCTTTTCTCATGATGTTGTACATCTCTTTGGGTGCATCGGTGATCTCATAAAATTCTGTCACTCCTCCAGTAAAGTCTTCCATGGCCTCCAGAGTGTTTCCTCCCTTCAGGGCTTCATAGGAGCTATGCAGTCTGAGACCAAAAACCAAATATGTGAAAAGTGCACACTTGTATTGACCTTCCTGATACATCTAGCAAAGCCCTTGTTATAACAAAAAATCTATAAGTGTCATAATGGGTGGCTTGAATGGAAAATCGTGCTTGGTGGGAACCTGGAATTTTATTGTACAAAACAAAAAATAACACAAAGCTGTACTCCAAACAACGGACATACAATGGTGGGTCGGCTGGGTAGTCCTTAAATGGCTGGTTCTCCAGGTGTTAGCAATTGTGTGTGGTGATTGGCTGTGTGGTGAATCTGTTGGAACTCCCGGGTCAGTAATCCGGGGAACGGGACCGTGGCCGTGGCTGGCAAACAGTGACAAGTTTGCATTTTTGAGGCATTTGTTTTGCCTGCTTGGTGACAAACTGTTGCAGACGGGAGAATGGTATCAGACTGTTTTGCATAGAAACACAGTCTGTTGCTTTAAAATCTTCATATTGTGTAGGATTTAATATAATAAGAAAATGTATTTGGTACATTTTTAAACTCACTTGGCATAGGCTTTCTCGAGGAGAGCACTCCAGAACTCATTTTTATTGCCAGACCTGGTAAACACCAAACGGTTGTTGGATGTGGGGAGTCGATCATCCACAACAACATCCACCCATTCACCATAGCGCCAGAACTAGAAGGGAAATAAGGGGTTTGGGCTGGTTTTGTCAAAGTCAACCATCTGCTGCTTAAAGTTGTTGTTTTAAGAAAAAGGATACAGGAATATGAGGGCATAGTTTATACCTCAAAGTCGATCATACCTGAAAGTGGAAAATGCCAGCATAGTTCTCAGTGAAGCTCTGATCTGGAGGAACGACTCGGTACAGAAGATTTTCATTCAGAGTTAAGCAAGCAATGGCAGCCAGAAGCCAGCAATCCCCTGAAAGAGATTATAGTAAACTTGAAAATAGAGCTTGTATAATACAGTAGCAGAGCACAGTTAATATATATTTTCTAACAAGTAAAACAGATATGCATAGTTATAATGACTATGAAGCTAAACTGTACAGTGTGAGCTTTAATTTGATAATATGCACATCTCCATTTAGGGAATTATGAGGAAACAATTTTCCAATCCCTCATTTCAAAATGTAACAACTTAAACAACTTAACAACTTAATGTAAATGAATATTTTTGCAACATTAATAGGCTGTTATTTCCACTACATTAATTGCCTTATATGGAATTGCACTGGCCTAGCAGTTAGGAACTAGGTCCCATAATTGGAAAGTTATGGGTTTGAGTCCTAGACCAGCAGATTGCCCTGAAGTAACCTTGAGTATGAACACTGCTCCCTGGGTGCTGATGTATGGCTGCTAAACTCTTTGAGCTTTGTGTTCACAATGACAAAAGGTCAGTTTCTCTCTCACTTATATAATATTATCAGTTTGATTCTTCAACATTATTAGAAATACTTTCCATAAAGCTTCTGATTAGCCAACATATTTCCTCATTAAAAAAGAAAGATGCCATATATAGATAATCCTCAAATAGGACAGCTTGTCAAGAAAAAGTGCAAAGTCTTTGGATCCTGGAGAAGAGGTTACAATGATGGATGTGAACATCTACAATCTGGACACCTTTCTCCTTTTAGCACAAAATGTCAACACATACATAAATTGCATTCCTTTTGATGGTGTCTCAATTCTAGGCATGCTATTTCCCTCAAAGGACCACAACTTGGACATAGTGTGCAAGTGCTAAAGCTGACATGTTTTAAACCCTTTTGTAGGCATGTTGTGCCTAGCACATGAAACAAGACACCTCTCTGACCTGACTCCCCCCATGTTGCCCTGATTAAGATGAAGATGATTTTTACAGGGCATCTGTGGCTCATAACCGAGCTATTTTTGCCTTCTGAATTTTGTGCTGGGATGACAGGCTTGCCAGTGAACCGGCTAAAACAGATGCTCTTGGGGTGAGGTTACAGAATGCTTTTTTGTGTACATTGGGCAGCTCGTGCTGTCCGACAGACATTTCTCACCACTTTCTCACACACTCTGTCCTGCCAACTTGCCAAGTCTTGATGGATCCTATGGCTGCTATGTCAGATCTCAGTCCCATGCATAGTAACACCTGGCTTTGTGTCCCGAATGTGTGGGGATTTCATTACTGGCCTCAAAAAGAGCTGAAGAGCTTGAGCTGTTAGTGCACTTCAAGATTCAGATTTCTAAAGAAAGCAAATGACTGCTTTTTCTGAAACATTCAATGATTTTCAATTTCAGCTCTTCAGTTATTCTCGACAAGAATAAAAAGCAATGGGCTAGAAAAGATTTATTTCCAAACCTTTCATTTGGACACATATACACTGTCATAACATTTACACAACATAAATGTACTCTCAAGGGGTGATGGTGGTCTAGTGGTAGGGTACTTGCCTACCTATGGATCAAGAGGTCCCAGGTTCAAATCCCACCTCTAGCACTACCACCGTTCCTGAGCATGACCCTTAACCTTGAATTGTTCCCTGTCCCTGTAATTAGGACATGTAAGTCGCTTTGAATAAGAGCGTCTGCTAAATGTAAATCAAGGAAAGAACATAACATTTAAGGTCTAATTGCATGGATTAAATAGGCTTTTACATTCACTTTCCCAGAAAAATAACCCATATTCACACCTTTCACAACATAACTGTATGAAAAAGAAGCAAGATTCAAAACAAGGTCTGTGAGACAAAAATATCACTGTGATGCAATTGTTACTCAGTAGAAGGTACTGAAGATGTGCTCAGCTGGTGATTGTTCCCTGAAAGGTAAAGTTTTTCTGAGAGTGTACAGAATGTTCACCCAAAGCTACTTCGACAATGGTTTGACTTATTATATAAATTTATAATTTTCTTTCTTGCTCTTAATGTGATTGGTCATCCAGTCTTTGGAGTCTGAGGTTTTCTGAGTTAGTGGTGCATGAGGTTATATGAGGTTATTGAAACTATGAGGGTACTATGAGATTAATGAAATGAAAAGTCCACTAATTAGCACTGAAATGGATTAACATTACAAACACTGCAATGCAATTACCATTACACTTGTCTCAACACAAATTTGTGTTCACAAAACATTACAAAATATAATTCGGAAATATTGGTCAAATCTAAATATCCATCATATTTGATTTCTAACAGAGCATTAAATCGTGTCTTCATGGTCATGATTTTTGAATGAGAGAGAGAGAGAGAGAGAGAGAGAGAGAGAGAGAGATTCAGATTTGGGTCAATTGTATTTATGTGTATAACAACAGTCGATTTAAATAAATAAAATAAGCAAAGACCTAGGAACTGCTGCTTTAAATGACATCTAATAATGCACAGTTACACCGCTTTCTATGATTTATTTGTGAAATGTTAAGTGGTGGAAACCTTTTTAAATGTTTGGACAAAGTCATGACTATATTATTCCAATTTTAATATATCTCTTACCCAGGTCTCCCTGGCAAATGTCTATCCTGTTTGCTCCTCCAACAATGAACTGGGGATTGGTACAAATTTCCTGTTAAGAGAAGCAGAAGCAAAAGTCAGTACCAGGATATTCAATATGTCTGTACAGGCTGAGCTATAATTAATGTGTTCTACTCTTTATGGATTCTACACGTCTTCCTCATGCCCTCACTCTAGTGCACCCATCCATTAAATCTGGTCTCAGAGTGTAGGGTTTTTATTAACTTGTATGCAGTTTTTATTACTTTTTTTACTGGTTTACATTTTGTGTTCAACCGCCTGCTGACAAATTTTTCACCTGATGACGGACAACAATTCTTCATGATTCACATTATAACCTGTAGTGTCCTACTGTGGCCATCTATTAAGAACCCAGTTGTTTGCTATTTGTAAGGCTGGTCTTTATTGCTTCTTAAAAGTCTCCCAAACAATTGACTTTGACTCACTTAATGATTTAGGTGGGTTTCTGATTCCCTCTAACTGTCTTTGCTGGTATGCAGTGCTTGAATCTTTGAAGCAGCGGTGGCCTAGTGTTTAGTAACTAGGCCCTTGGATCAGAAGGTCATGGGTTAAGATCCCAGACTAGCAGGTTGCCCTGAGGTACCCTTGAGCAAGGTACCATCCCCATAACTGCTGCCTCCGGGCACTGGACATAGCTGCCCCCTGTTGCATGGTGGGTTACATGCAGAAAATGCATTTCATTGTGTACTGTGCTGTGTTTCACATTGACAAATGGTCAGTTTCACTTCACTTATGATGAGAGACACTAATTTAATGTTAACGGAGACATTAAACTTTTCAACCCTTTAACAGCTTAAAAAAGGAGACAGGCAGGTACTAGCAAGAGTAAAGGGGAAGGTTTACAGAACAGTATTGAAACCAGCTATGTTGGAGACAGTGGCACTGATGAAAAACAGGAGGCGAAGCTGAAGGTGTCAGAGTTAATGATGCTGAGATTGTTGGGTGTGACAAGGATGGACAGGATAATAAATTAGTATATTAAAAGGACAGCTCAGGTTAGATGTTTTGGAGACAAAGTTAGAGAAGCAAGGTTGCGTTGGTTTGGACATGTCCAGAGGAGAGACGAGGGGTTATGTTGGGAGGAGGATGTTGATGCTGGTACTGCCAGGAAAGAGGAAGATCAAAGAGGAGGTTTATGGATGTGATGAGAGAGGACATGCAGGTTTGAAGGAAGAAGATGCAAAGGACAGGGAGAAATGGAAACTGATGATCTGCTGTGGTGACCCCTAAACAGGAGCAGCTGAAAGTAGAAGAAGACATTTCAGAGTGTTGTAGTGACTGAATTTTATTTTACATTTTGTCTGTTTGTATAGAGAAGAGTATGGCATATAGAAGGGCTATCCACTCGTATTCTCCAAGAGCTGGCATGTCTGAAAGTTAACATTCAAAACAGGCAGGAGCCCACCTGTCCCAATCTGTTTTATCAGGTCATACTTTGTTGGAATGTAAGCTTGGACCCACACCAGACTGGACACAGATTCAAAAACTACCCACAGTCAAACCTTTGAATACCCTCAACTGAAATTAAATACACATTCTCTATAGGGATTGAAAGCAAATATAGATTGTTCTGCTGGTTTAAATGCACATTTTCAGTTTATTACTCTTTTTTTGCTGAACTGCTGCTTTAACAGGCTAGTGCTTTGTGTTTTCCAGTAGGGGGAAAGGACAAGCATCCATATAGCCCCTTAACATTTAACATTTGAGAGGCTTATATCAGTGCTTTATGAGATGTGAATAAATGAATCATACATGCAGACAAACTATGCTGTGCAGTGTATATTTAACTGTAACATGTTTTATTTTAGTACTTGAGCAAGCTTATGAAAGTCAATAAATACATTCATGACATAGTTGGAGTGTCATTTTGAAGCACAGTCCAAAACTGTTGTAATCAGTTGGCAATGGCAAAGTTCAGCGTGTGCAACCTGACAATTGGCACATTAATGTGAACTTTGCCACTGATATTAATGTATGATTCATTTGTTAGACTGTAAGGCCTCAGTAGTATGTACAAATACTTTTTAATCCTTTAACATTCATTTAATGTAAGGTTCACTATAAATAAAAGGTTCATTAATGTTTTATTTATTATGTTTATTTTGAATTTGTTTCACATGCAAATGAGTAATAGTTGGGTTAAAGGATCTTAAGGGGTTATACCTAATGCACTGGCAACTCTAGTACATACTTGTTCTTCAATACTATTCCATGTATTCAGTGCCGTGATCCCAGAGAGGAGACTGAAAAACAAATTTAGTGACATATGGTCATTTTGGTTGACATTAATTGAAAAGGCCAGTGGTTCAGGATAAATTTCAGGACAAATAAAAACTAACTACACTAAAATCTTAATAGAACTGGAATTAAAAAAGGACCACCGAGCCTGGCATTTTTTTATCAGCATTTTATTGGAGTTTCATGAATTGATAACAATTATTTAACTTTGCTTCAAGTTAACCTACTCTTTCATTATTATTGCATTTTCCATTGGCTGAGGTCTTAGCAAAACATTGTGTAGTTGTTAGTTGTTATAGTTATTACTTTCTTGATTCTTAGAAAGTTAATCATTTGTTTTTCTATCTTCTTTAAAATTACTTTTATGACAGTGCACATGTCTAAAAAAAATAAACAAGTTTAAATGTGTATTCCTGCAAGAAACTGAAAGACCAAACTGTGTTTATATAGTCACTCAGTCATTTTCTGGGCTGCTTGTCCTAATTAGGGTCACAGGGGGGTGCTGGAATCCAACCCAGCTCACACAGGGACACGCCTATCGCAGGGAGGAGCAAACCGACGGGGACGGTGCCTTGCTCAAGGGTACCTCGGGGCAACCCACTGGTAAGGGGTTCGAACCCACAACCTTCTGATCTGGGGCCAACTCCCTAACCACTAGGCCACCGCTGCCCTGTGTTAATATAATATAATAATATATGTATTTCAATCAAATTAGTGTAAACTGAAAGCTCCTCTTTAAGTGCAATCATGTTAATCTAAGTTAATATGAGATGACTTTAAAAGAGTGAGGATGTGGGTTTAGAGCTGTAAAACAGGCACATTGACAGAAGCTGATTATCAGGTTTGTAGGATATAAGAGCTGCCTTGTGTGAGGTTTGTACTGCCCAGTGGTGGCCGCATTACTGAGTCTGATTTGTAGAGTCAGCTGCTTGAGACTGAAGAGCATGCTAAGCCTCAGCTATGCCACAAATCACACACACAGCCAAGATCAGTCACACATTCTCTAATGACATGCAATGAAGCAAAGGCTGCCTATTTCAGGTCACAGCATGGCTGCACACTCAGAGAGGAAATGACCATGAGTGTTTATACAGCAAGTCTAACATGCAGTCAGTAATTGGTGGGGAGTGATACCCCTCAAATCACCAGCAGTTATTGACAACATGTGCATTTATATTATATTCCTATGAAACATCAAATTTGCTTTAAAAAACGTTATTTTCATTCATGATTGTACTGTGATCAATTGTCAGACTTACACTTATGTAACTACAAAAGATCTTTAAATCACCATCATGAGTTAAGTCTTTAAATTCTGGGGAAATTGTGTAGCCCAGGAGTGTCCAGTCTTCTCCAAGGTCTGCAGGTATCTGGTATCTGCAGGTTTTTATTCAAGAAATGGGGCGACTAAAGTGGAATCAGGGCCTGTCTAGAATGAATACCTGCATCCACGTCAGTTCATTGCAAACAAGACAGGAAACTATTTGGACTGTTTTATTTAGCATTTTCAGTAGTTTATAGTAGTACAGAATAATTGACTTCAGAGGTGGCAACCATCTATGCCCATACCAGGAAAAAAATATATTTGAAAATGTATTGCTATATTAGATAAAAGTGAAGAAACGTAGGTCACACAAAATCAACTGTGTCCAACATGCAACTTTTCACGTCTTTGCTACTTGTGTATTGCATTGTGTAAATGATTATTTTTCACATTTTACACCAATTTCTAATTATAATACAAAATATGGCAAAACTAGATGTTAAGTGGGAAAACATCCATAAAAGGGAAACATTATTTCAACCTAATCTTCCGTATTTTTATTATATCACCCATTACCACCCATTACACAAAAATACGTTGACTATTAATACACTAAAGCCCCTTTCACACCCGCACTGTAATCCTGACCATTTCTCATTTCATGTTTGAATGGGGTGGGTCATTTGTGAGAAAATTCACAGCAAATGAGCGGACATGTTGATGTTATTATGGAGTGCCATCAAACTGGAAGTAAAATCACCCAAGAATTAGAAAGGTTGTCCACGCAAGAAAACATCAATGAAAATGTCTGGCTGGAGAGAAGAGGAGATTCCAGAGCTTTACTTAGCAAGGACCAATGCTGGAAACATCCGACAAATTCAAGGAATAGCAACAGACTGGGTTTATGGCAAAATTATGAACCAGCAATGTGAGCACATGATAATAATAATTTTTATTTATATAGTGCCTTTCTCAAACCCAAGGTCACTTTACAGAGCAAGTTAAATGTGCAAGTTTTATGATGTTCTCTGCACCCTGCATCCAGCAGCCACCCCTCGCCTAAACCACACGCACTATTTCTAGCCTGTAATAACGCCACAGAACCTCTCTGCATGTGTGATACAGCTGTGAAAGAGTGAAATGCCTGGACCTTATTATCTAAATGTTTATGTGGAAAAAGCCTCAACTCACCACATTATAATGGTTAAAAAATTGTAAAAAATGAAACACTGGGGGCGTTCTTTAAAAGAGTGAGTTCACTCACCGATGGACGTTTCCACACCAGCTTGAGGGGGAATTTCTGGCTGTAGTAAAGAGAGGAATCATCAGCTGGAAAAAGTGGGTCTTTAAACAGAACTTTCTTGCGCACATATTTGTCCCTGAGCTCCAGAAAGTCCTTCAGCCTCTTTTCATCTTTTACGGCTTCATTGCGGCTCAGAATGGCCGAGTAAATGTTTCCAGGGGCTGTAAAGAGATGGGTTGTGCTGTCGGTTCCAGGAGCGGCCTCAGTTGTCTCTGCTTTCCTTTCTGCCACCTTCTCTTCATCTTTATCTGTTTGCCCCTTAATGTTCTTTTTATATCTTTCCTTGTTCATGATTGCTGTCTCTGTAAAGATCAGTTAATGTGCAGAATCACAGAGAGGCATACAAAACTTTCTTTTCTGACTGATCTGCTCCTAATGTGGCCCAGCACTGAGTTCCTATATACCTCACTCTCACACACACACACACACACACACACACACACACAGAATCACTCAGCACATGGCCATCCTTGCAGTCTGCTCTATTAATAGGTCTCTCTCTCCCTCTTCTTTACTTATCTCCCTCTTGCCCCCTTACTTTCTCTTATACATACTCTCTCTCTCTCTCTCTCTCTCTCTCTCTCAAACATACTCACTCTTTCTTTGAGCTTCTGGCTTTTTCTTTCTTTCTTTCTTTCTTTCTTTCTTTCTTTCTTTCTTTCTCTCTCTATCTCTCTTTCTTTCAGAAATACTCTTTCTTTGAACCTCTGGTTCTCTCTCTCTCTCTCTCTCTCTCTCTCTCTCTCTCTCTTTATTGTACTGCAATAAACAAATGAGTGAAATAATCAGCCGACAAGTTTGTGAACAGCCTACATTTAAACGATATACATCCAGTACTGTTAACACTTGAAAGTCTAATTTACTTTCAGATATTCGAGATTTTTCAGAAGGCGTGAAAAAAAAACACACAAAAAAGAAAGCTGCATCGTTATATACACTGTATATATACGACGTGGTATATATATATATATATACATATATCGTCTAAACGCAGATTATTTTAACCCGAATGTCCGCGGGGCTGCAGTGTGGTGCTGCTGTGTCTCCTGCAGGGGGCGCTGCGCTCGGCGTGGCTTCAGTGCGCCGTCACTGCAGAAGAAGAAGAAAAGCAGCAGCAGCAGCAGCAGCAACAGCGGTCGGTCCGTGTCGCCATTTGTGTGCAGCGTTTGAGTGAAAATGCTTCTCTTTAATTAAACAAAAATCTCCAACTCGAGGGACCACCCGTGTGTCCGCTATATAAGCGCTTTAAGCCGGCGTACCCGCTGTGAATTGTCAGTGTTTAGTTATTTTTTTACAGCCCTCACTCCGTTAGCAACTCCGGCTAAATTCACACAAACCGCTTCCGCCAGTCGGGGCGAAAACGGCCTTAAACTTAAAAAATTTAGGGGCTGGTTTTGGACACAAGCGTCGAGCCATTGATGTTATTGTTAAGTCTTTCGCATTAGTTGATTCAATCCGTGTTGTTAGCTCAGCTAACGTGAGGTAACACGACTTTAGTCATTAACTACAGTTAGAAGGAATAAATCCGTTTTCCGAGGCCACGAAAAAATTCGGACTAAGGACTGAAAGCGAGTTTACTTCACCTTCTTTTGGATGTAATCACGTTACCATTTGGACGCGGACTGTGTTGGCCTGGAGATAAACTGGCGACACCGCGGATCTTCAGCTAAACTGAGTAAGTGTTGAATTTGGTGGAGATGAGAAACATGCTAGCCTCAGTTTAAGGGTTTTGTTTAAGTATTAGTGGCTTTTAGTCACTGGAATTTTGTAAAAGGTGGAAAATTGGCGCTGTGGAGGAGTGCAGTGGCCTGGAGGCAGTTTGGTGCTGAATGATGAGGCCTTTGGCTGGAGAGAAAACAGGAGGAACAAGTTTTACCTGAAGAGACTGAAGTTACTCAGCCTGGGCGGAGACCAGTGATAAGACTCAGTAATACACTTTTCCAAACATCAGGATCAGGAGATATTTGAGGTTCTGTCGGTTCTGGTGTGCTGTACCAGAAGCATTTTCTTCAAATCCTGTATGGCTTGTTTTAAAAGGACTGTTTTGGTTCATCTTTAAAACCCCACCAAAGAGATCAGTTACAAATATTACCCTGAAAGACACAAAGTAGTTATGATTTATTGTTTGATTTTTTTTTTTTTTATTTAGACCAAAAGCTAAAAAAAAAAGAGGAAAAGCATTTTAAAGACTTTATCTATGATGATAAGTAATTTTTTGTGAACCAAATTTTGTGGCCTCCAATATTTTCTACTTCATTTCTCTGAAATCGCACTACTTCAACTTGGGTGCAATAGATCTGCTCAACTGCACCGCTTAGGGTTACTGTTTCTATGCAGAAGAAATGTTGACTTTTGATTATATGATCTCATTTAAAGTCACTATTTGCCTGGAATTCACCAAGCATCAGAACCAGTGAAGCTTCATTTTCTGTCTGCTAAACTTAGTTTACATTGTCTGTTACCCATGGCGTTGTGAAATGTTTCAATCAAGCTGACTAGTATGTAGATCCATTAGGCAAAATCAAGGAATGGTTTTAAAAAAGGAAGTTTTAATTGAAATTGCAATTCCTGTGTTGGCACTCACACTATAAACAGTGGCCTGTGAATATTTTCTCTCCAATTAACTGATAAACACCAGTAGTGAACACACACACCTGGAGCAGGAGCTGCAATGGGCTGCAATGACTATGCCTGGGGAGCAGTGTTGGGGACGGTACTTTCTGATCCAGGACTTGAAATCATGACCCTACCATTATGAGGGCAAGTACCTTACCACAAGGGCATCGCTGCTCAAGCTATTCAGCTATTTGAGTAAAGCCCAAGTCTGCATTGTTTTGATTATTTTCTTCGTTTAATTTCTGACAGACAGGCCTAAGAAGTGCATTGCTGCCATCCTCCAGTTAAAACTACAACACATTTGGTCTTTACCAGTTGAACTGACGTGTGAATTTATTTGCATGGAGCAGGAAGTAATGTACAGTCACAAGTCTTTGCTCTACTTGCATTAAAATGGCAGGTGTGAACTGATGCTCTTAGAGCTGTTTGTGATCGGCTCACACCGATCACTTGCTAATGCCAGGTGTGAGGAAAGCCTGATCATGAATGATTAGTACTTGTTCACAAAAAATACTCCCAATTCCTCAGAAGAACTGAAAGATGATCCTTGGCTCAAAACTGAACAATAATCAGACACTTTTAGTGGTGCTGATAGAAATCAGAAAAAAAAAAGAAAAATCCCATTTGTTTTCTCTTCTGCAGAAATTCTGCAGAAATGTTGAATATATTAAAGCTAAAGTAGTTATTCAGTGCTATTGATGTTAATGATAATGTGAATAATAATAATAATAAGGCACAATTCAACATGCGCAAGACTGACTTTCTATCTAAGGATAGTGCTGGCTTTACCTGTCTTATGTTTCTAAAGAAATTCAGTAATCGATAGCTTCACCTTCACCCAGGTGTTCTGACAAATTAAAACTACTCTTTGGAGACTTGTACTTTTGATCAGATTTATTGGGCTCATCTTAAGTTATCCTTACAAAGAGCACTAAGGCTGACCATATTGCAGTACTGCTAGATGACTGATGCTCTAACATATTACATTTTTAACCTGGTAAATGATGATTCAACCTTAAGCTATAACCTTTTAATCTTAGTTTTTTATTTTGATAACTTTGCAAATAGTACCATGGTTTGTCTGGACAGTGCAAGACACTTTTTACATTTTTTAACCTTTTTTACATCTGTGGTTTAAGCTGAACACTGACAAACTTTTTCTTTTCCAGCTCTTTTTTGCATCATTTTACCCAAATGATTGATTTGTCAAGCAACTAAAAAAATAATACTGTCAAAAAGTTTGCTTTTTGTTGCCCAAGATACCATTACCTCCAAAAGCAGGTGTTGAAAACTCTGCCTTAAGAGGTGCATTACACAGCTAACTGATGGAGACCACTTTGAGCTATGGGGTCTAAACTCCAAAATAACTGATTCTTTCATGCTGACTTGGAATAATTAACTTAATAGCAGTGGTTAATTGCATTACAATTTGAGGCATGAACGACTCAAGGTGTGTTGCAGTTTCTAGCTCCAAAATGTTAAGAGTAGCTTCTTTAGGTCCTGAAGGTGGAACATCAAGGCCACTGCCATTAGAGTTCATACTGCTTCAATGCTGTACCGCTGGGTCGTTCTTGGTCTGCAACAGTGTTCAACTTGATGCTATGTGAATTGAATGCCAGGAACCAAGGTGTCCCAGCAGATCATGGCCCAGAGCATCACACTGCCATTACTGACTTGCTCTCTTCCCATAATACATCCTGGAGCAATCTCTTCCACATGTGAGAGATGCACCCACTCCTGGCCAGTCACTTGAGGTAAAAGATGTGCTTCATAAGACCAGGCCAGCTTCTTTCACTTCTTGTTGTTCAGATTGTTAAGTTTGCCCGTTTTTCCTGCTTCCAACACACATTTTAAGAGCTGATTCTTTGCTTCCTAATAAATTCCATCGCCTGACAGATACAATTGCATTGAGCTAATCAATGTTGTTTACTTCACCTGTCAGTGGTTTTAATGTTATGACTAATTGACTGATCACTGTCTTGTTTAAAAATAAATAAATAGAAGAAATTGATTCTACTTCATGCAGTTTATTGCCTGGTGTCATGAGTCTCGTTGTTTGGGTAGGTGTTCCATAGTTAATCAGAGTAATAGAACTAAAAATCAAATTCACAGAAAAATAATGAATGGGATTTCATTATTGCTGAAGCTGTATTGGACATGGTGACCCTCGGCTTGTGTTGGCTGCTCCCGTTTTATGCGAGAGGTTTTTCTAAGGAGATTATACAGGCTGTGTTCATAGCGGAATGTCTGTTTCCGCAATACGTGCATCTTAGAGTGTCTGAATTCTTGAATTAGAACGAGTCACAATTACATTTCATGTTTATGCACATTTCCTCCAAGCGCACCCGTGTCTGCTCTATTGTTAAATCTCTCTACAAAAAATAAATCTGTCCCTGCTGTTTTTCTTATCACAGAATTCTGCCTCCCACTCTTGTGGTGTGAGTGACCCAGAACGCATAGCCAGAGGTTGTGGACATTGTCCATTATCCATCAGGGATGTCTGAAGAAGGCAAACAGACAGCTGCCCCTGCTCAAGCGTCCACCATGGAGGGGAAGCCGGAGTCAGCAGCGTCTGCCTCCACTGGTCAATGTGTCTCCTCTGTATCTCCTCCAGTGTCCACAGTAACACAGGCTCCATCAACAAACACAGCAGCAACTGAGGATGAGGAGGAAGAAAGTGAAGATGAGTCTGAAATTCTGGAAGAGAGCCCATGTGGACGTTGGCAGAAACGCAGAGAGGAGGTAAAATGCTATAGCGCTGCAGCAAGATTGAATAATGGATTTATTGGACAGGGAGAAAGTTTGACACCTTGTCCAATATTTAATTATAGTAGGATATTTTTGGGGGTCTCTCTAAACATTTCAGGAATTTTTGTGTGCATTTGTTGACGAACTGAAGATGTGCTGTTGCTTTTAAATACTCAGCCTTTCATGGATACTGCTTTTGTACCAAATCAATTCAAGTAGATGAAATTGTGATTACATTCATATTTTGACGTCATTCCTCTTGTACCAGCTTTTTTTTGTGTGTTGCAGGCCTAAAATGCAGGAACAGTTGTATATTAACAAATGAAACGAAGGTGACCTGACAAGGGATGAAATATTGGGTTCAGTCTGCAGTGAAATTAAAGTCAATGTAACCATAAGAATCACAGCATTTCCTGTTGGGTTGCTGAGTTTCAGTAAATTGTTCTCAAAGTTTTATTACTAAAACTGCAACTCATTCCTTCTGGCTGTGTGCAGTAGTTCTGTAAAATTCTGCTGGTCAGTTTTCTAAGCAGGAACTGAAAGAGGAATTTTAATTCTGTCATCAGGGCTCTCTAGCATGGAATATTCCGGCAGAAAAGCATTTCTAGTTGTTTATTTGAACTTTGTTGTGGTTCACTGTGTGCTGTGCTGTGACCTCACAATGACGAATAGTCACTTACACTTTTTCACTTTCAACTTTGTGCACTTTGTGCTCACTTTTTCTGATTAGGGGTTGTGACAGTTCAGCCAAAAACATTTGTTTTTCTTCCATAAGAAAAGATGTCCATGAGTTGTTAGAAGGTTGTGTATTAATATTAGTTATCATTCAACTCTGCAGGTCAACCAGCGTAATGTTCCAGGGATTGACAATGCCTACCTTGCCATGGACACCGAAGAGGGTGTAGAGGTGGTGTGGAATGAGGTCATGTTCTCTGAAAGGAAAAATTTCAAACTACAGGAGGTAAGCTGAATCATCAAGGAGGGGCGTTATGGTGGCGTCTTATCTTTAGACAGATTAATTACGAAAGTAGTTATACAGCACCATTTCAGAATACTCTGCATACTATATAATAGCACGAGGTGTAATTTTAAGTACTCCCTTTGATCATTAGGGTTCATCCATGGTAGGAACCTTGTCTACTCATTTATGGTCCTGATAGCATGTGCTTAGTCTTTGTTTTGTCTCCTTCTCTACTCTTCTCTCTTTCTGTCTTTTTTCCTGCTTCACCCTTCCTTCCTCTTTCATGCTGTTCCCCCAATCCACTTACCTCCACCTCTCTCACCCGTCTACTGGTCTAATAAAGTTTCGTTTGAAAATGAGCAACATTTTATTGTTTTCCACTTTTGGAGTGGAATACTATTCACTGTTTTCTGGGTAATATTTGAAGACAGATCTAAATGCTGTATTCCTGCTTCTGTGCTAGTCCTTTTCATTTGTTAGAGAAAACTAAGATGGACGTTGCTGCTCTTTAACTACCTGCAATGCATGTTAATAGGTCTAAACAGCATTAGCTTGCTGTTCAGTTTGGCTGTAAGCTCCTTACACAAAGTCTTTAGACCTGTTATCTGCCAAAACCCACAAAAGCCTCAATTACTTATAAAATGAATGGAAAGTGTTCGTTGTCATTATATCACTTCAGGCAGAACAGCTTGTACCATGTTTTTGAATTGCTTTACTATTTTTATAATTGTCTCTAGTGAGCTGTTGATAAGGTTCTGTTCATCTGTTCCATCTGCCTGGCTAGCAGGCATATGGTCCTTTCAGTAGAAATACATCTTGGATTTTAATCAGTTATCATGAAGGAGTTCAGTTACGGCTTAGTCACTGAGCTGGAAATTGGCAAATGCTGCTTGCCTGCTTGATGACTATCCATACGTGTTTTGCTCTTGTTAACCTGGGGAGAATAGAAGGCAGAAAATGCACATGTTCAGAAACCGATACGTCTACTAGGCAGTCATTAAGGTATAAGGTGTCAGTTACATGCTTAGGTGCTTCGTTAATCTTGACATCTCTTGCTAGCACTTCCACTTTAATAGATAGATCTATGAAAATCACTAAATATTGATATTGACAATGCTTGTAGTCTGTTATTAAAAAAATTAAAAGGCTGTTATAAACTTTAATAGTAACACTGTCATTTTGTCCTTCACGTCAGAGCCCAGGATAAATTTTTTTTTTTTTTCTCCCCCAACCACTCCATTCATGCTTAGAGCCCCAAAGTGAAGAATTGTTCAAGTCCACATACTCAGCTCTGGTGCAGTGTTTTATCTGTCCTTTTTAGCAGTGTTTGTTGGTTTTGGAAAAAAATAATTTAAAATGATTATTATTAATTATTATTAAATTATTACATTTATGCCTCTTTTTTTCTTCCCTGTGCCAATGTTAAATAAACTCCCATGAAATCTTCATTGATAGCTGATTAAATCTGCTTTTTCATCTGTTTAATTTGCCTCATTGTGGAAAGATCTAATGAAGTACAGTACTGTGCAAAATTTTAGACAGGTGTGAAAAAATGCTGTAAACAAAGAATACTTTCAAAAATGGAAGTGTTAATCATTTTTCATCAATCAAGAAAATGCAGTTTTGCCTTCAAAACAGCATTAATTCTTCTAGGTACACTTGCACACAGTTTTTGAAGGAACTCGGCTGGTAGGTTGTTCCAAACATGATTGTGTTTTAACCTCCGTGTGACATTGATAATCATCAGTACCTGTTTGGTAAAACTGGTTGATCATACACCGACTATAATCCTACAAAATCCCTGACTTTGTGCAAGTGTACCTAGAAGAACTGATGCTGGTTTGAAGGCCAAAGGTAGTAACAACAAATATTGATTTGATTTAGATTTTTCTTTTGTTCACTCACTTTGCATTTTGTAAATTGATATAATATGAATAAACAATCATTATTTATATTTCTGAAAGCATTCTTTATTTACAGCATTTTTTCACACCTGCCTAAAACCTTTTGTACAGTTGTATGTTCCTAAGTGGTATCGGCTATACTTTTTCTAAAAGGTAGACATTTGTTTTGTGACATTAATGATGATTTTGAGTTTGCTGTGAAAGTTCAGATTGTTACAAAAAATGTTCCATGCAATTTGGAGCAAATTCCTGCTGGATTCTCTGTTGAAAAGTATTCTAAAAAGTATTCTAAATTAGTAATATCTAATTTCATTTACTTCATTTTAAATTCCTACATGTTTGAATTAGATGTTAGTGTGTGATATTAGTACTGTGTGTGTGTATAAATCATACATGTTGCAGTTAATGTTTGTGCTGAATAGTTCGTTCTTGTTAAATACAGGGTATGCACAGGGATTAAGTGTAGTTTAAAGTAATGTATTATCATGGGAACTACAGTGTGTGGTGTAGTCTCTCTGTAGATTTCCTTATTTTTGTATTAATCCTGCTTTCTTTCATTCTTTCAGGAAAAAGTAAAAGCAGTGTTTGACAACTTAATTCAGCTGGAGCATTTGAATATTGTGAAGTTCCACAAGTACTGGGCTGATGTGAAAGAGAACAGAGCCAGGGTAAGTTTCTGAAGTTAAACAGTAAAGCAGTGAGCAAAACAAACCCTAAGACTGTACATTCGCAAAATTTTTCAGACCTTTACTTGGTACTTGAAGGCACTATGTACAGTATGCTGTTGTTGTGGGGTAATTTGTGTAGATTCAGAAAAAATTTGAATTTTGTTGATTTTAAGATTAATGGAGGAAATTTTTAAAGGGTCTAACAAAACATTCCATATGCATTGTATGTATAAATTACATTTCAAAGAACACGTGAGCGGTCATGTTGCAAACTTTTATAAAGGTCTATCAGCTGTTTTGAAGTTTTTTGATTACAGATTAATTTGTTCTGCAACAACACCTGAAATAACCTTGAAATATCTTCCCAACAGGTTATTTTTATAACAGAGTACATGTCCTCAGGGAGTCTGAAGCAGTTTCTGAAAAAGACAAAGAAAAACCACAAGACTATGAATGAAAAGGTACTTTTATACTTCTTTGCAGGTGGAAGTTTTATTGAATTTCCTGTGCTGGCTAAATAATTGATATATAATGCATGCTTTTTTTCCTAGGCTTGGAAACGCTGGTGTACTCAGATATTATCTGCTTTAAGGTCAGTTTTTCACATTCTCATCCTTGACTGGAGACAATACTCACTTCAGTTTTTATTTCCAGATTTTTATTTTTTTTTTGAGGAACATATTTATTCAAAGAGAGAGAGTTTTGATGGTGGTGAAAAAGATATTTTGACTGATTTTCTGCTGCTGGTATTCTTAAAGTACGGCTTTAGCACATGCTTAACTTTCCATGTGTTTTCCTGCAGTTATCTGCATTCGTGTGAACCTCCCATTATCCATGGAAACCTGACCTGTGACACCATCTTCATACAGCACAATGGTCTCATCAAAATTGGCTCAGGTGAATAAGGACTCAAAGATTTACTCTAGCGAATAAATTACTTCTGGGCTCATTGCCTTTTGCTAACATTATGGTTTGGTTGTATTGCAGTTGCTCCTGATACCATTAATAATCATGTCAAAACATGTCGAGAGGAACAGAAGAGTTTGCATTTTTTTGCACCGGAATATGGAGGTAAATGTATCCTAAAGGCTGAAAGAGGAAATTTTGTTTGGTGTTAGTTATTTTGAGAAAAACAAGTTCTAACTCTTTTTAAACAGAAGGAGACCAATGCTGGTTATTTAGAATAAAAACAGATATATTGTTCATCCCTACCACAATGGTGCCTTGTTAAGAGATGGCAAGGTATGAGTTTGTTTGCATCAGAATTTATTTCTGCCACTTATTCTTTACTTTTCTTTTCTTCCAGCTGTTGCCAATGTCACCACAGCTGTAGACATTTATTCCTTTGGAATGTGCGCCTTAGAGGTGAGTGCTGGGACTTGTGTGTGTGTGTGTGTGTGTACTCCACATAGTCATTATAAACCCCAGATCCTTTATTAAATCTCTCTTTTTGATTTACAGATGGCTGTACTGGAAATCCAGAGTAATGGAGAGTCATCGTATGTGTCACAAGAAGCCATTAACAGTGCCATCCAATCCTTGGAGGACCCCCTACAGAGGGTGAGTGCAGGAATAATATGTTGTTAATTAATGGTTGTGACTGAGCAAAAACTTATCAACAAAGCTTTTTTGACCAAAAACAAAAGAAAATGAGTTGGTATTAGTGTATGGTATTGTTTCAAACAATCCTAATTTGAAGGATTACAGGTACAACCCCCCCCACTGGTTTCAAATTAGCTTATTTAAACATAAAACATGCATTATAACTGTGTGTGTGTATAATATATATCACACAAAAACCTGACAATCATCCACTTCACTCAATAATGCACTTCTTAACTATATAATTTGCAAATCTAACTCTGCACACTAATGTTTGATATCCTGAATTAATACACAACTGCTTCATGTTGTGTTTGCCTTCAGGAGTTCATTCAGAAGTGTCTAGAAGTGGACCCAAGTAAGAGGCCCACTGCCAGAGAGCTGCTTTTCCATCAGGCTCTGTTTGAGGTGCCTCTGCTGAAGCTGCTTGCAGCCCATTGCATCGTTAGCCACCAGCGTGAGTTTTCTTTTTTGATCAAAGCTGATGGAGTTTAAGTTGACTTTTTGAAAGTCAGGAATGGTTTGCATGTCTTCGTGAGATTAATATCTGCTTTGTGTTGTAGACATGATCCCTGAAAATGCCTTGGAGGAAATGACCAAGAACATGGACCCAAATTTGGTGATTGTGGAGAGGAAGGAAGCACAGCTGAAGTGAGTGATGTATCAAACAATGCAACTTAGTCATGAGCAGAAGGACGGAGCATGTGAAACTGTAACGAAAGATTAAATTCAGTGAAGCTACTCTATTATAGTGTATAAATCTACATGTCATATAGGCTAGGCTATTATATTATTTTGTGTATGTTGAGCGAATATCTCTGAGCATCTTTTTTTGCAATAGGCTTTCCCAGTTCCCTGCTCTGGAGCTTGACAAGTTTCTTGAAGATGTAAGGTAGGTCATCAAACAGAAATTGCACAAACAGTATTAAATCATTGTTTGTTGATGCACAATTTTGGTCAATTGACTTTCTTGAGGAGCATGTCCATAGACACTGTAAACTGATTTAAGGTGCTCTTGTGTACTAACAGGAATGGGATCTATCCTCTGACGGCGTTTGGTATCCCCTGCCCACAGCAGCCCCAGCAAGAAGCAGTGAAGTCCCCCATCGTGCCACCCTCTGTCAAAACACCCACGCCAGAACCTGTAGAGCTGGAAACCAGGAAGGTGAGAAAAGGAATGAAGATATGGGGCAGGTTAAGGAGGAGGGATTTATACTTTCTATGAACTTGATAGTTTTATAATAATGATATAAAATACAAACAAACGTGGAGCTACATTTTAAAGAGCAGTTTCAAATATAAGGACTCAAAAAGAATCTTATTCAGTATTGTCTTTGAGCTTCCTTGTTTCCTGTCATTTAAGGTGCTTCAAATGCAGTGCAACATTGAACCTGTGGAAGAAGGGGCAAAACATCATGTGAGTCTTGTGACCCGTTGAACATGTGCCTTGGATCAGACATCATAAGTAATTTCTTCATGATTATTCTAATAAATAATTAACATGAGTTCTTTTTTTTTCCTCCCCTGAATAGTTGACTCTACTGCTTAAACTGGAAGATAAGTTGAACAGGCATTTGAGTTGTGATTTGGCACCAAGTGAGTATTACATTTAGAGTTCTCTGTAATTGATTTTGAACAAAATTAGTGAGTTTTATTAATATTTTCTACATGGAATAGTGATAGAAATAGACAAGTGTTTTTAACCCCTTCTTGTATGCTTTAATATTGGAGTATAGTTAAATAATGATAAAATGTGGGAGTGGTGTTTGCATATTATTTTATTACAAAACCTGAATGAGCCCTTTAATATCATGGCATGACACTCATATTTGTTTGCTGTAACTGTTAGCAGATGAGAATGTGCAGGAATTGGCAGTGGAGCTGGTCCAGCTTGGCTTCATCAGTGAGGTAAGCCTCTCAATACTGATCTCAGACCTGTCTGCAGTGCAGTGACATTCTTATCTCTTTTAATCTAATATTGGTACTGTAAACAAATACCGTGTTCAAGTCTCTGCACTGCAGCTCACCACATCCTGGCTTATGATTTTTTTTTTTTTTATTACAGCTGAGGGCTTTCTCATTCCTGCCATATTAATCCTTTCTTTCAGTTTGAGAGTTTATTTCCCGGTGAATGGTTTTTGGCTCTTTTTATTTGAAACCTAAATTCATTTTAATCTCCTCCAGTAGCTTTTTAATGTGACATTAACAGATACTCCCACGTTTTACCTCTCATAGCCTTTGATCCTTTTGGATATATGCTTGATTGGCAGGGCACTGTGGGTGTTGCTGGCTTAAGATGTAGGCCTAGAACAATTTATCAAGAAAAGCAGGTAGCTTTAGTAACACCATAATTATTTTGGGGAGGAATATTGTTTTTTTTTTTTTCCCAGCATTAGTACCATTATGTTGTGGCTTTAAGGTCATACGGCTATCGTTGTTTCTAAAACTACTTTGACTTGGTGTTTATATTGAAGAGAAATACCTCTGCCAGTAAGAGTTCATACCTGACAGTGAAGCAATTACAATTCTAGGTATACATAAAGTTATTAGAGAAATAAAACAGGTTTAATATGGGAGAACAGCTGCCTTGTTTTTTGCAAACAAATACAGGAAAGACATGACATCTGCCATAAATGCAGCATTCAATAATGGAACGTGAGTCACAAATTTTACCCTGTTAACAAAGATTAGTTTTCAATAATATTTGAATTTATATTTCAAGTTGTATGTCTAGTGTTGTGGTTATTACCCCAACGCTGTTCATGGGTATAAAAATTCACAAATCATTCATATCTAAGTGAGCAATAAGTAAAACTGAATTATTATAACTGTTGGTTGAGTGCAGTCATTTGCCTACTTGGCTCTTGTGTGAAAGCTGATGCCACACCATCTGTGCAGCTCTCCCACTCATGCTCTTTTCTTGTTTGTTTTCCTGTCTGCCACCCATCCTCATCCATTTCTCCATTCTCTTGATCCAACAATTTTTAGTTTTAATTAAGCACTGTACTTTCTGCTCATTCAGAAATCACTCTGGAATTGTAACTAAATAATCATATTTACTTTACCTTTCAGTGGTTTTAATGTTGTGGGTGACTTTAATATTTGCATTTGATTCTTGCATACATACTAGGGTTTGCAGTGTTGTGTTTTTTTGCCAGTCGACTACTCATTGTTATCGTATTAGCTTTGTACTAGACTCTAGTGGCAGATGGTCATTTGGAGGTGCGATATTTACGTCAAGAAAATTTTGGTTCTTGGTTTAATTCTAGAATCAGACAAAGTTCAAAAACAGAAACCTCTTTCACAGCTGTCCATGCTTCAGTGCCCTGGTGAGTCTGGTGGGTCAAATGATGGAGAATCATTCTGAATGCATAATAGCTGGCATATTGTTTCTACGCACCTGCCTCACACTTAATCTCTCGTATTCTGCCTTTTTATGAAGGGTGATCAGCCACGTCTCACCACCGTGCTGGAGGAAGCCTTCTCAAAGTTCTACAGCCGGAATGGTTCCCTCAACCCCGTCACTGTTTCCTCGTAGCGGAGGATTGGACAGTCCTAGCCGTTTTCTTCATCGCTCCTTATCCTCGCGCTTGGGACAGGACTCTAGCGCTTTATTGCTCAGTAGACTGGGTTAAAGCTTTGCAGGGATGGATCAGGAGCCCCCCCCCACCCTAAAAAAAATTCCTGCACTCTGTTCTTCATACCGCTGTAGGTGGCAGAAACTGTTTGCCTGATGTTTGTGTACATTTATTCTCTCAGTGTAGCCATCTGCTTCAGAAGAAGAAAAATGACAAGATTATTTGTCAGTATTAAAAGCTGTAATTTTTTTTTTTTGTTGTTTTTGTTCTTTTTTACCTACAGTATAAGTGGGATAGATTATTAAGATTTTTTTTTTTTGAAGCACACTGCGCATATGATATGATATCATCATGATACCCAGAGTCTTCTCTTATTTAAAGAAGTATCCCACCGTTTACGGCTTTAACCAGTTCTCATAAAATGTAAAGTATGACCTAGTTGTCTTGTCTTACCTTTTAAAGGTGCACTAGTTAGGATTATAGTTTTTATTGTGTAAATTCTGTCAAAGATGCACATGGTCATAAATGTGATGCGAACGTCACGTGCATCATTAAGCCAGCATTGTGCACCAGTTTCTGTTTGTATAATTCGAATGGTACGAATATACTTGTTATAAACAGTGAATGTGCATTGAATGAAGAACGATTAAATAATGACCTTCATTAGGAAAAAAAAACAGTTTGTGAACAAGAATCTTCAAGCGTTAATTAGAGCACCTTTTTAAGGTAAGCAGTAACTGTGGTTCAGCTTTGACCCACAATGCAACATTAGCCAATACTGTGAAAGAGGGGCTGTCAGTGTTTGGGTGGGGGAAAAATGCAGATTATTTATCTACATTATATACTTAAGGACTATCTTAAAGCGTGTTTCACTCTCAACGTTGTGGCAACTGTTTGTGAATGTATGCTCTTGTTCGCTGTATATTTCTTCATCTAAATGGTGTGTGGAGGAACAGCACCGGTTTTGACCATTTCCCCTCACACCCCCCCAATAGTTTGACAGTTGAGTTTCAATACATTGCTAAACTACACCATATATTATTTGTTAATATGTGCCTTCTGTAGACGGAGAAAAGGTCGGGCCTTGTTTAGATGGCAGTCGTTCCACTCTTTTTATGGCTCTTTATTTGCTGGTTACTGATATGCGGCTTCTGTTGTTACAGGACAATACATTGACTCTTAAGATATGCATGCATGTAGAAATATCTAAGTTGATCTTTAAATAATGTCATTTTACATTTGAACTCGGAACCGTTTTTTTTTTTTGTTGTTGTTTTTTGCCTCAGAAGAGTCCGTCTTTAAGTGTTTTTGAGGGTGAAATCTAATAAACTCAACTTCAGGCGTAATGCATACAAATGCTTCCCATCAGCATCTTGGTATTTAGAAGAAAAAGGTCAACACCTAGTTCCTCATTTATCTGATGGCTCTAGCTTTCTTCTGGATTGCGCATTTCACAGCTGCGTTTTCACCTATGCTTAAATGTAATACAAATTACTGTGATGCACATTGTCCTCTCCAACAGCCAGATTCTTTTTATCAATTCCGACCTTTCCCTGTTAAATTATGAGTAACTGACTTATTTATATCTGACACTTGTAGCAGAATCAAGTTGTTTTTTTTGGCGCACATTTTTTACTGTGACAATGTCTTTTCACTTTGTTCGCCCTAAGACAGCCTCATATTTTTTGTTTGGGGAAGATTCTTGAATGAGTGACTTCATCGCATGGCCAATCAACCAGTTGGTCAAATGTTGTTCATTTTCTGGAAAGTGTAAAACAATTTAAAGGCACCCTGTGCACGGGGTCATGTTAAGGCTTTTCAGAAAGCTGAAAAAAAGAAAACTAAATGCTTTAAGAATGAGAATATCTTCAGGAACGTATATGCCCCCCCGACACCTGACCATTACGTGAAGAGTAATGCTTTTGTTTCATTTTCTTTTGTGCATCAGCCAAACATGTAACACGAGATGGATTGGCAATGATTTATGAACCTGTGAAAGGATGTTAATGTCAAAGTTTGATGTAATTTTTGGAAAACTTGACAATAGTAGACACTCTCTGAAGTCATCATGACAGTAAGTAGCTTGTAACTGCTTTGACTACACAACTCTTCTGTATCTTTTTAAAAGTTGCACCATTTCTTGATATAAAGATGACACTTGGAGCACTTCGGATTGTGAGTCTGTCATATTTTGTAAGCCTTCATTAAACATTTTCAGCGAAAATGCCAGAAGAACGCAGTAGCCCTTGCACAAATGCAAAATAAAACATCAAAACTGAGAATCATTTATTTCATTATTCAAAAACAATCATATTACATAAATCAGCATGCAGGTCAACACAAATAATTGAATATCTCATTTTGTTTCAGGGAAAAGTACATCAAGCCAGAAAAATAAATATCTCGTTAAAAAAACAACCCCATTGATACATAAAAAGGCAACAGGTCCAGAGACGTGAAAACCTACAAACGTTTTTTGGGAATCAGTTTCTTTACAATGTGTTTAATGTAAAAAGGAATACAAAACCGTACAAAGCACTTATATCCACATAACTGACAATAAGTATTGGCTTTTTATAGAAATTGTCTGATTATAGTTTTGAGGCACAGAAGCACATCATGAGTCACTTGGGCTGTTCTTGTCATGAAAGTAGTCATGGCCTCTTAACCTTAAAATATCACTGAGGTCCAGCATTGATCACAGCTAGGCTTTCAGATTCAGCATGTTTATGGGTTTGCCTGGATTAGTCCAGATTATTATAAAATTCAAAGTGATTCGGTACCAATTTTCAATCACTGTACAATCTGACATGTCAGCTTCTGTGAGCCAGCAGACTTTTTTGTTCCAAATCTTGACATCTGATTGGCTCTCTAAATGACATTCCTTAAGCATGATATTGACATCATCTTGATTAGTCTAATGTGGTCCATAAATATACCCATTCCAGCACCTCACACTTATTTTTAATGACACTCAGTTTTAGTTTGTAGTCTTTTGAAAGTTATTGAAAAAAAATCATTCATACATCAGTATTAAAGGATGCATATCAAAGTTTTTATTTTACCAAGCTCTAGTCCTGGAGGGTCGTAATTCAGCACAACTGGCTGCTTTCTTTTCACACATACCCCCTTCTTTGAACGGGACACTGTTTGCTAGCTGTTAACACAGTACTGGAATGTGCAGCACTGTTTCCTTAGAAGGCTTCAATATGAGCCTCTGAGTAATCACTATATTTATATGTGAGCGTCGCACCTAACACAGATGTTCCAGATGTGTTTGTACAGGAGATGTAAAAGAATCAGTACATTCACATAATCCAACAAACGTAAATGATTATGGTGAAAAAAAATAGGTCAGACTTTAGGGCTGAACAATTAATCACTTTTCATCATTTGATAGAGTACAATTTTTAAATCACAAGACCTGCAATTTTCATTCATAAATAGCAAGGCTATACTTATACTTTAAATTGGGGACTTCTGGAAAGTCTGGAATAGAACATACAGCATTCAAGCCTAAAAACTGGCGTGCTGGTCATGTTTGTGGAAAAATGCTTTTGAAATCTTATTCACTATGTTGATTATATTGGATAAAAAAAACTGCCCTATTGATTTCTCATCACGCCAGATTCACGAAGGCATATCACAATCACAGTATAATCACAGAACAGCAGCCCCATCGATATCCTTTCTTTCTTATATTTTATTTTTTCCCTGGGCTCCACTTACCAAAAAAGCCATCAAGATTTACATTTTTCAAATGTCGGTAGTTGTGGACTGAATTTAATCTGGAATGAATGTCCAGTGTGAGTTTACAGTCAGACTGTCGTAATTGTAAGATAATTTCATTTTTATTTTTTTACATTTATCCCTTAGAATTACACAAATAGTTTTTGTTACTGTGCGTACAAGACTTTCATATATAATTCACCTCTGTACGGATTGAATATTTTTCCTCATATCCTCATTTAAAATCCAGTGGAAACACCCTTAAAACTTAAAGTGGGCGGGGCTGAACTGCTTCAGGCCAAACAGGTGGATACATGTAAATACTGGGGATATACAGATATGGCTCAGATGCTGCTATTTTCTATTCATATCTGACAAAATTGATACATAATAAAATACATGGATAAAACGAACTGGGACAGGATCTACCTGGATTAGATCTGTAGAGAAATGTCAAGTTAACTCTAAACATGTTGACCTATAATTTATAAACAAAATATCTGCTGATAAAACATGTTTCTGAGGTCATTGAGCACCCACAGTAATATAACAGAAACAATAAAATGTAAACAGGGTGTTCTTGGTTAAATTCGATATGTGAACTGGGGAGTAAAAAGTTGCAGCCTGAACATCTTACACATAAATCAGATGGGTTTTTTCATGAAACTGGCTGATGAACTGCTGAGGTGACTCGTTTTTGTTTGAACATGAAAATCATGCTGTACCTCGACCTTCCAGGACTGCAGTTGGACTCCCCTGATCTAGGTGGTCTTCACAAAGCATATCTTGAAAGTAGTGGAGTGAAAACCCTTTTGCAATGGCATCTTGCTGTTATAAAGAGCAAGTCTGGAGGCGTGGTGAAGATTTTAAAAAAAGGTCACTGTTGCTTTCATCAGTTCTTCTTTAGCACCACAAATCAGTTGTACAATCAGCTTTGTGTTGTCAAGAACCACTGGCTCCAAGAAAGGTCATCTTCATCTCCTCACTGTCTCAGAGTTGTAAACGTGACCGCTCTCAGCTTACTGGAGACTGCTGGCATTGTCAGGGAAGCCCAGGCACACTGTCCGACCGAAAATCAGGACAAAATGTGTCGCCCTCCGTCTGGACTGGCAGAATGAGCTGATCAAAAACAGCTTAAAAAACAAAAGGCCTCCGATTTGTCTTGTGTCAATGTGTCTATTTCTTAAGACACTGATACATGAGCCCTCGGGGGTTTAGGACGTAGCGATCCGAGTTGAGGAACTTGAGGTACTGCGGCACAGCTGAGCGCGGAGCTACGTAGGACATACCTGGAGCGACTGCCATAACCTCAGCAATCTTCTGCTTCATCTCCTTTACTTCCTGGTCCTGCTTGACAAGTTTAACTACAGACAAGAAGAAAACATTCAAGTAAAATGAGCCACACAAATCAGTGATAGATGATCTTACTGTCACAAAATGTTAAGAACTGTCAGTCAGTCAGTCATTTTCTGGGCCGCTTGTCCTAATTAGGGTCACGGGGGGGGGGGTGTGCTGGAGTCCATCCCAGCTCACACAGGGCGAAGGACGGGGACTTATTCCTATATTGTCACTATATTGTTATGATATTGTGATTTTTCAGTGCATCGTTACATCCAAAAAGATGTAGGCCATCTAAAATGTGGGTTATTTTTAAAAAAAGGATATTTGTTCTGAGGTCATATATTTTCTATGGTGTGCTGAACATAAACAGAACATTGGCAAATTCTAAAGTCATACTAGTTTAAAAGTTTAATTGGCTCATTGTGATTCATACTGGAACAAAAACATGTTGCATTGCAGAGACCTGATATGAATAACTAATGTATTTTTGTAAAAACTAAACAGAAGAGTTCTGCTCTTGGTTCTTATTTGATTGAGTAGGATGTTTCTTTTCCACTGTTTCCTTATCAACCTGGTAACTCCATTTCTCCTTCACATATTTTTACAGCAGTGTGAGGGTGGAGGCAAGCATGTGCTTTCTAAGCTTCATGAAGCACCAGTGCATCTATTAAACTCATCCTTGAACTGCTGAATGCACTTGGTGGACAACTTGAATGTAATTTTAAGGAATTGGTGACTAAAGCTCTGAAAGAAACATGGTTAGATACAAAGAAAAAGGTTTCCTAGGGTTAGGCTTCTGACCTTGGGCTATCTCCAGTTGCCTTCGGGCATCCCCCAGTGCGGAGAACAGATCCAGTTTGAGGCGGGTTTCTGCACTCAGGTTGTATTCTAAGTGCTGAGCTTTGTCCTGCAGGGAGGAGAGCGCTGAAAGCAAGGCATCAGCTTCCTGCTCTGTGCATCTGTGCTTCTGGAGGCTCTGAGGACAAGCAGACAGACATCATGGATCAGATTCACACCTTTGTAAGTTCCTGTTGAAGCTGGACTGGTTGTACCTGAAGAGGTTCTGTAGTTTCAAATGAAGCAGGATTTTGATCTAGTATGATTCTGCAGGATGGTAATACAGGCTGAGACTTCAAAATGGTAGAGTTATTTTAAACCAGTGTTGATCTAAACTGTGAGACGTTTTTTAGTAGTTTTTTGACTCTTATAACTATGGATTTCTTTTGATCCCGTGTAAATCTGCAGAGTGTGCCACCCCATAATAATTGTAGAGTGCTTAAAATAGAGTATGAATCTTTTTCCTTTGATTTAGTATGCTCTAGTCAGTGCTTTTGCTCTAGCATGAATCTGCAGGACAGTTACACATCCTAAAAGTAATAACTGCAGGTGTGGTTTTAATTGAGTATCTGCAGTTTGAATATTTGTAAAATGTGACAGTGATGGGGGTGATTGAAATCCAGTATTGATCTGTTATGTGTGCAATTTTTATATTATGGAGTGATTTTAATTAGTATGAATCTTCAGTGTGTGTAGTTTATATAGTCTAATAGCAATAATTGTTGGGTGAATTTAATCCAGTATGAATCTGCAGTGTGTGCAGATTTTAAAGCATGAAAGTAATAATTGTGGTAAAACCAATCCAGCATCAGCAGTGCTTAAATAGATCCAGCCTGGATGCACAGTTATTTTATCTAAAAGCACATGGCACTCATCCTGGTTTCAGCTTCAGGGCTCCTTTGAGTAAATGTCAACGTAAGTAAAAACTGACGCAGATGTATAGTTGTCGTTTAATTGGGTTGTAAAGTTAATAATCAATTAACATGAGATTACACAGCCCCTGTCCAATCAGAAATGCAAAATGTTTCAAACGTTTGTCCAGAAATGAGTTAGAATGATCAGAATGTGTTTTAGTTGAGAAAAGCAAAGGCAAATCCAGAATGAACTGTGGATGAAGTGCTAGCATGCGCAACGATGCAGGAAGGGTAGCCAGGCTTCTTTTGTGTTTAGTGATCAATATTCTATTATTCTATATTATTCTATATTAGTGACTTCAAAACACATTTTTTTCCATTAGTACTTTTTCTTCAGAAATTAAGAACATTAAATGTGAAGTTTTAGGGCCAGTGCAGCAGAGCAAAACATTGCAGAATGAAATGCGAACATCCAAACGTGTCCATTAATAAAGCAATGAGTCTTAAGCACAAAAACATTCTGCAGCAGGACAAATTAGTGTTGTTTACCTTTATTACTAATAAATTGTAATATATTATCCACACTATTTTGCTTCGACAGTGCTGAATAAATACTTTACACACTGGGAATATGCAGCTTTAAAAGCAAATGCAGCTGCTGCAAAACAACAGCAGGGTTTTCTGAAAGCATGCTTTATGTTGCACAATACATAATACACCACCACTTAAAATGAATGGCACAAAGAACAGAAAATGAAATCAATTAAAATCAAAAGTACAACCAGAACCACTCAAAATAACCATTCCCTCAAAACGACAAATACAACAACAGGCGTAACTCCAAAGACACCAAGCCAGTATCCACAGATGTCATACACAAAGGATGGGAAGACACAAATCCACAAACAAAACTACTCAGATGTGTTGTCCAACGTTTTTGTGAACCACAAGTTTTTACCTCCACTTCTTTTTCTAGAGCTAGCACTCGATTCTCTTTCCCCTGATAGTCCAGCTGTAGTTGTTTGTACTCTGTGTCTAGATCTCTAGCTTTTTTCCTTAACAGCTGCATTTCAGTGTGTTCCTGCCTAGTGGATGGGAGAAAACAGCAGTTTCAGCTGACAGCAAAAAGCAGAGCTTCGTGACCTGCTCTGCATATATTGAAAGAAACTTAATTCTGAAATGGTCACTGGTTTTAGCATTTATACAGCAAGAGAAGAGAGGGAACATATTCAGAGTAGAGCAACTGAGCAGGCAGCAGCATTAAAAAGGTAAGAAGTCTCTTCGTGCACACCTGCATTCATTATGTACCCTGTCATACCTGTTTGATGCACTGCGAAGTAAATAGGCGGACTCATCAAATTTTTGGGATCGGACGTCTGCGAGCTGTTTTTCCACCAAAACTCTGCAATCCGTTTCGGCTCTGGTTTTCTTCTCCAATATAGCACAGCTCTGTTTGTCCTTCTGCCTGGATTTTGTCAGGTACTGAAGCCTTAAAAGGAAAGAAAAAGAGATCAGGAGGCACAGCAGAAAACATCATTAGAAGATTAAATGAGCTGTAAAGATCTGAAAATAGGTTTATGTGCCCAGTGGACAATTATATCATTCTCTTCAGGTTTTAAACCATGAAGAAACTAATACTTTTGTTATTACCCAACTAGCTAGGTACACAGACACTCACACCATCCACAGCACACTATGTCTGTCTTGGTTGCTCCACTTTAAAAATAAGGTTGCCAGAAAATAATTAATTACATGATGCCAAAAGAACCATTTCAGTCTTCTAAAGAGCGTTTTAATGGATGGTCCTTTAAACAATTACAAATAAAATGAAATAAAAACATTTGTGCAAGATGATTAGTGTGACGAGCTGGACCTTAAAATTACACCTTAACACTGAATATCCTTTATACCTTCACATACATTCTTTAAATTGGCACATTTCCTTTGCAATCCTTCCTTTGAATGAAATAAAGTTCTTCCAGGGCACAACTCAACAAACCCATTGAGGAACCTTTAAAAATGTGCTGATGATCCACAGCTCAACCTGCAATTGCTCAGTGGAGATGATATGATAGTCCTGGTGACTTTAAAATGCAAGGTAAGGTAAACGGACCTGATCAAATAGACTGTGAGTGTAGATGTTCATACAACCATTGGATCAGTTGAGCTTATTCTGAGTGGGTGATCTCTGGGAAAGCACGGGATCATAAAAGAGAGCTCACTTGTTCTGCAGAAGTTCGTTTGCATGTCTGAGCAGTGAGACTTCAGGCCGCAAGCTGTTCTCACTGTTGGTGAGGTTACAAATGTGACTGCGTAACTCCTGCTCGTTCTGTCGGCTTGTCTGGAGCTCCACCTTTAGTTTTCTCATTTCTTGTTCCAGCCTGCACCAGACAGTGAAGACAACACTGGTGTAAAATATATTGAGCAGAAGGAGACGATTTTGGAATTTGGAATTTAGCCTAAAATCAATGCAATATCAATGTAAAAAAAATTATTCTAATCAATTATAATACTATTTACTAAACTATTGGCCAAATAAAACTCAACTCTCAAACTGTTTAAATCTAACAAGATTAGATTTACTTTAGAATTTCACTTTGAAAGAATGTATAATATTTTTACTTGGATATTTGTTCAGCATGAGGATTCTGAAGACTCTGAATGTTTGAGCTCCTTTCTGCTGCATCTGAACTGGAGCTGATGGCTTTAGGGTTTTTTTGCTTTTTCTCCCCTTTGCTGGTATTGATGCTCACAGAGCTCTTCTGCACTTTAGCCTGGGAGCCTTTGGAGGATTTCTGTGCTTTACCACTTGGGTCCTCCTGAGGTAGGTGAGCTAGGTTTTCAGGGATGTCAGGTTGAGACACTGAAGCCAAACGCACTTCAGCTCCATGTGGCTTGGACCCCAGAGGCTGAGGGTTGGGGTCTCTAAACTTTGAGTCCCCCGAGTCTCTCTCAGTCCTGCTCTGCAGTCTGTGGAGCTGAAAGCAGTCCTCCAGGTCCTGCTTGTCCTCTGATATGATGACATCGTTTTGACATTGGTATTGCATGGGCCCTGGTTTGGTCCTCCATTTGGATTCTATGTACAGGGAGAATAATTTAAGTTAGCATGTGAAATATTTAAACTAGGGGTACTTACTAGTATTAGTGGCTGATATATATTATTGCTATTAAATGGTACCATGTAATAGTGTATCATTTTATAGGGAATTACCCATGAATACAGACCATAATTAGGTCCCATTAGGGTTTAACTTTCCTAATGACATAGCGGTTCCCCTGCTTTACAGCTTTAACTGTAAGACTTATGCTCATCATAAATGGATTAAAGTGTGAGCTTGTTAAAAAAGAAGAACGTAGTAATGTGTTCAAAGCTTAAACAGTACATATTGAGTGATAGTCCTGTGGGAGTCTTGAATCCTGATGAAGGCATTGGGGGAAATATCAGATGCATTGTTTTTTCACAATACTGACCTCTTGTTTGTGCTGTACTTTAATATCAATTTTTCCATTGAACATTGTACTGAAACCTGTGGTACCAGAAATCTTTAACTGTTTATTTTTCATTGGTTATCTCTCCAGTACGGAAGGATCTAGTTTTTTGGTACCTGATTGCTGATGTTTTCTTTGATAACACTCACTGAGTAAGCTGTATAAGCTGATATAACCTTGGTAATGTGTCAGTTAAAATACACAAAACCAGCAATGTACTTCTGTTTCATTCCGTAGATAAAAACATTGCAAATACTGCACCAGATATTCTGCTGTCACAGTGTAGATCGTATGTATGAATAAAACAGCCTTCAACAACACACATGAATGGTTCAGCTGTATTTTAATTTTCTAAAAAACGTATTCATACATCTTAGATAAATGGGGTTTTGGTAATATTTTGGACCGATCTCCTAATTGCAACATTTTTAATAAAAATACATGCTGGCTAGATCAGAACTACGTTTTTGTAAACAGCATCAGTCACATAGAAATTACAAATAAATATTTTGAATCAACCTATTACAAATATTGTGACTCATCAGTTTCTTAGTTCTATAAACTATGCATACATGTTTTCAAAAGAATCATTTAGCCTCTAAAATGCAATTTAATTCAGTATTTAATATTTATAGTTAAGGTCATTTAGACAAACCAGTTTTTCATTTAAACAATTATATTTAAAAACAAAGATTACTAAATAACTTTGGAAATGGACCAGAAATTCCAAACAAGTGCATCCCTGATCCCTACACAGAGCCTTCTACAAGACCAAAGGCAGAATGTATGAGTAAGAGTGAATTTGTTCTTGCCTTCCACCCCCAGCTTTGGGTAGAGTTGTGTGTAAGGAGGTAGGGGCTGTTGAAGGTGATGCATGTGCAAGTCACTGTTACTCTGAACTGCTTTTTGAGTGCGAAGCTTAAAGATGCTGGAGAAGTAGCATGTTGCATCAAATCCCATGTACACTAGTGGATACCCAATGCTAGGAAAAAAGAAACATTATATCTGCATGTAAAAACGAAGCATTCTCTATATAGATGCATTCCGGGGCTGTATTACACAAACGTCCTAAACCTTATCTGCTTGGTTGCCATGACAACCTCAGTTAGGGTTGATTTTAGGACAGTTCTATAACAAACTGACAGCTCCAGAGTCAATCGCAAAGCATGCAGGAAAATCCAGCAACGTTACATTTTTTGTTTCAAATTTTAATTTCTATTGTCCAGATAAGATGTTTACAGCTCAGTTGTGCATTCATGAGACTTTAGATTGAATAAAATGAGGTGAGAGCAAATGTAAATTATCACAAGATTTCCTTCTCAGCTTGTAAGATCTTAACTCGAAACTAAAAAAAAGAAATATTATGTAATACAGTCCCAAGGTAGAGAGCTCAATACACAATAAAATTTCTTACTGTTAATTAATACTGTTTCAAACATGCAATACGGATACAGTAAACTATTAGCGTTTAAAAACCAGGACATTACCAGTGTGCAGCAAAGAGATGAGATAGATTGGCGTATGGATTCTTAAGGTCTCTCAGTCTGAGGGAGGCCTCTGTATATACAAGTAGAATCCATAAAGTCACAGAGGACATACAAATGCCCTTCTCTGGAAAAAGAAAGAAATGTTTATCAATATCAATCATTATCAAATGCTCAAAAAATCAGAAAAATAATCAGTTAAACAGAAATACTGCTATGATTATTATACAGATTTTTTTATGTGTTTCACACATTCCACTGCACCAAATTCAATTATACGGTTTAGTGTTCTGTTTAGTGTTCTGAAAGTATAGTATCATATGCTTAGAAAAGATATTAATGCAATAATTATCATGAATGCTGATTCTGAACTGATTCTGGGGATATTTTTTTTCTTACCTGTGTGCCATATGTAGTTAAGTAAGACATACGTGCTGGCAGCAAAAAACAGCCAGTGTAGGGGTACAAAAATTAAGCAGAATATGTCCAGGGTAAATGCTGCACACACAAACACAACACAGATAGCCTAGAAAAAAAATACAGAAACATCAGCTACCCAGGTATTCAGGAATACACCATGCTACTCAAGATTTTACTGATAAAGGCTGTGACTCTGTCACTCAATTATATTAAACTAGTAACAAACATCTAGCAATAATAAACTAGGCCTTGCTTTTGCCCAGAATTTTCCAAGATCAAAATAATTGAAAAAAAAATACTAATTAGCTTTAAAGACTTAAAGCCTTTAGGCAATACTCTTACTCTCTTAATATAAGTGAGAGAAAAGTAAGAGGAAATTTTAAAATGCACAAAAACGAATCACTGCTAATTCACTTAAACTGAATTCACTTAAACTGAATTCACTTAAACTGTGAAAGTCCCGCTTGATTACATTCTAAAGCCACAGTGTTTACAAAATGAAATGTAAATTTGAAACAATAAAATTCATCTCAATCAGCACGTTGCAGTGTGGAGATCAAACAGCATCACTAGAAACAGCCTATCAGCTCTAAGTATTACACTGCTCAGCTTGATTTTGTATTAAAATGCTTCATGTTGATGACATACTCAATGCTTAATGTTCAATATTGTTAGAACCCACAAATATATCAAAAAAGTGTAAAAAAGGATCTTTAAAATTTTGGAACCAAAAAATTGGATTTCTTCATCAACAGCGTTATTTTAAGCTACACTTGTCGCAAACTGAAACATTATTGATCATTGCTGGGGTACTGTAGGGAAAATCAAAAATGATCTTTTTCAGTAACAAAATAATGTAATGCATTACTTTAAAAACATTACAGTTTCTGATTAAATAAAGATTGCATTATGTATGAATTATGTCTGTAATAGAGCAGTATTAATTATGCGGGATGCTTTTAATGAGTACTCAATACTTAATACACAGTGTGCACGTGCATGTGCTGCATTGCTCATATCAACTGTTTAATACTTCAGTGGTGGGAACTCAGCTGCCACAATTCAGAATATCCTTAAACTAAGCAAATACCAACTGTTCTTGAAATGTTTTTTATTGGCTAGTTATAAGAATTTAAATATATCATTAGTTAATTTTATCTCAGGTTTAGTTGTCTGTGATGAAAAAGACAAAGCTATTGATAAAGGCAGGGATATTGACAGGTCTTTAAATAGAGTTTACTGCGGTTGGCTATTTCGTTGTAAATAAATTAATAAAAATAACCACAGGTTTTTCTTGTGCATTTTCCTGTTGTTAAAGAAGTGTATAGGGTAATAGAGTATAACCTAAAAAAAGAGCAATAAGGAGTGAAGACCAGCTGATGCTGATGATGATTCTGATCATTCAGCAAAAAAACCCCCAAAAAAACAACAAGCCTACCAGTCCATGACAGTGGAACGTGGTGTAGACTGTTCCGAGGAAGAGCCAACAAGGCCACAAATATTCCAGTCTGAACTCAAGAACAAAGTCAGCCAATAGCACCAGGATCCAAACTATCATGAACTTCAGGAAAGAGTATGCACTGAAAAGAAAAAAGAAAGAAAATAAAACCACCATAGAAAGAATGCGGGCATTTTGTGTAATGTTTTCTATTAAGGCATGATAAAATGATATCTACTTAAAGATTATGTAGTCTTATTAGAACTTTAAATGCACATTATGGCCCAGTATTCGTCTACTGTTCTGGGAAGGCCTTTCACTGGATGCTATTGCTTTGGTGATTTTATTGCTTTCAGCCTCAAGAGCATAACCAATAGAATTTGACTCTGACAAACACAAGATTAAGACTGGGTCATTAGTGAGCTCATGGAACTACAGTAGATGTACAGTTCAGCATCACAAGCATCCCTCAAAATCCCAAAAGTACTGGATTGAGCTTCATCATGCAAGAAAATTCGTGTTTGAGTCAAATTCTATTGCATTTGGATTACAGCAACTGTGTGCACAAATCAGCTCCAGTGTCAGCAATGGATGCAAGTAGTTGAGTTCACTGATTAGAAGAAACTCTAACATTTAGAGTAACTGTAAATCAATACAGAAATTAAAGCCAGGTATCCTTAAGTTGAAGGCAAATACAAAACTAAAATATTTTTGAAGAATATGCATTTACTGAATTTAAATCATTAACACATTTGTCTTACATGTACCACACATTTCCCAGACAGTACAGCCACAAAAACATGCATCCTCCTTACTCCTTACTGGCAGCAGCCATTGAATCCCTGAGCACAAAGTAATTGGATAACCTACAGGCTGAATTCCACCAGCCCAAGATCCTTTGTATCAACTTGAGGGACATATGAGATGACACATCAATTAAAAAAAAAGAAAAAAAGAGGATATAGGTGCCTATGTGAACCTTTAAAGGCATCATCATAATGAATGTGCAGCCTATTGTTTTGGTTTCCTTTGTTCTTGTGCTCTGCCTTCAGCATCCTTTTGTGTTTGGTAACCATGGCAACGTCTGATTCCATCAACTGCATCAGGACCAAAAGCAAGGGGGACAAGGAGTCCAGCAGCGTGTGGTCATTTTTCCTTTAATAAAACACACTTACCAGACTTGGTCATTACCCGATGGGCTCTGAACCAGGTGTGAGTGTGTGTGAGCAGAGAAATTAGGCCCACCAGCACCAGAGCGAACCTGACGTGTTTGCTATTTATGGAAAGATGAAATCACATGCGATGAGAGCATGATTAGTTTGGCACAAAATGCTGATATAATTTCCTCTCAAATGCAAATCCTTTCAGGAACACTTCAACAAATCCAGTCACGCCGTTAACAGCCGGGGTGATGCTGTTGGATGCTTTGCCCATCACCACTCCTGGACCAAAACACAAAGAGAGCTACACACACAATCCAAGTGATGCTCATCTGTATCCTGAGATCCTTCCTTCCCTTGCAGCCTAAAAAAAAAACATCCAAAATCAGGGAGAAAGATTCCTGATCTCTTCTCTGTCCTTTGTTCAGTCCTGTCTGCTTCTCCTCTTGCTTCATCAGGAGATAAAATCAGTGTATGTGAAGCTGACAGGCTATAAAACAGGGAGGAACAGACATAAACAGATGTGTGTTGTGGTAATAATGGTAATGGAGGACAAAGCTTCGTCGAGGCTTCATATTTACCATTTCCCGTTCCACCTTAAATGCTTAAGCACCATTTAAGGTGGCAAATTCGAGCAGAGCCCAATCGCGGGAGCAATGCTGGGCGACACTCAAGGCTATTGATCTGATCAGGATTTAATCGATAGTTGTGTTGTTGTCGTCGCGGAGTGAAAGAGAAAAACAGAGGCAGCATCAGCCTCTCGAAACCTCGCTCACCTCTCAGAGATCTTCTCTGTCAGCCTCAGCTTCTTCATCTTCCGCAGTCTGCCGAGGTCCATGCAGCGTTTCTTCATCTTCCAGCCCGGGGTGTCTGCGCGGCAGGACGGGAGACAGGTGCGATCATGTAGAGGAACCTGGAGCGGAGCTTCAGGAGGAGGAGGAGGAGCTGCTTTGTCCGCGGACTGTGTGAAGAGAACAGAGGAAGAGTGCAGTACTACCTCTCACCACTGTGAACATTATTTACCTCCATCCATGTGCAGGACTTCAGCTCCACGCTGATCCTCATTATTGATCGATTTACCATCAGTGCAATAATCTGTGTTCACACCATCATCTCCTCTCTGTTTCAGTGTATGTAGGTCATCTGGGAGTCCTGTAGCCCTCAGAACCAGTTCCTTAGCTCCCCAGTCCTGGAGATTCAGAGCTGGATACTGTATACTGCATACTTTGTGCTCTTGCAGTCTCATGCATCTTTCAAAAATAATAAATTATTTCCATCTCAAGGCATCTAAAGGTCTGCTTTTAACAATATCTTGTGTTAGTACAATGACAAAAATAGGCTTATTCTCTTCTATGATTTTGTCTTATTTTTCTTCTTTTTTTGTCTCTTCTTTTGCCTTGTCTTCACACCCATTTGATCTTTTCTCTTCTGACTTCTTTTTTATTCTTTTTCATTTCTATTCTCCTCTTCTCTCCTGAAATCTCACAGTGCAGACAGACTTGAGGTCTTTCAATCCCTATAAAACACCAACCGCAGTATTTCAGTCATAATAAACAGTGGCGTCCCTGCAAGAGCTTCAGTGTGGCAACATCTGCACATATAGACAGCTGTGTGCATTTTCAATGTGAACGAGCCACTAATGCCGCCTAATACATCTTCATTATCAAAGTAAATGCTTGTGCTAATTAGCTTATGTTACTATCCTCCTTCCCAAAGTCAGCTGTTAACTTTTCGAACTGAAAATAACGCTTCCCTTTAACTAGGTAACTTGTTATTGAGCAATCAATAGCTCAGTGTTAAAGTGACCGTGGCTGTGTCCCAAACCACACTAATTAAACTACTAATACACTAAACCGTGTGTATGAAATAGTACAAAACCTTTGGACACAGGCTTAGACATATAGCATGTACAGTTTAGTGTTTGGTTTGGAACACAGCCCATTTATTCATTGTTCAATACCACTGGGCTGCTCCACAAACATGATCCGTGCCAGATAAATATCAAAAACTTTATTCATTGGTTGCCATTCTTTCACTTCCTGCCCCGAGACACATCTAATAGTAAAAATCCATCCTCTGATCTTTGCCCCTGTTGGGATTCTGCAGAAAGTTCAGCCATCATTGGTTAGAACCACCAATTAGACAACAATATCAGGCATTTTGGCCAACAAAAGTAGGAAAGTACATGGTGGACTATGGAAGAAATCTTTCTTTCGCTCTCCAGGTGGGCAGTCCTTAAAGAATGTGATGCCATTTGAAAAGTTTGAGTAAATGGATTAAAAGCAGTCATGTTCTTAAAATCCAACGCTGCTCGTGTTCAGTGGGTCAGTGAACGGACGTTTTGGTAAATACTCATCAAGCATTTAAGTAAATCTAGACCCATTTTCTATATTTTTATATAGAATGATGGTTAAATAAAACTAGTTTTCCCTTAAAATGACAGAAATATGCAGAACATGTATAAAAGAGGTGAAAATTCTCCTTGCTTTGATGTTATGGTCAATCCTATCAGCTATTGAGAACACAGAACGTTAAGAGAAAGTTAATTTTTGGATAAGTGTTCAGAAAGAATGCTATATTGACCCTCCCATAGTCCAGGATGATAACTGCAGGCTGTGTGTGAGAGTCCGATTTAACAGACATTAATGAACACTGGGGCATGTGTGCTGATCAGTTTAAGTGAAATGATAGTGACTATTTGTCATTGTGAATCAGCACACTGAACCACAACGAAATGCATTCTCTGCATTTAACCCACACACAACTTGCAGCAGGAGGCTGCTATGTCAAGCACCTGGGGAGCAGTGGCAGGGACGGTACCTTGCTCAAGGGTACCTCAGGGCAACCTACTGGTCTGGGATTCAAACCCATGACCTTATAATCCTGGGACCTAGTCCCAAACTGCTGTTTTAGTCTTTTTAAACATTTTCTTTTCATCTAGCAACAGCAGATCTTGGTAGAATATTGACTCCTTCAAGATCAATGATGATTAGAAAAGAAGTGATACATGAGCCCCTTTCCCTGAGTGTCACATTTTTAACTTTTAAAATGAGTTTTATTTTTAAGTGTCCTAAACTGAAGCAAGAAAAACTTTACAGCCCAACATTTTTGCAATCATGCAATGAACATGAAGGAAATTGTGTCATTTAAATGAATGTTCCACTGCAAAAAATAGTTAGAAGAGCATAATTGAAAGAAAAATAAAGTCAGTTTAGATATGATTAGCACAAATTAATACGAGGCTATGGATTAAAAATAAATGGCCCCTGAAGTAATTCTGCATTGCCATCTGTATGGACTGGAGCCTAAGAACAAATGAACACCCTGAAAAATCTTTGCAGCCTTAGTCTAGATTTCCTGTTGTTGATGGTCTTCACGAAAAATGCTGACAAGTCTGTACCACTCCACTATAAATAATATTCAAGATTTCTGAGCTCATTTCTGAGTGATAGGGAATGAATTTTGGTCCATGAGTTCCCCCACTTTCTCCTGCAGTATCTGCACAACTTCAGCCAAAATAAAAACATGTGTATCGTCCAAGTCCTGAATAATAAACTTCTTCCCCAATGCTGACGTCTCATCCAAATACAGGAGGAACTGCTTCATGGCAGGGTCACTGTGGAAAGACATAAACACAGCTATAATTTTAGGCGAGTTAGTTCAGTTAATTTAACATTCATTCATTCATTTTCTTAGCCCCTTGTCCTGATTAGGGTCACAAGCGGTGCCGGGGTCTATCACAGCTCCCACAGGGTGAAAGATGGAGAAACATTGTTTGTGTCGTTGTAAAATGAACAATCAACATGAGTACATTACTTACCATTCTATAAGAACTCCTTTCAGGACGTTCACCATCTTAAGACGATGGAGGAGATCTCAAAACACAGAAGAGCAGCTCTTAATCTACAGAAGGACCAAAGAGAACACAAACTGATTCTCAAACGGTCATATACTCCCTTTGGATAGATTCCTATAAAGATCTGAAAACAACTGCTCCTCTAACCTATCGGTGATTATCATGCCTACCAAAACACTATGTGGGATTCATTTGTGTGCACAACTGAAGTGAAAGTGACTATTCTTGTCACTGTGAAACAACTACATTACACCTCTGCTTTTCACCCACACACACCATGCAGCAGCTATTTAAAGCACCCGGGGAGCAGTGATGGGAGCAATACCTTGCTCAAGGGTACCTCAGAACAACTCTCGTTGGGAACTGACGTCATGCTTTACTATTTGGGTAAAAAGTCTCACATTCATTACATGAGGAGGAGGAAACCATCTCAGTTTGCTCAAAAGGTACAGAATGAATGCAGTCAGCTGCAATTTGGGCTGTAATTATTTCATTTTTGTGATAAATATCAATATGAAACATTAGAGAAGCAGGACACTTCAGTAAAAGTGGTTGAAGTGTTAATGTTGCTGAGTTTTGCTACATTGCTTTGCTGTGGCCTCGATGAGAACTTCAGTTCTAATTTTAGGGAACCAGAGTCACCCGGCACTCGTGTCTGCCACACAGTTCTGCCTTTGCAGGTGTTTAAAAAGGTGTAAACTGCGAAACGTTGTAATGAACGAGGAAAACAATCTTACTTTCCGCTCCTTTGTTTCTCTGCGGAGTCAGTAGCGGAGCTGCTGCTGGAGCACCGGGTTCAGCGCTGCTGCGTCAGTAGCGCCCCCTGCTGTCGCGGAGCACAAACCACATCAACATCAACCAGCGGCACGAGCAGCGGTTTAATTCCGCTTCCGGTCAGGAAATACGTCTTCAAACCTCCATAGTGCTAATTATATGGGGGGGACAGGCATGTTTAGTTTAAAATTGGACCCAAAAGTAGTAGCTGTAATCTGCTCGGACCTCTGAAAATCAGTCGATCAATCCATCCATCCATCAATCTATCCATCCCTCCATCCATCTATCCATCCCTCCATCCATCTATTCACCAACCATTCATCCATCCATCAATCTATTCATCCCTCCATCCATCCATCCATCCATCAATCTATTCATCCCTCCATCCATCAATCAATCTATCCATCCCTCCATTCATCCATCTCTCTATCTATCCATCCGTCCATGGTGATTTCAGTTTGGTGACGTCTCCACTCAAACACATGATCACTGCCAGGTTTAGTGAGAGCGTCTGAAGAGGCATCTACCAAACAGTGAAGAAAGAGGAAGCAAAACTGACACAATGTTTAACAGACCCAGCAGATGTGCATTTCACTTTGAACAAATAAAATCCAATCAAATCAAATCAAACAAACACTTTATTTGTTAGGAAGAAGTGCTGCTGATGGTTTCTGGCAAATATTTAAAAGTAAAATCCGCTTTTAGTGTTAGTGGGTTTAGGTTAGACAGTTTATACTATTGTACACAAAATAGGCCTGTTCTAGACTGTACATTTGAGGCAGGGGTATCAAAGAAGGCTCACAAGTTTCCAAACAAGGCATCCTTAAGTACAGTGATCAGTTTTGTGTGTGTGTTAAAAAGAATAAATAAACATAAATATAACGTTAACTGTTAAAAGACATAGTCATCTGCTCCCAAATTACGTTCTAGTGGGCATCTGAGGGGAACACAACAACTTTAACTTGATTAAAATCGCTCAAATCATTTAAAAATGCACAGGAATAAAGCATCATGATTTGTGATTTTTTTCTTTACATACATTTCTCAACTGTATCCCATACATACAGTTTCTTTCTTTCTTTCTTTCTTTTTTTTTTTTATTCTATGAGCCTCAATTCATTTCTCTTTAGACATGAAAGTAAACACATGACAAAGATAAAGAACCCCCTTCAAGTTTTGAATGGTGATGGAAGAATTCAGTGAAACATTTGTTCCCCAAGAGCATCTTGAATAAACTGTAAGCTGCGCTTATACAGAAAAGTGTCCTTCTTTTCAGGTTTACAGATGTTGAGATGATCTACATCCACTTCAATCAGGTCACCAATACCCAGATCTGAAGGAGGGGAAGTTTTGGTGGAATTAAAAAAAGGAGACAATAAAAGATTAACTGATCCATGAAAGAGAAATGACTGTTTAATTTAGATTTTTAGTGGTGGTGTGGTTTCACCATCAACCTACCTGCTGAGTGTGCAGGAACAACCAGTAGTTTTATCATTGGGCCAATGGATGTGGGCTGGGTTTCTGCAAAACTCAAGATCTTGAATTCCTGGTCTTTGGCAATGCTGGTGAAACTCTCATTCAAGTTTCGCAAGGCAGGTGAGTCTGCAAAGTTGGAAAAGTAAGGCATATTTTGTAATGTTTTAGCATTTTACAAAACAAAGGAAAAGGTAATTATGATATTCTAAGAGAAAAAAAGCACATCAAACCTCGACAGAGCTCTTTCACTTCTATGGAGGGAAACAGGAGATACCTCACATTTACTGAGTATTCTGCCATGAAAGTGCCATGGTGAGGCACACTATAGAACAAGATTCCTTTGGTGTTCTTGACCAGAGGACTCAGATCAGGATCCTTTGAGGCATCTAAGAGCATCTTTTTCACCAGTAAACCTAGTAAATTTTAAATCAACGTATTACAAAGCACAATGTATACAAAACCTCAAAATAAGCAGATTACCTATTAAACTTGTAGCAACTGTTAGCAACCCATATCAATTAATGTCTCCAAATGGAAAAAGGCATGATGATGCAGGTATCTTAAATTTCAGTCAGGATAAATAAAGTGCCTACCTATGTATCTTTATTCATAAAATACAATGAAATGCATTCAAGCAGCTGAAGTAGATTAAACATTTTTCATTTCAATATTTTACCTATTTGATAAATAATCTTATTTTTTATTGTTTAGGTTATTAGTCTTGGGCTACCAAATTTGGTACATGTGAGAAATCGCTTCTGGGTCTTTAATGACAGCAATAACTAACCTCCCATACTGTGTGCCACCCAGACCACTGGCCTCTCCCCTACTCCAGCAGCCTTGAGCTTTTTTAGCAGCTCTCCACTCCGATATGCCAAGGATTTTCTGAAAGGCATAAACATTAACATTTTAAGGCAGAATGAACAGGAACCTACTGTGACTTCTGCATAGGATTTTTGTAAAATGCTTTGTGGAATCAAGATGCTTTATTTGTGTTTACCTCTGGTTTTCAGCAGGGCACTTGGCCCTCCAGTCACTGAGATGGGTGTCATACTCTACAGACAGGATTCTGAGATTGGGACAGTCTGCTGCCAACCATGACTGCGGGTTAGAAGAAACCAAAACAAATGAAAGCAGTTAGTAAAGCAAAATACTAGTCTATGTTTTCCAGATATAAATCACTGCTTTGATATTTGACTTTTTAAGATTTGCACCATACCTTAGGCCAGCACTCAGTGTATTCTGGTTGTACTCCCACAGATTTTTCCTCCTCAGTTAAATCACAGTCTTTCTGTCGCCAAGTCTTAAAAGCAGCTCCCAGAAGTCCATGGACAAAGAGAACATCTGCTTTGATGGGCTGGCTAAGTTAGAAATGTGGAAGGACAAGCTTTATCAGGAACCGTTGACAAACTACCACCAATTATTGGGCATAATTTTTTTTAAATGGCTCTGAAAATCTCTCTACCTGGTGCGGCAGTGTGGATGTAAAACATAGACACCATCCTGGTACTTCTGCACCTCTACATCTCTGTCCAGGTTGGCTAAAGCACGGGCAGAGTGGGATGCCTGCATGATGTGAGGAGATTGCACCATCTCAGCCAGGACAGACACCCAACCTGCAACAAAAACCCAAAAAGATGAATGGAAATGCATTAAATCTCAAAAAAAAAACAAAAAAAAACAGGCATTGTAATATCATTAAGATGAGGAAAAAACATTAATGCTGAAGTGTTTTAAAGAAGAAAAACATTATCAGTCACAGCTGTTCCATCTGCCTATTGAGAACACTTCTACTCTTCAAAGTCATGCCGGACATGTATGGTTATTCAATTTTCACAATGGTGCTAGCATTAGAGGGAATAACTAAAGTGTTTTTTGCATGATTGATAAAACTGATGTATGGAGAAAGGTATGCACAATGGTGCAAATAGCCAATATACAGTACTGTGCAAAAGTTTTAGGCAGGTGTGAAAAAATGCTGTAAACAAAGAATGCTTTCAAAACTGGAAGTGTTAATCATTTATTTTCATCAATCAACAAAATGCAGTGAATGAACAAAAGAGAAATCTAAATCACATCAATATTTGGTGTGACCACCCTTTGCCTTCAAAACAGAATCAATTCTTCTAGGTACACTTGCACACAGTTTTTGAACTGTTCTTGATGATCATCAGCACCAATTTGGTAAAATTGGTTGATCATACACCGACTATAATCCCTGACTTTGTGCAAGTGTTCCTAGAAGAATTGATGCTGGTTTGAAGGCAAAAGGTAGTAACACCAAATATTGATTTGATTTAGATTTTTCTTTTGTTCGCTCACTTTGCATTTTGTAAACTGATAAAAATAAACAATCATTATTTATATTTCTGAAAGCATTCTTTGTTTACAGCATTTTTTCACACCTGCCTAAAACTTTTGCACAGTACTGTGAGTGGGACTGACCACAGTTGAATAGTTGCAGCCACCTTAACACACAATTATACAGCAGGTGGTCTGTGTGCTCCTTTGGGTGGAGTTTCTACGGCTGGGATTGAGACGAACCTGACTGCACTATGGCTGTGTGCAAGTTCTCATTCAGTGCGAGGTTCCCAATGATGCGTACAATGTTGCGCTGAATCTTCTGAGAATCCTGACGAAGCTGGTAGACTCTCTGCAAAAGCTGCAGTCCTCCATTGGCCACAATGTGATCACAATGACTCGGGACCTTTGGGGCGTTAGAGGAGACATAAAAGAGCCACAGAAATGAAATGTGGGCAAAATGTGATATTATTAGAATACACTGATATTTATAAAAGAAATCAAACAGGACTAACCCCCATTCTATAGTGTTTTTTACTCATGATTGTTTTAACCTTATTCTCCAGTAGCTGCACTATAAGTTTAAATGACACTAGTGTCAGAATGAAAAACAGTCTCTGAAAAACTACTCAAATACTGGTGAGGTATGCTCAGTAATACATCCTGTCAAAAAAAATAAAATAAAAAGAATCAGAAAGTGACATTAACTTTCACTAATGCTTACTTATGTTATGCAGTCATCAAAATAATTTCAATAAATGAATCCTTGCCAACTGCCAGAAAGCATGGGAATTAATCTATTAGGTTTAGGGTTGTGTGCAACTAAATGCAAAGTAAATGCTATGGGGGAAGAAGGATTCTACCTAATATCAACAAATCCTGCAAAGAAAAAGCTATAGACAATAGGTTAGTTTTTACTTTAAGATAAAGGTGAAACATTAAGATGGATGGATGGAAGAAATGGTCCATATTATCCTTTCAATTTGATCATTGAAAGTCTGTGATTAGATCTTAACCATGGCATGCATGCAAGATTAATATTTCTGGAATGGAAGTATTTGACAAGGAAGTTCTAAATCAGAGAGAGAGACTGTTAGCTGGAAACAAGAAACATTATGAGACAACAATTCCAGACAAAGAGTTTAACAGCAAAGACTGCCTAAACCTATGTACAAACCACAACTGTTGTTTTATTTCTCCAGTATGTTAAATTCAGGTATGTGTGTTATCTTCTTTTCAGTTACAAACTAATTACCTAATTTGAATGGTGCCCTAAACCTTAACTGTATCAGAATCAGAATTAGGACTAGAAATGCAGAATTTGTGTGTTCCTAATTCCTCATAATCATAATAAGTATGAATGATTAGTTTGTATTCACCTTTGAATGCTGCACCAGGGCCTGCAGACAGAAAGACTCTACCTTCTCCGAGGGGATGGTAGTGAGACTCTGAGCATAGGGCAGCCCATTCCCCCCAAAACACCACAGCCCTCCCTAAAAGTAAAATCAGTGGCAAACATCAGAACACTAATAGTCATTTACATTTACTCATTTGGCAGATGCTTTAATCCAAAGAGCTTTTCAACTGAGGAACAACACAGACAATGAACATATGAGGCCATCAAATATAAATCTCTATAGCTCTCTTATTGCCATAACATTACCATGACTCTACTAATAAAGAAGGCAGTACAACATTTTTTATTTTATTTAATTTCTGTTATAGATACAGCATAGCAGTGATGATGGGCTTTCTCAATAATTACATTGCAAACAAATTTTAAAATACAGATTTAGACCAATAAAGGTTTTTATACAGTAACAAACAATGCACGATCATCATCTTAATGACTGAAACTGCATGGCTACTGAAAGTAGAGGGCTGAATGTTTGCCAATTATGCCCCTATGCCCTTACTTTAAGGCTATGTCCTGCACTAAGGACAGAAATGCCTTACAGCCAAGAGTGGCCCAGCAAAAATAGGCTTGTCTTTTTTTTCAGAACCACCATGTGTTTGTATGTGTGAGTGTTTGTGTGACTCACCCTTTGAGAAGCTAGTGACTGAGTGCTCTCTCTTAGTGCAAGTGAGGTAAAGTACTGTACACACCGATCCACTTCTGATTGGGGCAGAGAGGCGAGCAGCTGCCTCAGACCATCCTCTATTAGAAACTCCTAAAAGCTCAATCCATTTTCAGCATAAACACAGTGAAAATTACAAACGATTGTTGTACTGATAAGCATTTTCAGATTCTACAGGATTTTTGATAATTTAGCAAAACGTTATAATGACAGATACCCACATCTTTCACTTTTGGCAGTGCAGGTGGGGAGAGAAAGAAGCGCAGGTCCACCTGAGGTATACGGGCCAGTCCTATAGCTGTGCGATGGTCTATAGCCTGTGCAGCTGTTTGATACTGGTAATCTGTGCCAGACAACATACCAGAGAATCAGCATCCAGAAATGAATTCAGTAACAGAATGACACATTAATAATGCCATACACACTGTGATTAATATTTCATTTGAATTTCAAAGGCAAAAAATACACTTGTATTTAATGCAAAAGACTTTTAATGCAACATTAGGGTTGTCCCCTCTAGTCACTTGCATTCTTGTTTATTTTTTCAAAAGAAATATAAAAGTCAAGCAGCATCATTCTGCTTTACTGGACATACTATTCACATCCATCAATGATCTTTGGTGTGCTAACTTCAAAATACATAAATATAATTTGAAGGAAGGTAGGAAAATACGCTCTCCAAATTCAAATATGTGTAACCTTTATCATAGGTACAGTCAGCATAAACATCAGCAAGGCATTCTAAAAACGTTTTAGAAATTGTAAAATGAAAGCATCTATGTGCAAACCTCATAATTTTGGTAAAATTATTTCTATTTGTTTATTATTTGTATTTCTCAAAAATCCTTAGACATTGCAAATGTCAATAATTTCCTCCTCATTTATAACCTTATTGTAGTAAAAGATAGTTTAATTTGTTGCTAAAGCATGTCTTCTATATATTGGTAAGGCAGTATTATGCAAATTCAACATATACAAATGTCCAATTTTGTAGAAACAGGAAATGTCATGTTTTTTCTCACCATGCCAGTGATGATTGTGAGCCAGTTCCTGTACTGCCTGCAGTCGCTCTGCCTGAATGGTAGATTGGGTTTTCTTTAGGAGCACCCACAGGGCACACTCATGAGGGAACGCATCCAGATGGCATAGGTGCTCTAAAACGCGTTAACACACAAAACTTAAGAACATACTAGGAGAATAAAAATGTCAGGACCTGAACATGGTCTTTTATCTGCACTGCTTTTGAAAATGATAATCTATTTAATATATGCTACTTTTGGATAACTTTGAATCTTTTTAAAGACAAATTAAGAAAATACAATTCCACCAGGAGAACTTTAAATGTACAGTACTGTGCAAAAGTTTTAGTCAGGTGTGGAAAAAATGCTGTAAACAAAGAAAGCTTTAAAAAATGGACGTGTTAGTCATTTATTTTATCGTGCCACCCATTGTGCCACCCTCTGTCAAAACACCCACGCCAGAACCTGTAGAGCTGGAAACCAGGAAGGTGAGAAAAGGAATGAAGATATAGGGCAAGTTAAGGAGGAGGGATTTACACTTTCTATGAACTTGATAGTTTTTGGATATAAAATACAAACAAACATGGAGCTACATTTAAAAGAGCAGTTTCAAATACAGTACTGTGCAAAGGTTTTACGCAGGTGTGGAAAAAATGCTGTAAACAAAGAATGCTTTCAAAAATGGAAGTGTTAACCATTTATTTTCATCAGTCAACTAAATGCAGTGAATGAACAAAAGAGAAATCTAAATCAAATCAATATTAGGTGTGACCACCCTTTGCCTTCAAACCAGCATCAGTTCTTCTAGGTACACTTGCACACAGTTTTTGAAGGAACTCGGCTGGTAGGTTGTTCCAAATATCTTGGAGTACAAACTTGATTTAGTAAACACATAGGTCAAGCCAAGCAATACATTCATAAAACATCTGGTTCATAATCTTGACTCAGTAATCAAAGTGATTAAGAGGCAATATTGTAAAAATATGTACTTCAATGTACTGTAATTTTCGCAAATATAAGGACTCCCGTTAACTTGTTTTGAATCCTGATGTATTCTTTTACAACACAACACAATTCCTGAATCATTTTCTAAAGAATCATATTTATAATTTAATTGCTGGGATTTCTGCTCCTTCCAAACTAGTAAATATATAAATACCAACGAACATCAACACATCTCCATTAAAAAATGTGTTAAATGTATGTTCTCATAAAGTTAAAGACAAGTGAAGTTAAGTTCAAGATAACTGATATCCAAACTAAATAAATCACACTGATTAACCATAATCAACCCAGTGCTACACAACTATGGAGAAGGAAGTGCTGTAACTACATTTCTAGGTACTCTTCTAAAACTCTTCTACAACAAAGCTAATCAACAACTTCAAACCTGAATTCCTCAACGGTGAAGCTATTAAAAAGAAATCAGCATGGATTAGATTACAGTCTTTTCTGGAGATGGGGGTTGCCTATGTGTACAGTCATAATGATGTATAGGCAAAATGATATGTGTACAGGAAACTCCGATATATGTAGGCCAGGTGTTTCCTGAGCAAACATGGACCCTTCAACTGTGTACTGTGTCCATCAACTGCAGTGTGTCACCATAACCTTCCTGTGGGGTTTGCTCACAAAGAATTTGCAGGTGTTGTAAATGTCATACTTGGCAAAAAGTCTGTGAGCAGATCTACAGAATACAGATTCAGTGTTGTGTATATATTAATGAGCAATTGGTTATAGAAAATTAATTATAAAGAAAACATCTCACCATCGACTGGATGATGAAATACCCGAGATGATATTTCAATAACTTTTCTTGCTGCTTTATGGAGCTCCTTCCTGGCTTTGTAGGTAAGACCTGAAAGTTATTAAGAATACACATGTATTAGTTCAGACAGAATGAACCTGACACCACAAAGTGCTTTATGATAATGTTTGCTAGATTTCATCTGAGACTGGAAATATGATTACATTATGTAGATCTAGCACATAAGGGATTGGAACTAAAAAAAAAATACTGCAATGTCACAGAGCACAGTTTTACAATCCTGCAATCATTGCAATTCTGAACTGTGGAACCTGTGAACACTTTTTGATCAAAACAAAAGCAGCAACATACTGGTGCCAAGGATCTCCTGTTCTTTAGCAACCGGTGTAAGGTAGATATAGGACTTCTGCTTCTCCTGAAGTATAGCCTGAGTGTCAATGGTGACTGCCTGGTTCAGGGTGATGACCTCATAGGTAATGAAAACACAGCCGCTGTGAAAACAGAAACAGTAAAGAGCTTTACCATTCATGTCTCTGTAAGGAAGAGAAAAGCTTAATAATACGTATAAAAATATGCATAATGGATATAATAAAAATAATATAAAGCCTTATATGATAAAAACATTGTAAAAATTACAAGACAGCACATTCAATCATGGCATTTAGCAAACTGCTGTATACAGAAAGGAAGTAGTAGTGGAAATGAGTTCACAAAGACAATAGCTGCAAGAAATGTAAAGTTCAGCCAAGTTAATGCATAAAATAGCAAGGTTTTAAGCCTACCCCATTATGATGGCACCTGTTACTTTAGCTATTTTTCCTGAAAACAAATGGAGATAACATTTAAAACACCAATAATGATTAAATTAACAAGACCAGTTTATAGGCCACATACTAACTAAGTGGCAATAAAAAACATAACCCACAAATGAATACTTTTAAACTTACGAAAATCTTTCCATGTGATTACTTTCTTTACGCCTGGGCCAGTAGTGCTCAGCCTCCGACAAGGGATCAAGCGCAAAGCAGCAACAGACATCTGCAGACTGACTTAAAGAGGTGAGAAGCAGCAGGTGACAGCAGAACTTTTGATTATTCATCTAAGCCAAAGGTGACTCACAACCCACCCGTTCAAAATAAAGGTCTGTGATTTTCAGGAATTAACTTTAACCATTTATATGGTTTACGTCAGCATGCCAGAAATATCCAATCACTTTCAAATCATAGAAAATACTCCAACAGTCAAGAACCTTTAACATAGCCTCACATACATTGATACAATTATTGTTTATACATGATAAAATAAAATCTCCATTAGGATAAGTTGTTCAGAGCTTTTCGCAAATAATAATAATTTTGCATCTAATTACAGATGGGCAAAATGATAATAACTAATGTCATCATGATGAACTGTGTTATATAACCTGTGAACATATCATGGGGATTATCATACTCTATTTGGTAGTTTGGAGGCCGTTTAAGATTCGCACAGATTAAATAGCTTCCCAAGTCCCTAGATGCTTGCACTGCATGCTTTGTCATTAAAATAATGGCTTTAGCACTGTATTAGTGAGATAAAATATAATTAATTAAAATGAAAAGATGTAACAGAAAATACAAATGTCAGATGTGTACACTGTGTGCACAATTATTAGGCAAGTGAGTATTTTGACCATTTCATCTTTTTTATGCATATATTCCAACTCCAAGCTGTATAAACTTGAATGCTTGATTTAAGCAGATTAGGTGATGTGTATTTGTGTAATTAGGGAGGGTTTGCCCTAAGGAGATCAACACACTATTTTAAGGTGTGTATAATTATTAGGCAGCTTATTTTCTTCAGGCAACATGGGCCTAAAAAAGAGGGAGCTGACTCTGACTGAAAAGTCAAAAATTGTAAAATGTTTTTCTGAGGGATGCAGCATTCTTAAAATTGCTAAATATTGGGGCGTGATCACAGAGCCATCAAATGGTTTGTTGCAAATAGTTAAGGTTGCAAGAAACATGCCAAAGATTTGAGAAGAATCAAACATGAAGCTATCAGGAAGCCATGATCCTCCAGTGCTGTCATATTCCAGAACTGAACCTACCTGCAGTGTCCAGAGGTACAAGGTGTTCAGTGCTCAGAGACAAGGCCAAGGTAAGGATGGCTGAAACCTGACCACCACTGAACAAGACACATCAGCTGAAGCGTCAACAGTGGGCAAAAAACCAGTGGACTGATGAGATGACTGATGAGTTTTTTGGACTGATGAGATGACTGTGGCTCTTGGCAGATCAGATGGATGGGCCCGTGGCTGGAACAGTAACGGGCACAGGGCTCCACTCTCCACAGATGCCAGCAAGGTGGAGGTGGGGTGCTGGTATGGGCTGGTATTATTAAAGATGAGCTAGTTGGACCTCTTAAGGGTTGAAGATGGATTCAAAATCAACTCCCAAACCTACTGCCAGTTTTAGAAGACATTTTCTTCAAGCAGTGCTCCAGGAAAAAGTGCAGCTTTCAAGAGGACCATGATTTTAAGCAGGATGATGCTCCTTCTCATGGATGGAAGTTCTCCACTGCAAGGCCAGTAAAAGCTTTAAAGATGAAACTATAATGACACGCCCCTTTCCTCATCTGACATAAAGCCTATAGAGAACTCGTGGACCTTCTTAAACGAGAGATTTTTGGGGAAGGAAAACAGTCCACCTCTCTGAACAGAGTCTGGGAGGCTGTGTTTACTGCTGCACAAAACGTTGTGCATCAACATATCAAGAAACTGACAAACTCCATGAATGGAAGGATTATGACTGTTATTGAAAAGAAGGGTGGCTAAATTGCTCACTGATTCTTTCTTCTTTTTTAATGTCAGAAATGTTTATTTGTAAATTTTTATTTATTATTCTCACTTTAACAGATGAAAACAAACAAGTGAAATGGAACAATTTTTGTTTTTCATTTTGTTGCATAATACTTCAGTGCACTAATACTTGCCTAATATTTGTGCACACATATTTATCCCCGAGAATGTTCACACTCACGTTTCCTTTGTATAACATTCAGATTGTGGAGTTATTAACATTTTGGATTGACTGATAGCACTGGATTTGTTCCAGATTAAAAAATCCTGAACTGCACATTGCCATTCCTGTATAGCATGTTAAAACAGTCTTCTTGTGCCCGAGTCTTCAACAGTAAATCTATGGCTGCATCCTAAAGTGCACACGACATTCAACAGTCCGTTATACTGGTTCACCCCCATCAGCATCACACACACTGGTACACCGAGTGTAGGGTGTATAGAAAGTGTTGGGAGGCAGTTTTAGACTGTAAATAGCTGCCTAAGTCCCAAGGCAGTGTCAATAAATAATGATGTTTGTAGTTTGTGAAATAAATTTGTTCTTCTAGTCTACTTGTGCTTCTGTCCGTCCATTTGTGCAGAAATAAACAACATGCCTTGGTATTAATAAAGTTTTCTGACTCTGATACCCCAAATCTGACCAGTTATCTTATGAGATGAGTGTGTAATATAACTTTGTTCAGTTAAAGAGCCTGTTATTCCTCCACTCTGTGAATATGAGTTATATTCAGTTAAAACTGTAACTGTTCGAGCTGTCAGTGAAGCTCTTCCTGTGTAAACATTAGCTAGAGTGCTATCAGCTACTGCCAACTTTAACACTTTATACTCAGACTATCTCGAAGAAAAAAACGTTTACCTTCAAGGCAGACTGTTTCTAAAGGAGAACTGTCTACCCAACGTGTTAAATTTAAGGGAATAAACACCGCCTTCCCTTCCTGACCTTCTTTCCAACCCACTCACTCGCTCACTAACGGCGTTTTTGCTCCACGTCTATTTCGACAAGTCCCGCCTTCCTGCTCTGTGATTGGCAGGTAGTATATCGCGTTCTACATTTCGCTTGGCTGAGAGCTCGTGTTTACAGGCAAGCTACCAATCAAGGGGCGAGTTTTAATAACGGGTGGGAAAAAACGCAGCATAACGCAGAATAAGGAAGAACTGAGCTACATGATTACCGTAAAACACTCAAACCCAACGCATTTACCGTAATATTTATAGAAAACTTATTCCAATACTATATCCCTTCTAATAAATTTAACCTCACTATATTTTGACTGGTTTAAACTTGCAGTAGAAATGATGTCATTTTTGCATCATGTATAGGTCAAGACAGAAGTTAAAGGTATCAGCCCAAGGAAAGATTTCCTTCCATCAGTGGTAGGTTGCAGTTAGTGAAGTTGTTCTAATCTGTTAATTAAACATTGCATCAATCACTCAAACTCAGCCTTGATACTCTCAGCGATCAAATTCAGACCACATGGCCACTCTTGGGTGGATATTAAGGGTTTGCACTGGCAAACCTCAGCAACCCCTCTGTGCTTAATACACCCATTCCAGTGCTTCACTACTGTGTCACTGCTGTGCTGAGAACAGTCCACCTTCCAAATAATACCTGATCCACAAAAATACACTGTGATCAGAAACTGATGAAGGGGACAGAGGGGAGGAACTGTGCAGCATGTTGTACACTAATACAGATTTAAATAGAATTCCAAACCTAGACAGTAAAAAGAAAGTAAAATGGTGTGAGGAAAACTCATAACTCATATACACATATAGATATAGATGCAAACTGGCAGAGCATCTTGATAAGTTGTTTAATGAGCTGTATTTGCAAAAGCTTTGTAAAAGATTTCAAAAAGCAAAATGCAAACTATATATATATATATATATATATATATATATATATATATATATATATATATATATATATATATTATATATATAGTACTGTGCAAAAGTTTTAGGCAGGTGTGAAAAAATGCTGTAAACAGAGAATGCTTTCAGAAATGGAAGTGTTAATCATTTATTTTCATCAAAATGCAGTGAATGAACAAAATAGAATAGCAAGAGAAATCTAAATCAAATCAATGTGTGACCACCCTTTGCCTTCAAAACAGCATCAATTCTTCTAGGTACACTTGCACACAGTTTTTGAAGGAACTCTGCTGGTAGGTTGTTCCAAACATGACTGTGTTTCAGCCACGTGTGACATGATGATCATCAGCACCTGTTTGGTAAAATTGGTTGATCAGACACCGACTATAATCCTACAGAATCCCTGACTTTGTGCAAGTGTACCTAGAAGAACTGATGCTGGTTTGAAGGCAAAAGGTAGTAACACCAAATATTGATTTGATTTAGATTTTTCTTTTGTTCGCTCACTTTGCATTTTGTAAATTGATAAAAATAAACACTCATGATTTATATTTCTGAAAGCATTTTTTGTTTACAGCATTTTTTCACACCTGCCTAAAACCTTTGCACAGTACTGTATAGGTTAAAAACATAGTGAATGTGAGCAGTAAAGTACTGACAATGAAACATTAACCTCCAGTCACACTTCTCCAGTCATGTTGCTGTTTTGAATAATGTCTCCATAATAGCAGGAAGTCAAGTCAGGGAGGCACCAGGTTATATCAGCAGTGTAAAGGCCAGAACACACTGGTTCACCAGCAATCCAAACACTACAAGTACATGTGCCAAACTTGTTAATGAGAGCTTGGGAGCCTCTAGAATTATTCGCCATATTCAATGTTTTACATTGTTCTAGATTGCCGACTTCTATAATGTTTTAGAATGTGTTTTCCTTTGACCCTCTTCTAGAGCACTCTTATTTATAATGTTATAAAATGCTGTGCCCCATTTACAATGTACTTCAATATTTACTCAGTTATTTTCATATTTTTTTCTAAACTGTCCACTTCCGTTACATTGCTGAATGTTTAATTTATTCTCTTTGTTTATTGTTCTAGATTTCTCAATTTTACAATGTTCTAGAATGATGTGCCCAATTCACAAAGTCCTGGAATACTCATTTACTCATTTGAATCAGTTTGTTCTTAATTGCCCTTTTCCAGAGTGTTTTAGAATGTTTTTTCCATTCACCCTGTTCTAGAATACTCCACAGTACACCACATACACCACAGTATTCTTGATGGCTTTACTCCATTCAATATCCACATTTCATCTTCTGGACAGTTTTCCACCATTCACACAGAAATGATCTGTACAGGGGATGTGCAGTCTTATACTTAATGTTCTCTTCTCTGTTCTAGAATGCTTTTCATGCTGTCTAGAAAATATTCTATGTTTCAGAGTTTTCCCTCCCTCATTCACAGCATTCTAGAATAGTCTTTGTTTAATGCTATCTTGAAAGATCTTAATTTACAGCAGTAAATCTAGAATGTTCTTTCTGAATGTTCTTTTCATAGTGTTCTAGAATGGTCTCCCTCACCAATCTGGAACTATCTTGTTTTTCATGCTCAAGTATTTTTTTCTTGTTTTACACTCGATCACTGGGCTTGACAGAATGTGTTTTTTGTGAGGATTAAGTTGTAAGGTCATAGTGCCATGGTCTTTCCCCTCTTTCTCTGCTTCTTTCAGTGATCCTTTCTTCCTTTCATTCTTAAACACAAGTATAAGCACGCACAACATTTACAACATTGCAATAAGTATTTTAAAGCACTAAAAGTAAATATCCAAATGATCTTCTTAGAAATCTTCTTAGAAATAAAAAGCCATTTATAAGGACTTCTCTATTAACCATAGTCATGTAATAAAATATATTTATTACACATTCAACGGGAAAGTAAGGCTTTGCCATTACATGACAAAGGAGAAAAAACGTCATGTCTGTAGCCATGTTATATCAAAAGCTTTTTAACTGCAGGATGTGTGACATTGATATTTCATTTTGTGCATTATTTGAAACTCTACAGAGCACCTTCCTGTTTATACCCCCAACGGTAGCGTTCTCTACATTCACAATGTTATAAAAGTACAATGCTATTGTAAAACCCTTTAAAGTTCAACATGTCCAGGGTTTTCTTGGGTCCTTCATCACCACCAACTTTTATCTTCCTTTCAGACCATCTCATTCTCTCCTTTCTCCAAGTATGATGACATCTCCATGCTTCATTCCAATGGCTCAGGTGCAGGTTTCTTGATAAGCCCGTATGATGCTTTCGTAGGCTGGCGGTGGGGTTGGGACACCCCTGAGGCCGCTGTTCCCCCAGAAAGAGTCTGGTCTGGGCCTGGCCCTGGGGGGAGTAACCATGGCGCTGACTGTGGTAGTGGAGCCAGTAGCTGTGGGGTTATTGTTAAGGGTGGGGGTGCGGGGCAGACTGCCCTGGCTGCCCTCCTCTGCTTCACGGGCAATCTGACTGCACTGCAGCAGTGGGTGGAAGGTGGACGCCCGGAAACTGGACTTACGGCCAAGCAGGTCGGCCTGGTCACTGTTGGGAGAGGAGCATGAAACCTGCCGGTTGAAGGAGAAGGCAGCACTGGCTAGGCTGTTGTTGCTGCGACGGTCGTAGGCACTGCTTTGGCGACTGAAGGCAGTACGTGAACGCGGGGAGGGGGACAAGGCTGAACGGTTGCAGCGGGACGAGGGCAGACGGGTGATGGTGGCAGAGGCCCGCCTTCGGGACATCCAGGTCAGGGTCACATAAACAAGAGCTCCCAGCACCAAACCGACCACCATAGAGAGACAGAAGGCCAGAATCAGATCCCCTGAGGATGAGACGGGAGATGTACATAAATAGGTAGATAGATAGATAGATAGATAGATAGATAGATAGATAGATAGATAGATAGATAGATAGATAGATTATTATACTAATATCAGTACTACTACTAATAATAATTTGAACAAGAACGATTTTTTAGAAAACAAAAAGAAACGGCAATCAAACAACTAATTGGACATCCAAAAGTGGAGAATGGACAACAGAAATATGTTTATCTCAAATTAAAAAGAGGAAGGAGAAGAGTAATCTGGGACATATTGGGCTGCAAGAGTCATCATGGATACTTGTCTATGGACCTGTGGCTCAAGAGGTCCCAGGTTCGAATCCCACCTCTGGCACTACCACCACTGGGTCCCTGAGCAAGACCCTTAACCCTGAGTTGCTCCAGGAGGACTGTCCCTGTAATTAGGACGTGGAAGTCACTCTGGATAAGAGTGTCTGCTAAATGCCGCAAATGTAAATGTAATGTAAATGTAAATCATGCCGTAAGATTTTAAAACTAAAGATATGAATTGAACTTGGAGGATAATTAAAAACAATATATTTGCAGGTTTTGTAGTTACAGTTGATGTTACAGACATTAGGGGCATAAATCTATTTGAAAACAAAATGCCTAATAAATTCTTGTAACATTAACATAAATTAAGCATTTTCCTTCTCTTTAATGTAATCATTTTACACTTTAGGATCAAGGCTGAAATTTAACACTATTGTTATGCTCAGCCTATTAAAATGTTTCATTTCTAAAATTTAGAATAGACTCTTCAGTGTCTATTTTCTATTCTCCATTGTCATCAAACTGCCTCACTTAATGTCTCATTTCTAGCTATTCCTTATTTTCTCTTTAAAAGGTCAGTGGCATTTGTTTTTAACCAGCATCTCCACCTATCCGGTGCTTATAGATCAGGGTGGGGCGTGGTGGGGTCATTCAGGAATGCCTGTTCTGTGCCTTGATCCATTGTAAATCAGCATTGCTCATAAACTGCTGATAGAAGGCTTACAAAGTTCTTTCCTCCCACTCTGGTTCTAAGTGCAATAAAAATAGTTGAAATTTTCTGACATTTCCTGCTGTGTCCTTTAAACACTCAAATCTTCGCTTTGGCTCTTTATCCTGGTGTATGTTTAAGATGGCAAAAAGTAATTATTTGGCGCATTTTATTGCTTTTAAATGACGTAAACTAGTAAGTTAGTAGATAAAGTTTATTTATTAAATGCTTTTCACAGACAAGATTCAGAAAATAACACCAGAGAACACTTAGCAAACACTTCTTGTGTGGTCTATGGCCACTCATTTTAGCAGCTGAGGCTGAGATTTGGGACATGTAAATTTGCTTCTAGCACATCATCAACACTGTAAGCTCCAGATTGATCTACAGTTATGTAAAGGTTTCTACTAATCCTAAACACAAAACTAACATTGCAGCAAGTTTGTATTCATTTTAATATAAGCTTAAATAATGAGAAATAATATTGGACCTTTTTTAGCCTTATCATGAAATGATCATGAAATGTAAAGCTGGATTATAAAAGTGAAGTATGTTATTTTATTCTGATCCTCCAGGGAACTGATAATAATTTAAAAATAATTAAACACCATTTTAGAAACAGCTACATGGCTTGAATATCTCCAAAACTCAAAGAAATGTTCATAATATTGATACATTTTAAAAAGCAAAATGTTTGGATGAAAAATACTATCAAAGTTATGAGTACAAATCATTTTTAATCCTTGTTTTGCACATAGTGCTGCACTAAATACAAAATAAAGCTATGTTTGTAATGAAACATGCAGCTGATCTGTGGTTTTGACCATATCCACAATATGCTACAGTAACACAATAACAACAGATATCATAATATCGTCCAGCCCAAACCCATACATTTTTAATTTCTATAAAATGTCCTGAACAGTCTGTACAATCCAATGAAGGAATCAATAGAAAAGCTCCAGGAATAAAATCTTCTACATAAATCTATATTAGAAGGTTTTTTCCTGTAAAGTTACCATTTTGGAGCTGTGGAGTAACTATAAACGATTCTTTGTCCCGAGTACTAATCTTACTATCAGCAATGAACAAGTTTAAACCACCAGCATCTATACTTCACACTCTGTGGACGCACTATTGGTCAAAATCCCTGGCTCTGTCTAAGTCCACAGCACAGCAGGGATGTAAATTGCTGTTTGACCCAGTGCTTCTAGTGGGCAGTGCCCAGTTAGAAAACTGGGTGGTGTCAGGTGTAGGAATAGCAGGCTTTGACATAGACACAGACATTTCTGCATAACAAATATGAATATATTAGCATAGAATAGCGTGTATTAATATATACGTTGACAACATTTCATAAAAGTAAAGCATTTCCTGCCTTGTGAAGAACTTTGATAAAGCAATGAGGATTACTGCATCTTTCACTGCTGTCTGGACATTCTGTTTTCTGCTTGGAAGCGCAGGCTAAATCACAAGCTGTGATCATCTGGAAATGGCATTTGGAGAAAGGGAATGGAAAAAAAAAAGCGTTTTTACAGGTCACTCTAGAATAGTTTCAGCTGCTACTGTTTTCATATTAAATATATACTGCAGTGGTGCACACTCTGCCAACAAGACTGATTCTTGGACGTTTTGGGAAATTAACAAAAAAAGGATAGAAAAAGAGAGAGCAGACAACATGAAAGAAAGAAAGAAAGACAAGTTGAGAGTGAGCATATCTGATGAAAAAACAAATTATGAGATAGGACGAAAGAAAGAAAAAAGAAAGAAAAAAGGAATGAAAGAGAGAGGGAGAGAGGGTAAACATCTGAGGGAGAACAGACAAACATACAGTTGAAATTCAGGGATAAACAGAGTAGCAGAGAGAGGTCAGTAAAAAAGCTTACTCAAGCCGAAGGACTGCAATATTTCCAGGATGGGATGAGTGCTGTTATCGGCCATCACTCTTTCAACCACACACAGGAGAAGGGAGAGAAGATAGAAACACATTCAGTCCACGAAATCTCTCACTCCTCCAGTCCTCTTTATGCTTCCTTCTATCTCTTTCTGTCTGCTTCAGTCTCTGCTTCTGTCTGACCTCTCTCTCACTCTCTCTCTCGCTCTCTCTCTCTCTCTCTCTCTCTCTCTCCAGCTCATAGGCTCACAGGATTCCCCTCAAGGCCGGCCACGGTCTGTTTGTCCGAGAGGAAAACTTTGCTGTCACATTTCCTGTGTTTTCCCAGTAAAATTAGCAGCGGGCCGCCCTTATCAGCCGACCGCAGGGTTCCTGTAGGATGGAGGGAAGGGGATAGGAGGAATGGGGAGGACTGGTGGTGTGTAATCACTTCAACACTCATCCTCTCCTCCTCTGAAGATTAATAACAGACACACATGGTCACCCCTAGTGTGATAAGAAATAAATCTCAATGTGATGCCTATCATCGCCATTGGAATAAAACTTAATTTACAAGTTTTTGGAACAAAACATATTTGTATAGATATAAATATAGAAATATATTTTCCTGTATGGGTGTGGTAATAATATATTTTGAGCAGGCTTCATATCTTGGAGGTAAAAGGGACTCTTTGTTCTTCCAACTAATAAAAAGTTATGACCGTTCAAAAAGGAGAAGAATGTAGGAAAATATGTGACCAGTCTGACCATGATTATGATGCTAAGCATAACAGGGTATATGGATCTGGTTTAAAATGATTGGGGTTTAATCTGGTGCCACTAAACTAAGCTTTCTATGCATCTTACTAATAGTCAAATATGCTATAAAACAATCCATCCTGTGTATAAAAACAAAAGGAAAGGTAGAATTATGCATACAAGACCTGAAACAATGGCCAGTTATACAATGTCTTATACAGGACCTTGTACATTTTTTCCATGTTTGACCACAGTCTGAACTACTGCAGAACTGGCAAGGACTTTTGGAAACTGACAAAATGCAGAATGATGTGAGTCTGAATATAAATCAGGGCAAAACAAGGAAACTAGAATTATAAAAAGATGAGGCTTAATGTCTAGAAAAAACAGCATAACTATAATTAAAGGCACTCCTAGAAAATCTTGCCTTGTAATTTAGAAAAAAACAGTTTTATAGGAAATCAAAAGTTGTTATTCGGCAACTCTCCAAAGAACCCTTTCAAGACCCTTTCATTTTTAAGAGTGGCCAGAACAAATCCTCTTAATTAGAAGTCCTTAAATCTCAGGCCTTTGCTTTTTGAGACTGAGAGCTGCTCAGTTTTTCCATACAAAGTGCCAGCTGTGCCTGACCAGGCCAGCCTAACTCTACACAGCTACAGCATTGATAAGATCCTGCAGAAAGGAAAAGATTTTGTCCCAAATGGAGCATTTCCCTTCGAGCACGCTTCCCTTTGGCCTGGTGCAGTCACTGGCTTTAGTGTAGGTGACTCAGTGTAGTGGACAGTGTGGTCATTGAGGACACTGTGACTGGTCTGGGTGGAGGGATGGGCCTTGGCTGATATTTCCTCTCATTGTTTTATCGTGTGGTGGACTGGAGGAGCCAGGCTGTGGCAGGAGCTCTCTTTACACTCTTCATTGTGTCTGATGTGGAGCAGAATAATCACACACTTATACAAACAAACATGCAAATATTCAGCAGTCACGTAGGCCTTCTGATGAACTGTGGGAAAATGATCATTTGATTATAGTTGTCTTACAGAGCAGTGCTTTGAGTGCTGTTAAAATTTTGTTACATGATTATTTGACTTTTACAGAAGTGATGCAGACGCAAAATTAAAACTATTGACAGGTGAAAGGAATAACATTGAATTTTAGTGGCAGCCGTCATAGGGTGTTCATGTGTTGTTAACAGGAAAAACAAACTGAGTGCCTCTGAGCCCAAATTGTGATGGCGTCTGGAATAAAAAATCATGTGGGGTGTTAGGGGTAAGCAGTGGTAAGGACCTGCCAAAAGTGGCCTAAAGACTGCCAAAGTTTGCTGATGAAAGTAAAAGGGACTTTTTTTGTCATTGTGAAACACAGCACAACACACAGTGAACCACAATGAAATTACACCTCTGCATTTTACCCATACACTCACACACATGCAGCAGGGGCTATTGAAAGCGCCCAGGGAGCAGTGATGGGGAGGGCACCTTGCTCAAGGGTACCTCAGGGCAACCTACTGGAATGGGATTCAAACCCATGACTTTCTTATCCTGGGGCCAGCTCCCTAAACACTAAATGGTGGTTTTGACAAAATGTCATGAAAACAGAACACTCTGTATCTGTGGTATCTGAGGGATCTGCTGAACAACATCTGGTCTTGTGGAGTCCATGCCTTAATGGGTCAGAACTATTTTAGGGGACATCCACAATATTAAGCCTGTAATACTATAGGGCAGTGCTGGCCTAAAGGTTAGGGACAAGGCCCAATAATAGGAAGTTAATGGGATCCAGTCTCAGACCAGTAGATTACCCTGAGGTTTCCTTGAGCAAGGCAATGTCCCCCGACACTGCTTCCTTGGAACCGCACTTGTGGCTGCACTGGGTGCATTGGTTAAATGTAGAGAAAGCAGTTCATTGTGGTGCAGTATGTGTTGTGCTGTGTTTACAATGACAAATAGTCACTTGTGACTGATTGGTGCATGTCCTTTGTGATGTATTCAATCACTTCAGGGTGCACCCAGTGCTGACACAGGTATTCAACTGGTTACACACCTTATTTAATCTCCAGAAAAAAAACATTGCCAATTGAGAATCTAAGGGGCAGCTGTACATGAGCTTTAGGTCACCTTGTCCAGTGCCAGGAATCTGCTAGTGTTAAAAAGAGAGTAGAGTAGTGGTATTGCATATTGCAGGTAAAATCAAAGACTGGCCTTAAAGCATAATGCAGACTGTTTAGAGTACAGAGTCTCAGTCCTGCTCCTGGGCTAAAACCTGACCATTTAATTATTTTCCCTGGATAGCACATCATCCAATCAGCTCATTTAAATGGCCAAAAATGTAAGAGGGACCCAGGAACAAGTCTGTAGAACAAAAGTGATATCCAGTGGTGGTTTAATAGTTAAGGACTAGGCCCCAGGTTCAGAAGTTCATGGATTTGAACCCTGAACCAGCAGAGTTACCCTTGAGCAAGGTGCCGTCCCCATCACTGCTTCCTAGGCACTGGATATGGCTGCCCACTGCTGCATGGTGTGTAAAGGCTGAATGCAGAGGATGCATTTTATTGTGTTTCACAATAACAAATAGTCACTTTCACTTCATTTCAGTATACGCTATTACTGCTGAGAAATCTTTTGAACAGTAGATGGCAGTATGAGCCTTTCATAGAACTGCCACTGAGGCCCAGGGCAGACAAAATATTCATTTGGGGAAGGCAAGGTTATTTTGACAGCACCTTTCACAGACAAATATGAAAAAAGCAGATAGATTGACTTTGAAAAATCAAACTAGTGCTTCCTCTCACCGGCCACTATACAGCACTACAATTACACATTGTAGCCCATCTGTTATTATGTACAGTTTAAGTTCCCCTTCATCATTGTTTAGTTTCTGACTTCAAGACTGCAGTTGTCTCCCCAGCATTGGTTATGACATGCTATACTGCTACATAGTTATTCTGTGATTGTTTTTTTCACCCGTGTCAGTATTATGGTTGAGAGCAGCCCGCTAGCTGACCACAACAGTCAGAACATTAAAACCACTGACAGGTGAAATGAACATTGATTCTCATTACAGTGGCAGCTGTCAAGGGGAAGGATATGTTAGGCAGCAAGTGAACAATCCATTTTTGAAGTCAAGTGGTGCATGCAAGAAATTCTGGCAAGTGTAAATGATCTGAGTGACTTTGACAAGGGCCAAGTAGGGTCAGAGCATCTCCAAAAAGACAGGTCTCATGGGTTGGTCCTGGCACGTAGTGGTTGGTAGCAACCAGACGTGGCCCTGAGAAGGACAACCAGTGAACGGGGCCTTGAAAAAAAATTCAAGGTACTTACTTCGCTTTCAGATCCTTATATCTCAATCTGATCTGTGGGATGTGCTGGACAGACTAGTCCAATCCACACAGCCCCCCAGCTTGCATCATGCATGAAAGAATCTGCTCTTAGTGTACTGGTGACAAACACCACAGCACACCTTAAGAGGTCTTGTGGACTCCATATCTCGTCAAGTCAGAGCTATTATTGTGGTACAAAGGGAACCTCTCAGTGTTAGGCAGGTGGTTTTAATATTTTATCTGGTGTATATCCAGTGGTGGTTTAATAGTTAAGGACTAGGCCCCAGGTTCAGAAGTTCATGGATTTGAACCCTGAACCAGTAGAGTTACCCTTGAGCTAAGTGCCATCCCCATCACTGCTTCCTAGGCACTAGATATGGCTGCCCACTGCTGCACTGTGTTAATATGGGTTGAATATAGGGGATGCGTTTAATTGTGGTTCACTTAGTGCTGTGCTTTGTGCTCATGATGACAAATAGTCACTTTCACTGAACAGAGCAGCTCAGAGGTCAGAAATTGACCATTGGTTGTGAAGAAGACAAACACAAGGTGTGCACTAATAGATCGGCTACATTCTCTTAACTCTACATACACCAGCAATATGGAGGTACAGGTTAGGAGTTTAAAACAAACAGCCTGGTTAGTGCATAAAATAATGCTTTCTGGATCACTCCTAACATAAGGAACTGCTCCACTCTAACTGTGTTATGAGCGAAGGTGTGTGAGTGTAAGTACTGCTGTGCGGCCCTGGAGCCTAATGAGCTTTTCAGAATTATGCTGATGAAGGCTGTTCCAGAGGGCTCTGCCTTAGTGAAAGTGAAGCCCTGCTTGAGCAGATAAGATTCAGCCAGGTTTTCAATACACAGAGCAACGCTCTGCGGCCGGCTCTCTCTCCCTCTCTCCTTCTTCTTTCCTCTCTCCTTCTGTTTCTCCCTTTCTTGTTTTCGCTTATTTTTCTCCTTCTCCCTCTGTCTGTTCTTCCACACGTCTATTTCTCATCTACCTCTATCTCATCTATCTACTTCCTCCTCTGTGTATCTCCAGATTTCCTCTCTCCTTTACTCTCCTCTTTTTGCCTCTCCTGCTCTATCCTTTCCTCTCCTTCGACCCCTCTTTCTATCTCAGTCCCTTTCTCTGACTCTCTCACCTTCTCACTCCTCTCATTCTCCAACTTCATCCCCTCTCTCTCTTTCCTCTCTCTCACTCTATCTCTCCCCCTCACCCATCTCCCCCCTCCCTCCATCCAGTAGGACTCACATTGTGCTGGAGGTCACATTGCTGATGGAAAGTGGCGCAGTCAGCATTCCAAGCTCTGGAAGCAAGCAGAGCTTTTGCTTTGCACAATCTATAGTTACACATGTGTGTAAACAAGATATGGATGTAAGGACAGGCTTCACAGCAGGGAAAGTGGTTGCAGTAAATTACTTTTACTTACTTAAGCTTCATAACCTTGTGTTCAAGTGTCTAAAGATTTTATTTATTTGGAATGGGACAAGGAAATATTACTGTTTTCTAATTTCATAGACATGAATTAAGCTTAGTTTAGCTGTCAGTCTATTTTAGTCTCAGCAGGGACAGTTCTCCTTTCTTTGCCTTTATACAACAACATGGGCTAATGCCTCTCTATATATATCTTACCTTCTGTGTAATAATGAAGTCTACCATGTTGAGTCTCACAATATGTGCTAACTTTTAAAAGCTCCACTCTGATTGGACAGCAGATGGCAGTGACTGCTAGTGCAGCCACTGCTACAGAGCAGAGCATATGTGTGTGTATGTGTGTGAGAGAGAAAGCAAAGGAAAGAGAGAGAGCAACTGAGGGAGGGAGAGAGGAGAGAGGCTACTGATGCACAACTTGATCTGAAGAGGAAAAGAAGAACACTGTTTTCTCTCTGCAGGCTTCCAGCAGATTGCCTTTGCAAATGCATCCCCTTCCAGCTAATGTCCCAGGGATGGATTAAACCCCTGTCTCCTGGACCCAGGCGCACTGGACCACCAGGATGGCATCAGCCAGGCACTACGGCCGCTCGGCCAGGGAGATTGCCAATGAAATGCAGCGGCTGCAGGGTGGGTGCTTACGCATGCTTTCTCTTAAGGTGACCTCACTGATGTGTAGGAGGATGACACAGCATAGCTCTGCATTAGAATTCCCTTCAATGACTCAGATAAATAAATAAATGATTTCTTAAAACTATTGCAGAATATGAGATTGGGAGACTTTTAAGATGTGTTCTAAAGTTGCTGCTGCATAAGTGCTGTGCAGATCTACTGATGCCTGCTCTCTGTGAACTGGTTTTAATGAGTAATCATGTGCAAGAGGGGCCTAAGCACTGCTGCATATGCATATTAACACTGCAGTCATCACATTAAACTCCAAACACAGTGTTTCAGTTGCACAGAGATGCTTGCATTATCATGGCTGCAGCATTGTCCTTTAGGATTGTGTGTACGGGTGTGTGTGTGTGTGTGTGTGTGTGTGTGTTGTGTGTGCATATATTCAACTATGTCACATCAGGTTTTAAAATAACAGCACTTAATACGCAGATGTTCATGCAAGGTTAGAAGAATAATGTTTCCTATTCATTTTTCAGTACTTATTATCTGCAACCAAATATATTACCTTCAGTTTAACAAATATTATGCATTAATTTAGGTAAATTATTCCATAACTAACGTGGACACGTTTTCACAAATGGGCCCTTGAGTTTAAAAGATTAAGCATGAAATATTTGAGAAGCTCATCTGCTGTGCTGCTGAGAGTGTGTTGCTTAATGTGCTTTCTAAAATAAAATGATTTAAATGGAAATGTATTCATTCTAAGCTAAAAAATGTTATTAAAATGATATTTCAAGTAAAACTCCATGCATAAGCCCAGTGATGCAAGGTCACGCTGAAACAGTACTCTGAGAGAGTGGTAATGAAAGGATGAAAAAGGGTTAATATAAAGCATGCGTGATGATGTAAACTGAGAAACGGAAGAAACAGTGAGTTAAAGAAGATAAGCTGAGGTTAAGGAGTATAACTGCAATAGAGAGAGAGGGTCACAATTGCACATGTGCAAAAGGAGAGCAAGAGAGAGAGAAATGTTGATAAGCATAAATGGCTAATCTTCGGAAAAGCTGACGCTGAGAAGATGCATAGGAGCCTCTGAGGTCTCTCAGCCAAGGACATGACTATGTCTGTGTCTTGAAAACAACATTCACAAAATTTTAGGCACGTTTAGCAAATTTGAGACCTTCTAGTTGAGCATCATTTACAAAATATATGATCTTTACAATAAAGCAACAAAGCTGTTTCAGCATCACACTTAATGTTGAGAAATGAACAAAATGTTAGACATTTACACACGCTCAGTGTTCACTAAATCAGACATTACAGACAACATTGCAATTCCATAACTCAGAATTTCACAACTTTCAAATCCAACATCCTTATATAACACTAACTTTCACATAATAATTTAGCTACATTTTCTATTCGGATACTTGAATAAAGCAATATAATAAAACAACTGTCACTGAATCCTGGATTATAACATAGCAGCCTTCACTAAATCTCTAATATGACAATGACATTCACTAAGACAGACATTTAATCAGACATAACATACAACAGTCACATTCACTAAGTCAGACATTCTGATATAGAAAAATTCAACAAATCAACAACTCTGAACACACTCTTCACTGAGCTCTATATTATGTCCCATTCTAATGAACATATAGCTAAATAACACCATGCGATCTGAAATGACTACAATCACTAAATCAGACATTGTAATATTGGAACATTCACTATATTGGACCTTCCAATATATATAGCAATGCATATTAAATCAGACATTCTAATATAGGAGCATTCACTCCCATTCAGTTCACACCTTCTGTAATAGAAATTAGACACTCTAATGTGGGAACACTGATTAAAACAGCCATGTTAATATAAGAGCTTTCTCGAAGACAGACATTGTAATCTGGCTTTTACATTTACTTTTGCATTTTGAAGTGAATGTAGCAAACACATTCATTTAATCAGACATAGGAACATCTGTTAAATCAGAGTTTTTAAATCAATAGTTGAGTTTTAATATTCAAAATTTACTCAGTAATATAATAATAACAATAATTATTATTATTATTGTTATTATTATTATTATTATTATTATTATTATTATATCCAAACATAAACTGAATGAAACATTAAAACATAGCAACAGTATTTGGAAAAGAACTCTAATAAAATACATACAAGAACAATTGATTACATGCTTTAATATAGGAATTGTATTAAATCAGAGATTCTAATATAACGTTCCCCAAATCTGAGATTCTTAGATATAACTTGTCATTGAATAATATATTGTGTTATGGCCTATTTGAATCAGCTTGTATAGGAAATGTAGTATTTTAGCACATGAGAACTTTTAGTACAAGAACATTCACTAAATCCGAAATAAAACATTGTAAAAGGGCCGAAACATTGACTTGTAAAACATTCTAATGCATTAAAATTCTCTGCATCAGAACTTGCAATAAGAGAACATTTACCAAATCAGACGTTCTTATGTAGTATCAAAAATCTGGGGTTTTAATAAAGGAGAACAACATTCATTACATCAGACATTGTAATACGGCATTCACTAAATCAGTCTTTCAGCTGCTTCCCCCCCCCCCCCTCTTTTGTCTTTGTCATGTAGGGCTCCGAGAAAGACTCTGAATTTTAATTATAGAGAATATAAACTCTCATTTGTCTCTTCAACAATATAACAGCGATTATCATCACTCAGAAAATAATAGATTTCTTGTCCTGGAGTTTGGCAGAATTTTTTAGCCTGCAATATTTTTTTTTAAGTATTATTATTAAGCAGCGCTTTGAATAAAGAATTCTGCTCTTTTTGCTCCACAAATTAAACTCTCTGCTAATGTTTTATTTTGCTCCAACAAAGCTTATGGCAACCCTGGTCTAATCTGCATTCCAACAATAGTTTAATTTTAGATTACAGGCACTGTTGCCAGAGACAGTTATAAAAATGACAGTGGCCAAGATGCTCCTGCTCAGAAACAAGCAAAATAATGGAATGAATGTGCAGCTGAAGTCTGTTAGTACAGCTACATCTTTTTGTCTGTCCTCAACACATCATCAAGTCTTCTGTGAAAATGAAATATTCTGCTGCTTGCTGGGTTATTACAGAATGTTGCTGCTTGTTGGCTTATTACAGAATGTAAAGTCGTGGTGTGTTTTATTTCTAATGTATTATGCCTCTGTATAAGCCGTTGTGCAGGAGCAGCAGCATGTTGGACATGTGGCTTTGGTCGCCCTAGAAACGAGATGTGGAGCAGGAAGATTGATGATGTATTTAGATGGAGGTTGAGGGTGAAGTCACATGACACATGAGTGTTTTCAGTAGGCATGCCTTTGTGAAAGTTATTGAGAGAGACAGTTAAAAGGATGTAAGTCAGGGTGTGTGTGCTCAGGGGTTAAATATTAGTTGCTGAAAAGTTTCATTTGTGTGAGAGGGTTTTTAACGTGTATATACACCGATAAACCAATACAATAAAAGCTCCCGCTTATTGTCGTATCGGAGTGATGTGTCGCTTAAGAAACTAGGACCTGTCAGGCATGGACACCACAGGAACTCAGAAGGTGCTGTGGTACCTGGCAAATAGATGTTAGTTAGTAGATACCTGCAAGGTTAGTGTCCATGGATCAATAGTTTGTCTGGCATATCCCACAGATGCTTGATTGGTTTGAAATATACCAGGTATATCCTTTAAACTCTTATTCCACACATGTACTTTGCAGTGCTGCAGGCAGCACTAGCCTGCTGAAAGAAGGCACTGGGAAAGGGGACATCATTATCCTGAAATGTGCACATAGCCGGCAACAATATTTTTTTAGGCAAATGTGTATAAATTGATACACTTTCAGTGCTGGACAGTGGTCAGCATGGACACTTTCCTCTTACAAAGCAAGCTGATGCACTGTATCAGTCCGAACATTTTTTAGCAATTCGTGCTACACTAGCTCTTCTCTGGGATTGGATGGGCTAGCTTTTGCCTGAATGAGCCTTGGTTGCCCATGACACTGTCACTGTTTTACCAGTTATCCAAGTTCTTTGGACCTCTTTTGGTAGGTGTTAATCACTGCATATCAGGAACGCCCACCAAGACCTGCCGTTTTAGAGATGCTCAGCCATCTGGCCATCATGATTTATATCATGACATAGTCATCCATTACCTATTTTACCTGCTTTTCACACTTTAATTAAAAAAATTCAATGTTCGCTTGCTGTCAATAACCCATTTAAATATGCCGTTATAACAAGTTTTTCAGTTTTATTCACTTTACTTGGCTGTAGATTAGATGTTCTACTAACCCTGCAGTGCAAGCCTTAATTATTTGCATATAAGTACCAACAGCTCCTTAAATAGCTGAATGATTTCTGCTGCTGCTGTGGGTGTGTCCAACTTGTTCAGGTTCTTTATCAGCATGAACAAACAGAACAAAGTACAAGCACTATAGAAAACTAACCTAGAATGGGTGGACCAACAGAGTGGTCCTGACTAAAGTGCCCTGTTTTCAACTGAAAATGAATAGTTCTTATGGCTACTGAGATTAAAATTTGAGTAGGATTTAAAGATAGGCTTCAAAAAAGAAATACTTGCACACACACACACACACACACACACACACACACACATACACTCACACACACACACATATTGATAAACATTTTCTCTCAAAATAATAATGATAATTTACACAAATGCTCATAATTCTTGTCTGTCTGTCTGTCGGTCTGTCAGATTTCAGGTTAAACAAAAGGTTCTTACTTCAATCATCGACACACTGGATGCTCAGTGTATGCAGCAAAGATTATTTGTGAATTCAAAAGTTAAAAAAATGATATAAATGGATTTATTCACTTTATCTACACCTTGAACTCTAACTGTGTTCTTCTAATTCCTGGGTTTACCTTCTTGCCAAATTCCACATTATTAAGACATTGTTTACCACAGAGGCTTATAAAATCCCAGCTCTTTATTTTCCATCTCCTGAAAGAAGAGATTTGGGTGTGAATTAGACTAATTTGTTCCTATCCTCTGATCAGGACATTCTGCTTTTCAGGGGGTGTGAATAGGCCATGTTTCGTTCTTCTTACTTCCTCAACAAAAGAAATGCTGATCAGGAGGGATGTTCACTGGGCTGCAGATACATTCAGATGTTCCGAACTGTCTAGAAAAACTGATGAAGAGAAGACTCTTGCTAATGAGCACCTGTCTCTCATGTGCCCACACTCACACACACTCACGCGCGCACACACACACACACACACACACACAAACACACCGCCTTCTTCATCTTGTACATTTTCTTTCATTCTGTCTGCATTCTCCTATCTTGTGAGGGCTATGAAAGCCTTCTTTGTGCACATTCCTTTTCCTCCCCCTGTGCATTACAACAGTAATTAGTTATGAAATTTGGGTGACTATTCTTATATGCCGCTCTACCAGTGCTTCTCTATCCATGGACATATATTTCTACATTTGCATAAATCACAAGAAACATCTCCCCCTTTCTCTTTTAACATCATTTCTGTTCTAACCTAGTTGGTCAGTGCAACAGTGGGCATGAACAGATAGAGTCCCCATGTCCCCCTTTTGCAGCATCTCATGTCCAAACAGTGACAGGTTGTTAGGGGGAAAAAAAGGTTGGTAGAAGGCGGGATAGAGGGAAAAAACAGCAATTAGTGCCACCATATGGCAGCAAAAGGGGGTGTGTGCTTTGAAGGCCTTGCAGGCTAAAACTCTTTCCATATGTTGAGGAATTCTGCCATTTATTTTCTCTCATTATCAAGGAAGTGACACTCCTTCTCCTGTCCCCCCATATTTTGGTCTCGTTTTTGCGTGGGCAGTCCTAACAGAATGTCCCCATCCACAGGGAAGTTTATATCCAAGGCTTCTTGAAACAAGCTGATGTATGTGTGTGTGTTCATGTGTGTGTTAGCACTCATTAAGAATCTTTCTCCTAATAGTCAGCAGTGCAGCATGGCCAGTTACCAAATGCCTGGAAGTCTCAGTATTGATGTTGTGCAGTGTCACCGAGGGATCTCGGATTTTACTGCTATAATGGCTGAGCACCGACAGCAGCTTGGCTTATTTTGGAATCAATATTTGATTGGATTGTGTTGATCAATAGTGGTAGAGGGTTAGTGGGACAATAGTGGTAGAAGGTTAGTGGGACAATAGTGGTAGAGGGTTAGTGGAAGAGGTTAAAGTGGTAGTTGGTTCAGAGCCCATCTTAACAAAATTCACATTTCTCAACCTGCTGGTGGTGCTGCTGTTTGTAGGTCCACAGATCCAGAATCATTTAGGGTCTGAGGAAGGGGTTAGTTTTAATAGCACATTGCAATTCATACTTAATCCCACTTTTGAAGAGTTTGTGATTTCAGCTCTATATTTACTTCAGTAGATTATTTATTACTGAAAGAAAAAAAAACCAAGGTAATAATTGGACAAAATCAGAATGAACGTACTGGTTACTAGACCCTCTCTGAACTGCCTGCATGGCTCAGGTGCACTCTGGGTGTGCCCGAATCCACCTTTGCTACAACAGTGGCAAGACTGGTCTCTGTGCCAGGTTGCATGGTTCATAGGGTTTATTCTTAGTCTCCTACTTAATCATGAGGGTGTTTTGGACTTGAAATAACTTGGAAATAAACCACTCTGATTTTAACAGATCTCACAGTCCCATTAAAGGTCAAGTGGGTTTTCACCTTGGCAGATTGTTATTATAATGACATGTCTTCCAAACAAATGTATGAAATGTATTTTAAAATATGATACATGCAGTTATAATCTTTAACATTGTTTTCTGTTGTCTTTTCTGTGTTTTGTGCGTTTGTGTGCGGAGCATCAGTGTGTGTGTAAGAAACAGAGTGTACATGCACTGTGCATCTACTTTGTACGTGCATATTGTTATCTGTATAATGTGCCCTTGAATTAACAGTTAAGTACTTCACCATTGATCTCAGACCAGGTTTCTGCACGGTTTTGGCCTGGTTTTCAGTTGTGCAATTGCTTTCCATTGCTCAGCAAGACTTACACAGCAATGGGTCACAAATGTACGTTTCCTATTTAAACAATGTGGACACTGGACAGGAAAATGCAATTCGATTTGGTCACTAAAACAGACACACGTCATGCTTGGTGCCACTTTATTCTGGGTGTAAGGTAGAGGTAAAAGCTGCATCTTCTAGTTAGACCCCAGTGCGTGGTCACATTTTTGTAAGCACTTAAATGAGCGTATTTTAGCAGTGTGTATTGATAATATAATATCAAAGTTGCACACATTGCATTTTTATAAGCATAGGAAATTTGCATTTTCACAGTACAATGCTTGGTAAGCTAACCATGACTAAGATAGCATGCCAAAGATTTTATTTTAAGGTTTATTAGGAATACATAATCATGACTGGGGTTTTTTGAGCAGCTAATATCAGATCAGTCATGTGGTCTTAGCCACCTGGGGTATCTTTGCTGTAAAAACACATTTCTCAGACAAAGCTGGATATATTCTTATTCTATTTGAGAAAATGCCAGCTTACCTGCTTTTCTAATACCTGTGTAACACTGCCAGAGAGAGAGTGGTGGAGGGGGAGCCTGAAGGAGAAGCATGGAGGTCATATCATGTGCTTCAGCATTCCCTTTAAACTCAAGCACAGCACCACTGGCACAAAGCCACAAGAACAAAAAAAAAGCCATTTTGACTTGGCGCTCTGCCACAGTGGCCGTGTGTAATGATATGCCAGAGATGGCAGAGCTTGGACTGTTCTCCACTGGCCAGATCAGACAGTCACCTTGACCACTGACTGAGCTCAGAGCTCTGCTGAAACTGAAGCTGTGCTCCACAGTAATGTCTGAAGATGCTTTCAAGCACCTACTCATTTTCCCTGTGTTCTCTCACACCTGTCGTCAGAGCTCTATTTCAGGCTCAACCAGGATGACGATAGCATGGAAGAAATGCTGCAGGAGGTCAGCAGAAAATAAATGGGTTTTTAAAACCCTCCCTTTCTATCTAGACAAATGCTTGAAAGGGAGGGTTTGTGACGGCACTAGATTTCTAATTTCGTTTGAACTGTGCAGGGCAATGATGTGCGAGGCATATTTTCTCATCAAATAGTGACATGTGTTTGGAGCATATGTAAACTCCTTTGAGTGATGCAGAATGTCATGTATGTTTCTGTTTACATCTAAAATGTGGTCTCTATCCATGTGCCAGGGTTTTTGTCCAGCCTTAGTCCTGACCCATCACTAACAATCACTGACCCATCACTATGTTCACTTGTGTCTTGTTCCTGTTTCCTGTCACCCTGCCATAACTATTTCCCTAGTTGTAGGGGTTGTGTGTGGTTGAAACATTTTGATCTCATTTAGCCTCTACATGGATGCGTGTGTTTGTCACACAGTGTAGCGGCACCGAAACCTTCTGTAGAGCCTTCACCCAGATTAAAACCCCATTCACATGTCAGTCAAAGCATCTAATCACCAGTTCAAATCCACTAGGGTGCCACCCAGATGCTATAGTGGGAGTGGCCTGATAATGATACTCTTGTGCTGCTGTCAGTCAGCTGCCAATTTTAAAGGGCAAGTACTCTATGCTATACATGGCTCCCTCTCTATAAAGGTCAGAATTTCTTAGCTATGAAGGTAGAACATTATCACTCAGATGGTTCCTCTTGCATCAATGGGGTGGTAGCCACAATGTAAAGCAATCACAGCCTTTAGTTAGAGAACATTGTTCCATGATGTATCAGTGCAGGTATATTTTTCAAAGAGTGAATTATTAAATACTTCCTGTCCCGAAGCCGTTTTTACTTTTCTACTTTAAATTGTTAGGTCATGAAAAGGTACAAATCTGGCTTTTCCCCTGAGACAGACATATTTAGGAGACAAAACCAGAATTCAAGAACCTTTTCATTGATAGTATTATTGTGATAGCTTTACTAATGAAAGTTCCATCAGTGCTGATTGATAGCCAAAGAGACGGTTTAATAACAAGTTGATACAATCGAATGAACACAATTCTCCCTTATAGCAAATGCAGTCAGTCAGCCAAGATATTTTTGTTGTCAGAGATTGGCCTCTTATGTTTGGCACCGGAACCACCAGGTTACTGTAGTTAACAAGTAATGGCAGCGTATACCAATTAGCATCAGAAATAGTGCAAATCATTATACAGTTGCCTTAGAACACGGTGATTTCAATTACACATATGTGGTTTTGGACACTGTATTACATACTGTCATCTATAAAGATGAGAAAACATGAGTCAGTACGCCTGCTACTGTTGTTAACCACGCATACTTTTTATAGCAATACCAGAAATTAAACTTTTGACCAATGGAGTAATTCTGGGCTTCTGATTTTCATTTAAACCTGTTTTTTTTTTTTTTTGACAGCAATGTGGCCTGTCCCATTTGACTGAAAATAATTGATTAGATGGTCAATCTGATAATGCTTGACTGGACCTTTAGTACCAGCACATGTGACACTAACACTTGCCTGCAGGTGGGAAAGAATTTGTCTTCCTCTGTCCTTATCTTACAAAAGCAGGTCGACAGCCCATTCTCCCCACTGTCAATCTCACATCATACTGCACCTTGAGCCGATCAAAAGCAATGAGACTTTTTGCCCCCGGCAAGCTGTGTGTGACATGTTGAGGGTCAGGAGGGCATGTTTTGACCTTGTGCCAGATGCTGGGGACCCCAAGACTGCCTCTGTTTGATGGAAGAGGATAAAAAACGGGAGCTGGTGGTGGACACTCTGCTGGGACGTTATATTTTGCCCTCTGGCATCCATTTCTTCTGAAAGGCTCTATTCTTAATGAGTATTTAAATTTTGCCTGCAGTACCAGTTGTTTACAAAAATGTCTCTCTGTCTTTCCAGCCCACCACACACAAACACACACACACACACACACACATGCAGTGTGACAGTGTGTGGGCACTGCACAGAGGATGAAAGGCTTAGCATGTCTGACCTACTTCTGCCCTGACCACAACATGACTTCATTTAGCTCCCAGAGTCCAGTAATCTACACTTCAATCTCTAAAACATATTCTGGAAACATCTTTTATAAACTTTTTGAGGTTCTTCTTATTTGTGAAGCTAATCTGTAGCATATTGGGTGATATTACTGATTTCTAATGGATAAGATTTCTTAAATATAAAGATTGCCATCCATCCATTATCTGCCGCTTGTCCCAAACGGGGTCGCGGGGAGTGCTGGTGTCCAACCCAGCGCACACAGGGCGAGGATGGGGGACGCACCCTGGACAGGTCGCCAGCCCATCGCAGGGAGGAGGATGGCACCTTGCTCAAGGGTACCTCAGGGCAACCCATTGGGAAGGGGTTCGAACCCCTGATCCTCCGGCCAACACCCTAACCACTAGGCCACCGCTGCCCTATATATTGCACTAAACTTAAATGTTGCAAGGGATCAAAGATGATTTTCCAAAGAACATTATAGAAATCAGACACAGGATTAAAATCACTTCTAGGTCTTCTGTATCGAGATGTGGAAAATGGATAAAAAATATTGTTTTATTCCCGATATGTTTGATAAAAGTATGACTGCGTTAGTGATCAAAAAGAATAGTTTGGCACAAATTTAATGAAGTTACAGCTGATCATCCAAAACATATTTGGAGTTGAAATTTTGCTTCTTTACTTAAGAACTGGACCTATAAAACTAAAATAAACAAGCACTGGTAGTCAGTATTCAGCTATTGCTGGCAGCAGCGGTGAAGAGAGTTAAGAGTTGGACTTGATTCCAGAAAACCCAGAGTTTTGTCCTTAAGACAGGAGAAATCACCATGTGTGAGAGTAGTGGAGACAGAGGAGACAGGACTCAGTGGGACATGTCTGTACACATTGTAAGCACATCTGACTTGAACGGGGCCCAAAAGATTTTTCAAAGAGCAGAGGAAGACGATGTAGTAATCATCTCCACTTGTTCATCAGATCACTTGTGCAGCTCCTCTTATCTCAGCCGTGTCATTACTGTGCTAATTGGGCAGCTTTGGGGACTGTTGGAGTTGAAAGGCCTACAGGACGAGGCGGAAGTGGAAGCGGAAGCTTGCAGGAGGGGGTCGATTGCACGTGGAGCGCGGGATAAGGGCTTTTAGTCCTCCAGCAAGTGAAGGACACAAATACATATAATAGCAATTTGGGGAAACATTTGTGCCATCATTGCTTTAATGATGAGTGAAAGAGGGCAATGAAAAAGGGAGAAAGTGACAATGAATGAGAGAAAGAGGGAGAGAGAGAGAAGAGAGGAAAAAGGAGGAGGAGATTCAGAGAGTGAAAGAGAGAGGAGAAAGAGATAAGGACGAGGGCAGCAGAAGAGAGATAAGGGGGTAGAATAAAGGAGGGAGAGGGAGTAATAGAAAGAAAGAGGAGGAGATAGACAGAGGAAGGAGAAAGAGGAATGGAAAGTCAGGAGAGGTAGCTAGATAAACAGGAAAAATATGAGAGAGAGTGGGACGTAGAAAATGAGAAGGATAGTGAAGGGAAAGGATAGATAGAGGAAAATGTGTGTGTGTGTGTGTGAGAGAGAGAGAGAGAGAGGGAGCACCTGTTTGTTCCTGTGGGGTGTTCATTAGTGCAGATTTATGGAGTGGATCATTATGGGATGTAGATGTGCGGATGTTCAGATGGAAAGCTGCTCCTTTGGGAAAACTCCACAGCAGGGAAAAGGAGCCACCTTTCCTAAAAAGCACACGGGGAGTCAGTGGGCTGCCAGCCTGCAGGCCTACAGCAAAGAGCAACCTTTCATCAGCCTAGATATCTATGGATGTTTTAAGCTCTTAAAGTGATTAATCCAGTTTAATGATACATGGAAAATGTCATTAACTAGTCACACATTTACACGCTTAGTTATGCAGTTCCATCATTTGCATTTGTGTTTCCATTCTGTATTGACAGTCTGTATTTTCTTCCATTTGTTCCAATTTAAAAAATATGCAGAAACTTATGAATGTATAATGGAAGTAAATGAATGTTCCTGCAAAACAACTTTGAAGGAACTTCAGGAAGTGCTCATGAAAAAAATGATTTATAAAATAACACAACATCTTGTGATGAAATGCAACAATATCATGAATATTTGATCATAAATATTTGATCAAATGGCTGCAAATGACAAACCTGTCAGGTTATTATTTGGTTGCCCCCAGTAGATGGTGCTCTGCATCCCTAGTATTTTTAAAGGCTGTAATGAAATCAGTGCTGAGCAAATCCAAACATCCTCTGGCTGCAAAGAAAACCCTCTGAGTACGTTTGTCCAGTCTCTCAACAAGTCCTTTGGGTCTTTTATCCGCTGTATATAAAGGCCACAGCCTGCAGATAAACCTTTATTTCTAAGGGGGAAAAGGGGGAAGAATATTCTCAAAGAGCCTGGTTTAAGGGCTCCAGGTGATGTTTAGATCATCATGGTGGTATTAGTCTGGTCTTTCTCATATGATGCTGGACGTCCACCCAGGTTTAAAGGAATTCTCCAGGGGCAATTCTTTCTCTAGACTGTCTTGTGAAGTTTGAGGTTTTAGGTAAGCAATTGGAGAGTATTTAGTATTATGAGTGAAGTTGGGGTAGCGGTTGTCAAGTGGGACTAGGCATCAGGATCAGAAAGTCATGGGTTTGAATCCTGGACCAGTGGGTTGCCCTGAGGTATTGTTGCTCCCTGCATTGCTGCTCCCCGGGTGCTGGACATAGCTGCCCCCTGCTGTACGTGTGTATGGGTGAAAAGCAGGGGCTGTGGTTCACTGTATATTGTTGTGGTTCACTGTGAGCTGTGCTGTGATAACAATGATAGGCACTTTCACTTCACTTTCTCTTCAACTCTAAGGTGTTGGGGTTTCTTTTCTTCCATGAGAAACCAGCCATGGAATGACTCACAGGTGCAGCAGACAGAGATTTAAAAATGCTGGAGTGCATCTTTTACAGTGAGCTGTTTCACTTGTGAAACAGTATAAAGCGCTGATCTAGATACTAGATACTTATCTAGATTGAGCCTTAACAGCCTGTTTTTTGGCTATAGATGAGATTTCATTTATGAGAATATTTTTTCCACCTGGTTTCCAATTTACAATCTTACAGCCTCACCTTTTCTGGTCACTGTGTTTGGAGGGTTGTCTGAAATTGCCCTCTGCACTGAATTCACTTGCCAGAAAGCTTATTGACGTTTCAGCACCATGGACAGGGACAGAGCCATTCCACTGCCAACGCACACTCATCCAGCTTCATCTGTTCTGGAAAGCAGCCCACCAGGATATTAACCTCGTAAGTGCCAGTGTCACAGAGCGCAGATGTGTACGCATCTGTATGATTTATTGTTCAATATTACTTTCTGTGCCAGCTGCTCTTCACATTGTGAGAATATATGATGACTGGACTGAAAACATTAAAAGTTCGAAAGATCTTGTCTCTCTGCTGTAAAGGAAATATAAAACCCAAATGATTTTTTGTAATATGCAGTCACATTTTTAAATATTTATTATAAATGTCTACTCTTTTCTCTGAGCAGAAACGTTGCCTTGAAGTTTACTGCTGTGAAACGGAAACATAAAAACTATTTTGTGCATTTTATTTTATTTTCCTGCGTTGTCACTTATGACATTTATATGAATTCATCGTAAAATCGTAAACTTTTGCATTCTGTAGTACGTTTATACATCTGGCAGATGTTTATCTCCAGTGAAACTAACATTTTGAAAGTGAAGTGAAAGTGACTATTCTTGACATTGTGAACCACGGCACAGCACAAAGTGAGACACAACAAAATTCAACCTCTGCATTTTACCCATACACACATGCAGCAGCTATTGAAAGTGCCCAGTGAGCAGTGATGGGGATGGTACCTTGCTCAAGGGTACTTCAGGGCAACCTATTGCTCTGGGAATCAAACCCATGACCTTCTGATCCAACTCCTTGACCACTAGGCCACCGCTGCCCGTAATCTTATTTGCATTGTCACAGATGTAGATGAACGAAGAGTGCAGAGGTTCCTATTGGCCATGGTAGAGCAGATAATCCTAAGTATTCCTTATTCTGCTGCACAAAACACAAGAGTAACATACATTTCAGTTATGAAACTTTTTCTTTTTTTCTTTATTGTTATAGTTAAGTAAGCAGAAAAGTCCTGCCTATTTATACCCATCATTTTAAAGAAATATCAGAAGAGCTGGTGTCTAAAAATTTTTGGACATGTAAGGTGTTACAGTAGTTCTACATTTACTAAATGTGTTTTTGGTATTTCAGTATGCTTTCTCTGCTTCTTGCTCACATATATACACAGGCGGAGATTCTTCTTTTGCAGTTTTGCATGTCTGCTGTAAGATAATGCTGGGACACAGAAGCAGAGATAACCGAAGACAGATAACGTCTGACAGGTGCCATTTGATATTAATGACTTTCATCATTAAAAAACCCTTTTGGGAGGAAAAGAATAAAATAGAAAATCTGTCCTGTGATTAATGAAGCTATTATTATTATCTCAAAGATGTAATAGTCCTCTGGCTTATAATTTTCATACTGCTAATCTCTGCTGCTCAAGTGAACTGGGTTTTATTTAACTGTGATCCAGTAATGAAGCCCAAACATTGTCGCTTGGGTGTAAATATGATTTCATGGAACTGAGCCTCACTTTAACATGATTTGTAGAATTCAAAGCTGCTTTCTTGCAAGTAGAATTCGGTGTGTCAATAATGCGTTGTCAATAATGTTGATCCACCTTCTAGATGGGACGTCGCCATGCCTTTTTTTCGGGATTTTAAAGAGCCTTTGGGTGCTGTAAATCAGATGAAGATCAATCAGCTTATCCAGCTTTCATCGCCAAAAAGCAGCCTTCATTTATTTTATTTATTGTTTGTGCCAGCAACTCTTTACATTATAAGAATTTCAGGGTTTGTCCCAAAACATAAGAAGGTAGAAAGGTTTCCATCGCTCTCCTATAAAATTAAGGAAACATGACACAGATTTATTCTAGATGAAAGAGTCTAATGTAATATGCAAGCTGCATATTACATTAGATATGCAAATAGATATGCAAATATGCAAAAATCTCCACCATTGTAAAGTTGTCCTACTTTGCCCTTTCCTCAGTGATGAAGATGCTCAGACTCTGCTTCATGCATTCATTAAGTCTTGTATAGATTTCTTCACTGGTCGGTCAAGCGTATTCAAAAGCTGCAGTCCATTCAGAACTCACCCACACTCAGCTCACATCACCCCCATTCGTTCTCAGATACACCACTCGCCCATTTCATTCTGAATTAGGTTTAAGATCTTACCTCTCGCCTATAAAGCATCTTAAAGCACTTCATTGTCTTGCTCACCTGTACCTCTCTGAACTGAGTTCTCCATGCTCTCCACCTCTCTCAGGTCCTCCAGCAGCTAGTTACTCTTTGTTCACCATTTCAAGCGTTCCACTCTGGGAAGCATGTGCTTTTCAGGGCTGCTACTCCTGAACTCTCTCCCCCATTCTCTTCTTGTGTTTATCATTTTTTTTATTAGTATTTAAATATTAATCATTTTCATTTGCACCCTCTGTAAAATTAGCTTGGGATTGTGGACAGTATACATGTAGAGAGGAACATGAGAAACAAGAACAAGCTTAGAAACTGAAAGCAGGAGACAGTGTGGAATCTGAATCTGCTATTGCACACACACACACACACATCACATTTTCCCTGCATGCCCCCCCCTTCAATCATAATGCTTTCCAATCTGTGGTGACATCAGCCATTCCCTTCTAATCTGATTGGCTGCTGAGGATGGAGAATAGCTTCTTTCTGCAGCTTTAAAGAGAGAAAGAAAATGGGAAGGAGAGAGAGCATGTGAGGGAGGGAGAAATTAGAGAGAAGAGGGTGCGAGAGCTAGAGAGTGAAGGTATAGAGAAAAGATGAGACAAGGCAGGTGAGAGTGTGTGAAAGGAAGAAATGGAGAGGGAGAGGTAGGGAGAGAGGAGAGGAGGGAGAGAGGGAGGGACAGCAGTGTTATAGTCACATGCACACATTCCCTCACAGCACCTCAGAGAGAGCTCAGTGTGAAGTGTGTGTTTTGTGCTGTAGATGTTGGATGGAGAGAAAGAAACGGGGAAAGTGAAACAGAAGGGTGGC
>CM029370.1:24434546-24657046 GCA_017165825.1 Hepsetus odoe | reverse complement strand
CATGGTAGGTGTTTTTTTTATTACATGGCCAGTGAGTGGATTTACACAGTGGGTGTTTCTAAAAAAATGGCCAGTGAGTGGATGTAAAAGGTGTTTCTTATAAGGTGACCAGTGAGAGGAAGAACAAGGGAGGTGTTTCTAATAAAGTGCTCAGTGAGAGGAAGCCCAAGGTTTGTCTCTCTAAAAGAAGCGGCCAGTGAGTGATTTTATGTTAAGTGTTTCTTATAAAGCGGCTCAATAGTGGATATACATGACAGGAGTTTCTAATAAAGTGGCTGCTTTATAGATGTTCTAAATAGGTGTTTCGAAATAAGTGGACAATAAAATGGATGATGATATTAGTAGGTGTGTTCTAAACCTGGCGATAACCAAATCTTCATCAGTTATTTCAGAGATTAAAAGTAAAATTGCTTAAAACACAGTATTCAAGATTTGCTTAGGAATGTGCTGCATACCAGCTACCTATAGAACTTGTCCTGTGAATCAGAGGTTTGAGAACAGAAATATTAATGGTTTTATAAAAAAAAGAACCCACTCACCATTTAGACAAGTGCTTCTTTTAGTGCCATGGAGTTAAATTAAAGAAATAATCAGGGTTCTTTGTGCTGGTTAAAAATCTCGGCAGCCATCGCTGGACCTCATGCTGCTCTCTCCTTGCTGTCTGCTGCACCTTTAACCCTATCCTACGCAAAAACTGACGTTGCCATGGTGACAGCTTTTTCGAGTGTTTACCTGTCCAAGTGTGCACGTGGTGAACAAGGCCAAGAGTATCCACTGCAATTCAGAGCACACAGATAAATAACGCAATGTCTCGCAGAAAGACAAAGGCAACTGCTTTCATCAGTGTTTTAATATCACTGTTTTGTTTAAATGCTGAATGCAACCTGTTCAGCTTTTATATTGGAATGGATCAGTGTGCCATAATTATGTTCACAATTTCCTTTGAGTGCATTTACTGAAAAAAAAACTGCATCCAATATAAGCAATTATTTTGATAGGCTAGCTCTGCAGTGTGTGTCTGTGGTTTTAGGCTGAATTAAGTTCTTCATCAGTCTAAAGCTGACCTCTCGTAAGGAACTTCAACCAGCGCTGAAGACTTACATGAATTATACATGCATGCTTTCAAGCTCATTGGCAGGTCTGAAAACGTCAGCTGCTTTACTCTGAATGGCGTTTTATTTCAGAATTAAGCATTCAAGTTGTTCTGCTCTTATAATGTCACGATACAGAGTTAAATCCCTGCTGAGTGCTTGCCGTAATTTCCAAAATGCAAAAAATTGTGATGTTTGGTGTCAGTGCAGAATTCCTATAATCTGGGGGCTCTCAAAAGAGATTTTTTCCTAGGAGTCTAGAGAGAGAGACGCGATCTTGCTCTCTCTGGGAAGGTAGGGTTGCAATCTTTCACCATCGCTGCCCCATGCCCGCCTACAGCAGAAATTTAAAAATGCAGGTTTTGGAACCTTTTGAGTACATGTATACGGTTCTGAAAGTGACAACAATGAACAAAGAAATGGATACAGATGATCCACTGTGTCGAGCCCTGATGGGAGCAGATGAAAGAAGAAGAAGAAGAAGAAGAAGAAGAAGAAAAAGTACCACAAAGACATTCCTTTACTGTATTTTTTACATTTCAGTTTAACTAAAAGAAAATGTATTTTTATTTCAATTCAGTTCTATTTGTTTGCATTTTGATGTAAATGGGAGAAAAGTGCAGGGTTTTAGCTTTCAGTACAGAACGTCAAATCTCGAAACACAATGTATGTAATTAAATATGTAATTACATTATTAAATTACTAGTATAAACGGTGGTGGCTGGAACTAGACGCCTGGATGATGATAAGCACCAATCTAGAGATTTTTAATGCTTTAGCATGAAAGGAGAAATAGTGGGAAGGCAGTCACGAGTCAATTAAAGAGAGACAGAGAGGGAGAGCAAAAGAGAAGTTGATAGAGAGAGAGAGAGAGAGAGAGAGAGAGAGAGAGAGAGAGAGAGAGGTGACTTCCTGCTTTAGTTACCTCTCAGAGGTCCATTTGCTCCCCCCTCCCCACATGATGCAAATCATCTCTTGTGAATCTCCATCTTTCTAATTCATCGCCTAAAGGCACAAGACTAATCATTAATGTTATTAAGATAACAAAGAATGAGGATCCTTCCATCCCTCTCTCATCCCTCGTTCCCTATGCAGGTGTAACAAAAGAAGATTATGGAGTGGATTCACGATCAGTTTAATATTTGGTCAATTACTGCACTCGTTTTAGTCCATGGCACGGATGAGGATGTTACTGTGAACATGAACACAAAGCTGTCGAGCTGACAAACTGTCAGATCGCTGCCGTGTTTGAGAGCGTCGGCCGTTTCGCTGTGAATTACGTATCATTTCAGAATGACATGTTTCACGTCGTCCTGCTGTTATAATGTCAGAATGAAGAGGGAAATCCCTGCTGAGAGTTTGCTTTAATCCCCAAGACCCAAATCAAGTGACGTTTAATGTCAGAACAGAATTTCTGTAATCAGATGTCCAGGAATCCATGACCACACGAATAAAAGCTCTGCTTTATAGGATCTGCAAAGCGCAATCTTCTCTACATGAAGATCTTCCAAAAATCTGAAAATACTGAAAGTTTTAAACCTCAAAAGCCTGGTTACTGTTATTTTTGCCACATAAAAAATATATTTTAGATTTTGCATTAATCCAACATTTATGTGATTTCTCGACACAGATAGAAAACTGTGTTAAAAAAGAATGTGATTTCAATGCAGTGTAATAAATTGCACAATTGACTATAAGAAATGACCAGATAACCTGTGATTATTAGATACATAGAGCTGTAGAAGTGAATAAATAAAAAAACTAAAGACTAGCAAATTGGCAAAAAATAAGTAAAATGTTGTCTTTGGGCCTGTGGGATTTGTAATATTGTTAGTATTAAGCTAATAAGCCAAGATTGGTAGGCTGCACAATCTGTTTTAAAAGATTCAAGTGAATTAAAGTCTTATAAAAGGCATGTTTTTGTAGCTGCAGTATTGCAGTGATTAGGCATTAGACAGGCAGCACTAGTTTTCTATTTTTCGATATTATTAACAGCTTAAGAGAACTAATGGTTTGACCAAGGCTTGTAATTTAAGTCTTTGGAGTTAAGATGATGCTTCCCCATTTATTGTAAATCAAAATAGGATTGGTTAATGTCCCTAATTATACTGGTGCTTAATAGAACGTATACAGCTTTTCCTCCAGCTCCTCAATTGCTAACTGAATTCCTAGATTTTAGAAAATGCTGATTCGGCAGTTACTTCAACCATGAAACTGGAGTATACTCTTGTTCTTACTGACTGTTTGATACAGCATGAAAAAGGTCATTTGACCTTGAAACCCTGTTGGTACTATGCAGAACCTTTTTTAATGCGATTCTTTAAAGGGCCAGATACAATACATTTTCCATTCCAGAACCATTTAATCAAAGGTAGCTTTTATGCAGTCATCATATCAGCGCATCTGTTTTTTTTCCACGCTGTATTCACTTTATATAGTTATAAGTGTGAATAATGGAAGTGAGCCGACATATAGACTTTTAGGGCTGAACATTGATCAGCATTGAATCCTGGTCTATTGATCCGATTAGCAAGAGTGTTCACCTTTCAATTATAATCATCTACGATAGCATCACATTCACTTTGTGCCTGAAGCCTGTTTAAAAGAAATGTCTTGCAGATTTGCACAATTTACATTTACGCCATTTAGCTGACGCTCTTATCCAGAGCGACTTATAATTTCTAACTACAGGGACGGTCCCCCCTGGAGCGACTTGGGGTTAAGAGTTTGCTCAGGAACCCAGTGGTGGTAGTGCTGGGGGTGGGATTCGAACCTGCAACCTCTTGATCTGTAGGCGAGTGTCCTACAACTAGACCACCACCATCCCATGTCCTTCATTTACCTCTTTTATCAAATTCTTGTTCACTTTTCATAGATAATGGCACATCATGCAGAGTCAGAAAGCACATAAATCTATCGGAGATTGTTGAACACTTCCACAGAACAGGAAAATTTGTACAATGTAAATGTAAAATTCACTTTTTAGGAAGATTAGTCTTGTAGCTCCAGTGTAAAACTACAGAATCACACAAAAAGACACACAAAATATATTGGCTGATCAGCATATTTTGGAGTGAGGGGAGAAAAATGTTTAAAATTTTTTTTTCTTTTCTTTCTGAACTAGTCCTTCATGTGTGTGAATATGAATTTGAAGGACAGTCAGGGAAGCAGCACTGAAACCTTCATCTGCCTAAGAGCCTCCACTTGATTAGGCACTACAGAGGAGGGGAAGGATGGGGAGAATGAAGCAAGTGTGGGTGTGTATGCATGTGTGTGATGAAGAGAGAGAGAGAGAGAGAGATAGAAGGGAGAGCACGGATGAGAGGGAACCCTCCATTTCGATTTTGACAAATCCTCTTAGGCTGGGTTAGGGCTTAATTACGGTATGCCCAATATTGAGGATGAACCCATTTCTCACGTGCTTGACAGATACCCCAGGCTGAGTGGCTCGCAGCACCAAAAAAAAAAAGTCAACGAGTGCTCTCAGAGATATCCAGCTAAGGGCCTAGTTAACCACTACACACACATCGCCATGAGCCCCATTAGACCTCTCAGGTCCTGCATCTCATCGCCTGACGCCGGCAGAGAGCATTGCCCCATTAGGAGGCTTCAAACAGCCCATTAGTGCGCTTCATCACTAATGAACGCTCAGAATCCTGCAGCTGTGGGTCTTAACACGAGCTAAAAACAAACACAACATACGTTTGGTCGAAAAAGCGCTCAAGAAAGTCCAAGCAATCTTCATGATGCTCACACAGTTGGAGAATGCCGCTAAATGAATGCCTAAACTGCAAACTGCAAAATCTGTGTTAGTTTCTCACTACAGCTACACAAGTTACACATGAACCTCATAGCAGCTACTGGAACGTTTATAGCAGACTTAAAGGGGAATTCCAAGAAGGTTTCTACATTTCTTAATGATTCCATGGTGGAGATCTTAATAAAATAATTTAGAGTGCTTTCATATAAAATGTTTCATTATAGGAACGTTTGTTGCTGCAGTAACTTTATGAGAAGGAGCTTTTAAAGAGCTCAGATGTCTATGCTCCATCACTGTGAACAGAAGACTCTGCAAGGACATCCAAGGACATCTTTTACGGTCAAAATTGGAATGTTTTGCTGTTTCTAATGGTGCAATGGTCAATTTAAAAAGAAAGAAAGAAGGCAGACAGAAATTGAGTTCCAGAAAAGTGATATGATATGCAATGGGATTTTTTTCGAATCTGAAGCGTGCTTTAGGGCTCTCTTCAGGTCGTGTGTTGGACACGCAGCTGACACAAATATTCCGACAGTGTTGAGGCTTTGTTCGCCTGGTCGAGTGAATATTGCACGCCTTACTGACAGCCTCAACAATCAATTTCAATCAATTAGGACCAGACGCATGTAATTAGCTTAAGGTCTTGGTTCATTCTCTCGATAGCTGTTTCCTTGCTTTTCAGTTTGATTTTTCATCAGTTGCACAATTAGTCAAAGTGCTTCTTTTAAAAATGTAATCTGCCATTACGTGAATTTAACTTCAATTAGTTTCTGAATTATTGCCGAGCTAATTGGACTTCCATAGCCGTCCCCCTCCTCCATTCTGTCTCAGAAGAGCTTAATTAGGCTAATCTTAAAAAACATTTCTCTCTTCCTCTTTCTTTCTTTTCAGTCTCCACTCTTACTTCCCATCTCTTTTTTGTTTCTCTTTGTCTCTTCTCTCTCTCTGTCTCTCTCTTTCTTACTCTTATTCTCTTTCTCGTTCGACTTTCAATCTTTCCTTTCATTTGTCTCTTTTCTCCCTCTTTCTCTCTGTCTCTCTCTTTCTTTCTTTCTCATTTTTGTTCCCCTTCATTCTTTCCTTCCATTTGTCTCTTTTCTCTCTCTTTCTCTCTCTCATTTTTGTTCCACTTTCATTCTTTCCTAGATTTGTCTCTTTTCTTTCTATATCTCTCTCTATATTTCTCTCTATCTACCTCTGTCTCTTTCTCTATTCTCTTTGTCTTTCCTTTGTTTCACTCCCTGTCTCTCCCTTTTCCTCCTTGTTTTGCCCCCCCGCCCCTCTTCTCTCCCAAATTGACTGTAATTAAGGTCATCTTCACTCTTTCTTTCCTCATTTCTCTCACCAGCACTTACTTACTCTCTCTGTTTTATTCTCCCTGGTTGAGTTTCTTTTTAACTTGCTCTCATGTTTTCAATCCTCCACCCCAGCCCACCCAGCCCACCCCACCCCACCCTTCTCTCCCACTCTCTCACTTTCATATTAATCTCCTCATGAATGACTTTGCCACTCGGCTGCTTTCACCTCCAAATCCAGCTCATGTGACTGGTGTCTTAAGAGAAATCCTAGATGTGTGCTTGGAGTAGAGAGGGGTTTTGGGATTAGTGGAGGAAAGGGCTACATCAGGTCAGTCCGGCTGTCGCGTCTCTTCTAAGAATCAGCACTTTCCCCTGGGGTTTTAGAAAGCCGCAGTCTGAGGATTGCACTAAACTGTAGATTTGCCAGCTCCAATGACCAAACAGCCAGGACGGCAAAAACTCACTTTCTTATGAACAAATGGTTCCTTCCTGCCAGACATGAAAGTGAAAAGTGAAAATGACTCTTTGTTATTGTGAACACACAGTGAACCACAACAAAATGCACTCTCTGTGTTTAACCCACACATGCACTGTGTAGCAAGGGGCAGCTATATCCAGCACCCATGGAGCCGTGATGGGGACAGTTGCTTGCTGACGGGTACCTCAGGCCAAACTACTGGGCTGGGATTTGAACCCAAGACATTCAGATTATGGGTTCTAGTCCCAAACCACTCGGCCACTGCTGCCCCTAACATGCTTCCCTCTCTGGCCACGAGCATATGCAGTCTACTTACACTTTTAACTCTCATAACTTCTCTTATGCTTTTCTTTGAAACATGCTCGATGCTTTAAGTGCTCTCTTACTTTATATCTATATATACAGTACTGTGCAAAAGTTTTAGGCAGGTGTGAAAAAATGCTGTAAACCAAGAATGCTTTCAGAAATGGAAGTGCTCATCATTTATTTTCATCAATCAACTCTCTTTTGTTCAAACTGCAGTGAAAGAACAAAAGAGAATCTAAATCAAATCAATATTTGGTGTGACCACCCTTTGCCTTCAAAACAGCATCAGTTCTTCTAGGTACACTTGCACAGTTTTTGAAGGAACTCGGCTGGTGGGTTGTTCCAAACATGACTGTGTTTCTCCTCCGTGTGACGTTGATGATCATCAGTACCTGTTTGGTAAAACTGGTTGATCAGACACCGACTATAATCCTACAGAATCCCTGACTGTGTGCAAGTGTACCTAGAAGAACTGATGCTGGTTTGAAGGCCAAAGGTAGTAACACCAAATACTGATTTGATTTAGATTTTTCTTTTGTTCGCTCACTTTGCATTTTGTAAACTGATAAAAATAAACAATCATTATTTATATTTCTGAAAGCATTCTTTGTTTACAGCATTTTTTCACACCTGCCTAAAACATTTGCACAGTACTGTATATATATGTATATATATCTTTTGTTTTGAAATTTATTATGGATTTTAACCAAAATCTGTACTGAATCTGCATCAAATCTAAATACCACCAAGCAGTTGTGTAGCAATAAAGTCATCTCAGATTTGAACCTCTCTGACCTTTTTATTTTTACTGTGCAGAGGGATCCTCCACTGCTGGTGAAGGATCTTTTTGAAGACATTAAAGATGGAGTGATGTTACTGGCTCTGCTCGAAGTGCTGTCTGGACACAAACTGGTAAAAGAGCTGCGTTTCTTCTTCTGTTTACCTCTCTGTTCTCATGAAAACCCATTAAGAACCTCTAGCTGGAACATCCTGAAAATAAGACAAAGATGATTCTAAATATTATATTTTCAAGCATGGTTAAAAGAAAGAGTTTCATTTGATACACATATAATAATGTGCACATGAGTGTAAATCTTCACTATAAATGATACATTTTAAGATTTAATAATAAATAGTTTTTAGACATAATTTCATTAGGATGTTTTTCATTTTAAGACAGTATCAGAAGATTGTGGAAAAAAGGATCTGAAGCTTTATCACAGATGCAGCTCTCTGTATTTTTGGGTCTTGCATTTACTGTTAATGTCAAATTAAGGCGTCTGGGTGCATCCTTTCAGGGTGAGTGAACGGGGAAGAGGGGAGGCTTTTGTGATTCACACTAGAGCTTTAACTGGGCCTGAAGTTTTGGTCTGAGAATTTTCCTGCAGATGTTTAACGTGACCTAACACACCACTTCACAGCAGCCCAACCGAAGCCTAATAAAATGGTCTGACTCCACTTAAAATTCATCCAAAATGTGAGATATAAGACAGAAAATGAAATGTCCTACAAAATGAAATATAGATGTTCTTTTGGCTGCTCTAAATTGGCATCTCCTTATTGGATTTCCTGTTGTTCTATTGAGTGAGGACCAATTAAGCTTGCAGTATGAGTGTGTAGCTCCAGTGTGCAGATTGAACACTATCTTAAGGTGATGTCAGAATGAAGAAAAAGAGAAAAGTGAAAGCAGGGGAAATGCAGTGTAAAATCTGGGACGCTGAAATTGTGTTTTGAGCCCAACCTGAGCCCAAAACACATTTGTCAAGCTCTATTCAGAGTGATGACCGTGTGAGCAATTGGGTCCAGTTGGGATCAGGCAGATATTTCAGGCTCTAGTGCACACAAACTGAACTAACTGAGTTCTTTTTTGGGAGGGATTATACATATTTTACAGTTGATTTTTTGGGCATTTTTTTTTATGGAGGGCCTGAAAAAGTCCTGAAAAAGCAAACTGGAAAAACTGAATAGAGTTTTGAGTGTGTGGTCAGAAATCACTTTATAAATCTGCATTGTTACAAGTCATACAGTATGTGTAATAATACCATAAAACTGTCCATGTGTTGTCTAGACAGAAAAGACTTCACATAGAACTTCCCCCAACACACATCTGCTTACACACACATGCAGGCAAACTGAAAGTGGTCCCTTAAGGCCAGCGTTGCCTCGGGTCGGTGCTGTGCTGCAGCAATCAATGCTGCACAGAATGGCATGCGGTGCTTTGGGTTTGTTTGCTTTTGCCCCATTCGAGCTCACCTTTGCTCTTGTTTATCTGGGTTTTTTTTTTGCTCCATTTTATGTCATCTTTTTTTGCTTAGTTATAAATGCACTGTTTTCACGTTCATATATAAATTGATATTCGAAGTATCGTCTACAGCTGAATATCTCAGCTACTACCGATAGAAACAATTCAGTTTGTCTCTTGAAAGCACTGCTCAGATGACTACACTGAGCAGTGCTTTCAAGAGACAAACTGAAAAAATGGACAAACTGAAAAAATAGCATAGAATTGAGAAAAGCCGCAAGAAATCTTTAAATCACTTTATGAAGAATCCTTGAGTTTTCCCCGAGGCTACACTGAAGGGTGAGTTAGAACCGTGGACTGTACATTGTATGGCAAAAGAGACTGTTCTTGTGCTTCTTTGAAGATCAGAACTAAGCAGGCTGTGGCCTTTTCTGTGCTTATTTATATGAAAGTTGAAAGAAAGGAGGTTAGGAAACCGACATCGGTATCCTAGATATCAGAGTCAACGAGCAAATGAACCCCTGAGCAAAGAAAACCTTTATCAATTTAAAGCCCAGTAACCAAACTATAGCTGTTTTATTTTGGACATTGGACAGCATTTATTGTAATGGACGATAATGATTAGAGCAGTTGAAGGTCAAGGAGGAAGAGGATGCCCAAAAAGATGGATGGAGACAGTGGAATCATGAAGATTATGAAAACCAGTAAGAAGGGTAAAGACCTGAGCAGAGCACATGATCTTCTGGAGAAACATTGTCCATATTTTCAGCAGGACTCAGGACCAGGCTCTCAGCAGCCTGACTTCATCCTGCATTCACCTGATGTTCATGTACAGAGATGAACAGGTTAATCCATATTATAATTATATTTAACAGACTTTAATGCACAATTACTGTTTATTTGTTGTTTTATTTTTGTGAAGAAGTTATGGCCCAATTTATAGCTTTTATGTTTTTTCTAATATGTTACATTTATCAGATTAATAGATAATAGCACAATACAATTAACAGAAAAATGTCATAATTACATTTTTTCTTTATTGAGACCAAATATGTAATTTGCCTGGGGGTGTTTGAACTTTTCTAAATGACTGTACATATGAGACTGCATATGTACAGGCCTTGCGTGCATAAAGACCTCTTTGGTAATAATTCAGCCCGTCATTTTTTGGTGAAAGAAGGGCTCCCAAGAGCAACATACCCACCGAGAAGCAGGAGGGTGAATGATGAACCTGCTTCACATGAACAGTATCGGGGCATTACGAGTTAATGAAGGAAACATGAATGAAGCAATTTACAAAAAGATATTAGAGAATTTAATCTCATCAGCCATAAAACTGAATCTGGAGAGACGGTGGAGAAGACCCCACACCAACAGCCAAATTAAGTCATGCGTGGTTTCTAAAAAAAGGTGCTCGTGCGGAATAGCCCAACCTCCTGAATCTCAGTAAAAATGTATGGATTATTTTGAAATTGTAACCTTGAGGAATGTAAATGGGTTCTAAACAGAAATGGCTTCTTGCCATAGACTTCTTATAGGTTTAATTACACTCTGTGATTCATGACAGTATATTAATTGATGCAGTTCTTGATGAGAATCTTTCCTTCAAACAATGTTATTGAATTACTGACATTCTGATGAGCTTATTTTATCAGAACAGATGTAAACGAAGACTTTTGTTCTTTTGAAAGCACTATTTTATATAAAAATCTCTGAACGTTGTGAAATATTTTCTGCTCTTTGAATCTTCCTCAAATCTTTCCTAACACTTCAACCCCCTCCCCCAATCCCAACCAGCCGTGTGAGCAGGGCCGCAAGCTGAGGAGGATACACTGGCTGGCCAACGTGGGAACAGCTCTGCGCTTCCTTGAGGGCAGGAGGGTAAGCTAGTATTTTTGTCCCAAAGTGCTTTGCTCAGGTGAAGTGCTTCAGGTCATAACTGCTTAGCCTGACCTGCATGACCTCCTCTCCTCCAACCCCCTTCCTCCTCTCTGATATCATTGCCTCACTTTCTTCCTCCATCTCACCCGAGAGACAGAGACAGAGAGTGGGGCGAGAAAGAGAGACAGGGAGAGAGGGGGAGAGTGCGCTCCTGAGACAAGCAGAACACCCAATCATTTCATATTTTCAGGAATATAAAGAGTTTTAAGTTTAGCTGCCCTGCATGTTTTCACATACGTTATATCAAAATAGCCTTTGCCATAAAGTAAAGAGGAATTTTTTGCACATGAAGTGCATAAAATAAATCAATAGTAACACCAGATTCATCACAAAATAATTAAAAACCATAATAGTATCAGGGTGATACACATTCTCAAAAAACTGGGTCTGGGGTGAAGATGGTGCAGAGGGTAAACGTACAGCCAATTGAGATCCATTTTTAAAACAGATGTGTGGTCTAAAACCTGAACCTGATCCGTTTCGTATGATTGTTGTCGGTTGTTTAAGACGCACAGTGACCTAGCATCTAACCTAAGACATGAAGCAGGGAAGAAACAGGTGGAGATGATTCCAGAAGATCAGGTGATTCGTTTACATAAGATGCTGAAAGCTGAGTGTTTGGAACCCCTTCATCTAGAACCTTGTATCTTTAGGCACTTTGCCGCTTGTCACACTTAAACATTTCTCATCTGCATAATATAAGACAGGTTGAAGGCATAAAATAGAATTTTTGCATAATTTTCCTGCATAAAGATTTCATTCACCACATGGACTGCTTGGCTTTTCTTCCATTTTTCTGCTTTATCTTAAGCTCCAACTCGCAAAAGATTCCAAACAGAAAAGAATATGTAGCAGAAATTGTGGACCCTCACATAAGGCAGTGGGGTGTAAATGGTACATTTGATCTGTTTTAGATGCCCAGCAGCTCAGAACATGTTCTTGGGTCTGTGTAGATAAATCAGGATGGTGTATGGAGTGTGGACTGGTGTGCAGATTGAAGCCATTTGTATTCGTTGGGTGTAAATCTCTTGCTGTGAGGTTGTAAATCTTTGCCTGTACAGGGGCATCGCTGCCGTCCCCATTTTCATTCCAGAAACTCATCCAAAGTCCATTTCCATAAGGTCCTGTACTCCTCTGTCTGTGTGAATCGCACAGGCAAGATAAAGCTTATCGATGCTGCCATATCTGGTGCTACCCTGTAAACTATCACAACGCATTCGGCAGAGGCTCATCTTCGCACAGCGGGTAACTCTCAGTACCTCGTCTCGGAGGACCACAACAACGAAATTTCATTTAGTCTCGCAGGGAGTGTGTAGCCAGTCTGTGAATGGGGGCTACACTGAGCCTGTTAAGGAGGTGAGGATTCATTACTGAAGTGCAGATAGACGGCTGAGCCTCAGCTCCTGCGCTGCTCTATGACAACCTATTATCTGTCTCTTTTATCCCTCTTTTTACCCCTCATTCTTTCTTTAACTCACTTCTCTTCTCCCTCTCTCTCGCTCTTTCTCACTGCATGTACTTTAATCCACACTGTGTCATCACACCACCCGTCTTTTAGTATGTGGTGTGTACGTGCGCTTTGCTCTGTAAAAATTTTGTCTTCAATTTTACATGCTAATTTATGCCTGGTTTTAAGTGGTGGAGTTGATCCATGCAGAACCATCTGCTGCTGGTTGCTCAGACTTTAGTATGTGTATGTAAATGTGTAATCAGCACCACTTTCAATATCTCCACTGAGTGATCCTCCAGGCACATGGCATAAAACATCTGATTTTGCCTTATTTTTCTTGAAATAAATGCATGTAATAGTATGTAAACTTTCAAATTTCAAACTAATTGTGCAGGCCTCACACAACCCATGTGTGGAAACCAAGCTGCATAAACAGCGCCTTTTTGATTGTTGTACCAGTATAGCCATGAATGGGACCAAATTGCCTTATCCTGCTTTTGGTGTTTGCTTAATTTCAACTGTGAAAGAGGTAGCCAATCAGAACAGAGGTCATTTACATTATAAGCACATCAGCTGCCGGTTTCATTGCAGGAAAAGGTGGGAACGTATGCAAATACATTATGATTGTTTTTGGTACAGACCTGAAATGTTACACAAATGTGGAAAAATACATGATGTCTTCAATGTTTGGCCTTTAAAGAGATTTTTCTTAGTTTGTAGTTTGTGTTACTGTGTTAGTTCCAGCTGTAGTTTAAGGAACACATCCTAGCTTTTCTAGTGATACCAAATGAATAGGATGCTGCTCAATTAGAGGTGTCTCCACAAAATTGAATCTGTACCAAATAACGTTCACATTTTCTTGTTTTATTGTCTGTGTGTGTGTGTGTGTGTGTGTGTGTGTGTGTGATATCCCTGCTGTCAGTAAGCTTATCCTTATCACCTGCTGCTTAGTTTGCAGGTCTTCCCTTCAGTCCCGGGCTTCTTTTGTTAACAGTGTTATCTCTCCTTCTCTATCTCTTCTCTCCTTCTCTCTCTCCCTGTTGGTGTGACCCCTCCTCACCTTCAGTCTGTGTACAGAGGATCTCCGGTCAGTAAAGCTTATGTGTATAATTTTTTTCTCTTGCCAATATCACTGTTTTAATCATTCACCATGAGTCATGAGTCATTCACCACCATTTAGTCATTCACCATGAAAGAAATGATAACAAATATAATGTCATGCAATTTATGTTTTAGTTTCCACCAGTCATGTTGTTAGACTTTCTGTTAAAGTTTGTGCTTTTACGATTGCACGTTTCTTTTTTTGCCTCAGATAAAACTGGTCAACATTAACACAACAGATGTCGTGGACGGCAGGCCTTCGATTGTGCTGGGCTTGATATGGACCATCATACTGTATTTCCAGGTAGGAGAGCCTTAGAATAAAGAATATGAAATAAAGTAAAAAAGAAACGGATATAAGAATGGTATTTTTTCTGGGCACATATCTTTAGGCATTTTGCCAATATGCCAAAGTTATGGCAGTTTGAAAGGCTTAACAAGCTGTTTTGTACCAGCAAGGTGATTCCCAACCAAAATATGAAATGAATACAAATTAAATAAAATTAATTAAATATAATGCCAGCCCTGCGCTGCTGTGATAGGTTATTCATTAATAGAACGTTCATGTAATTAACTGTAATTAAAAACAATAAAAATAGCAGCTAGATTCCATGATAATTGTATTTCTTTCTTCCATTTTTTAAAAAGGGAAAATGACGAGTGCCTTTACATTGTCTGTGGTAGTGAATCATATACTACAGATGCAACAGAGTATTTCTTCTTAACAAGTCATTTAAATCGCACTGCTGTCACTGAAAAAGTCTTTATTTGTGTTTTTGCATCAATAATAATGCATTTTGACTGGTTCCTCATTTTCTCTTCCCAGATAGAAGAACTCACCAGCAGTTTACCAGCTCAGAAGGGTCAGACTAGCAGCACCTCCTCAGTGGAGAGCTCCAACAGCACAGAGACAGCCAGCCCGCCTGTCAAACGCAAGCCCCGCCTCTCCTTTCAGGGTGGGGCCAAGAGAGCACTGCTCAAATGGGTGCAGGGAACAGCTACTAAGTAAGAACAGCATGTTGTTCAGAACATCTCATTGACTAACTGTTTGATATGTAACGAAACTCAAGCTCAGGCTAAGCGTTTAGTACAATAATCCAGTTTTTCACGTTCATTCAGTGGCCGCTTTATTAGAAACCCTTCCAATGTAGGTGTGTGTTGCTGGAGAACAGTTTGAGAATGTTTTTTGCTGAAGCACAGTTTGTGTCTCTGTAGCAGCTGCACTTTGTGATGACGATAGGTTACACTCTTCTTTTTTGTAGTGGTTTTATAATATAGATTTTTCAAAAGGGAAGAGATTTGTAGATTCTAGCAAAGCAGATGTGGAGTGTAACTCGGGATGAACATGCTGAGCCAATTTACAATGGACTTTAAAGGTACACAGATCTCATAAAGAAGCGTGTGAGTGGAAATACATGTGGAATATACGTGGTGGTTAATCTTCATTTTGATCATAATAGGCTGTTTGCTCCATGCATGAAAGGCTGCAGTGTTCTTTTAATCCTGCTGGGTCCCCTGAACAATGTAAAGCCATTGCACTGCTTACATGTGCTGTACGTGCATGTTATTGCAGGAGACTGGGGCTGGATGTGAAAGACTTTGGTCCCAGCTGGCGCTCCGGTGTGGCCTTCCACGCCGTTATATTTGCTCTGCGGCCACAACTGGTCAACATGGAGCGTGTGTGGAACAGACCAAACAGAGCCAACCTGGAGGAGGCCTTCACACTGGCAGAAAGAGAGCTGGGCATACCACGCCTGCTCGACCCTGAAGGTGACTCGTCTGTAACAGACTAATATTCATATCTTCCTGTAATACATAGTAGGTTTCTGCAGATATGTTTTCCGTAACGTTAACTGAATGTTTAACTGAACTATAATAAGATCAAGGTGCGTTATTGTTCTGTTCTAGTCCTAAACTGGAATTAAAAGCAGAGTTTATGTTTTATAAGTTATTCTTTAATTGTAATAGCCTCATCACGCCAGTAGTTTGGAATTAACTGGCTTATCACTACTACTTTATTATGCTTATCATGCAGTGTTGATTGGACAGTTTTCCATTGTGTTGTTGTTTTATGCATCTTGGTCTTTGCACAACCGTATCTCAGCGTGCTGTTTCCCTGTGCCACTGTGTGATTTAGATGTGGATGTAGATAAACCGGATGAAAAGTCCATCATGACTTACGTGGCTCAGTTCCTGAAGCACCATCCCGACTCGCAGGAGACAGAGACAGTTGGACAGCACCAGGAGGTACTGATACTGTGCTGAGATACTGTGCTGTGTGTGAGTGAGAATGATTCTATTGATTAGCCAATCATTTTTTGGGACTGCACAGAATAATGAGGGAAGACAAAACATTTTGTGCAGCGAAATCTTTCCAAAGAAATGCTGGAGATTATTGGAACATTATGGACCAACAGAGCCATAAAATTAGTGGCAAACAACCTGCATGTTATACATGAAACGGGCACATGAGCCCAGCTGTGCAGTTCCTGAAATGTGAGGCTGGTAAACTGCTAAATGTGGCAAATGCCAGAAACACCTGAAAGTGTTCTTGCATCAATGCACTTTTCTTTAGCTCTGGGTTTTTATACTGTTCCATGCATGTTAATTTTTTCCTTTTCAGATTTTTCATTTATTCTACATCCCATTCTTTTTCTCTTTCCTTCATTTCCTTCTGTCTGTCTTGTTTTTTTTTCTGCTTGCCTGTGCTCCAAAGTTTGGTCTTGCTCCTCAAGTCACTGGAGAATTGTTGGAGGTATGCTGAAGATGTTCTGTGTGCTCTGCGTGTGCCATTACATTCCCGTAACAGCATGGAAAAAAAAAAACATAGGTGCACAATGTGTCCAAAAGAATCTGGACATTGGCTTTCCCTGAAAGGTAGAGACTGCTACTGCAGCAGACTACAATACCCTAGACAATAAAATGTTAATACTAGATGAGAAGGTATCCACAAACGTTTAGACATATGTAGTGTTTTTAAAAGGTCATAAATTGCTCATGAATTGAATGTAAATTATATTGTATGCACCAGCAATGAATTTCCCTGGGAGTCGTACGGTTCTCCATTCTGTCCTTCTTATTAGCATTGCATTATGACTTGAGCTCTGGTTCACATTTCCATAACAATAGATCCCCTCGGTTTGCTGCTGGTTGCACTGACAGGCTGATGTTAAGCCTGAGCAGACCTTAGTAGACCTCCATCAGTCAGGTTGTATAACAGGTTACCCTGATCCTGGGCCTATTAGAGAACAACCATGTTTCCCACCATGAAATCACTGTAGCGAATGGTCCAGTCTGTGCATCTTAGCCTTAATTACTCCGACTGGGAAAGTTCATTGATATGGAGGGGAGGAGGAAACGCCCAGCAAGGTCGTGTGATAATCAATCCCACCTTCAAGGCTATCGGCTCGCTATAAACCCAGAGAACTTGCTGCCCATGAGAGCACACACAAGGCTTAGTCTTGATCGAAGAAGCTGAACAATGCTGAGTGCTATTCATTCCTGTTTGCTCTGTTAGCTGTGCTAACAGGAAATGTCAAGTTGTGTAAAGCGATTATCCCCCCCACCAAGCTGGTTTTTGCCCCCCGTTGGGTGGTTCAGGGCGAACGCACACAGCGAGGAGAAAGAATATCACACCCAGCAGGTGGTCAGTTCCTAAAGCTTTAACTGACTGAACTGTTTGCCTGTGTTTGAACTGTTAACTGTAATTGGCTTGCGAGTCTGAGGTTTTTAGACTGTGTAAAATTACTCCAGGGAAAGAAATGATGAGGTTTTGTAAAGCTTGAGTTCCTTTTCCCTTTCCTCAGTCTGTTTTTCTGTTTCAAGTTGTTATAATTTACTGTTACTAACATCTGTTCCAAAGCAATGAAAGAAACACATTCTGAAAATTAACAGTGATTTTCTGAAGTACAATATTAATAGTCTATATATTTTACACATCAAGTCCTTAAATGAATATACAGCACAGTGCAGTAAACTCAAAGGTCACCCTTTCATTTAAATTCATTTCAGCTTTAGATAAGAGGATAAATATGTAGGCGGTACAGTTTAAAAATGGAAGTATGAAGAGTTAAAGTGGCCAAAAGGAGGAGCGGACAAATTGTTAGATTTAATATTATATTTCGTTGTTGACGTGCTTATTTATTTATTTTTTTTATGATGTTGAAAACGGAAAAAAATGATCATTTTTGACAAGACTTAAAGAAATTAAAGGGTGATCTCTGATTTTTGCACAGCATTTGCAGTGTATATGTTGCTGTTTCTCTCTCTCTCTCTCTCTCTCTCTCTCTCTGTCTCTCTCTTTCTGATTTAGATTTTAACAGCATTAGTGTAATGAAGGTTATTAATGAACGCTTAATAGCAACTCCCTATCCACCACACTGTCTCTCAGAGAGAACAACGGAAGATTCTGCTGGAGCTGAAAGTCTGGTCTGAGCAGTTGGAGAAGGACTGCATCCAGGCTCAAAAGGCCAAAGGAGACCCTGGTCAACAGTACCAGGTAAACCAGGGTCTGTTGTATTCCACGTCCCAATGGGCATACGCTTACTTCTTATTGGGCTATCAGCATTTTTGAATGAATTTATACCTTGAGCTAGAAATAACTTGAAATAAACTAGTTTGATGTTATTTTTAACAGATTTTATTAACTTTCCAGGCATATCTGAATGGGATTCATTTGTAAAAATATGTCTTAAAGCCAGCATAAATTTTTTAAATAAAAGTTATTTCAGAAGGTAAAAATAAAATACATGAAAACCTTGAACCAATTTTAGGAATATTACTGAGAAGCTACAGAGGATTAAACTGTATTGCTACTACTGTAATATGAAACCCATATTTATATTGTTTAGGTCTGAGGGCGAGGAAAAGTCTGGAGGCATAAAAGTGCCCTTGGAGTCTAAGGGGTTAAAGTTCAGCAAATCCTGAAAATGCAAGTGGTAAACATATGATGGAAAACTGATGAACCAAGAATGAATAAAAAGGAGCAGACTGTCTAATCTGCAATAGCCTTGCTTTTAGGTAAAGCAGAGCTTGGTTGCGCTGGTAGAGATTTGTGTTTCTTGCCTTTATTACTCAGGCACACATACGCCCTCATTATAGTCATAATCATGAGCTCGGCATGTGCGGCAGACGGCTGGCTGGGTGCAAGGCCAATCTGTTTCGGACTAGAATCAGCCCACGGATATGTTTGATATTTAACTGAGTAAAAGCTCTGGTGGGGACTGCATAGGTGGAGAAGAAAATGAACCTCCATTACTGGATGAATATATGAATGTATGATGTGTCTGTATTTGAGGAACTCCATGCGCTGGGGGCATTCTGTCTTTCTCTTGTTACTCGTGTTATTTTTATTCGTTTGTCTTGGTAATGTGCTTTCACTTTTTCACTTACAGAACACAGCAGGCTTCAAGATACTGTTCCAGTTTTCTATATATTATCTCTCTATCTGTCTATCTATCTATCTATCTATCTGTCTGTCTGTCTGTCTGTCTGTCTGTCTGTCTGTCTGTCTGTCTGTCTATCTATCTATCTATCTATCTATCTATCTATCTATCTGTCTGTCTGTCTGTCTGTCTGTCTGTCTGTCTGCCTGCCTGTCTGTCTGTCTGTCTGCCTGTCTGTCTCTTTCTATCTGTCTGTCTATCTATCTATCTATCTATCTATCTATCTATCTATCTATCTATCTATCTATCCAACTATCTATCTGTCTGTCTGTCTGTCTTTCTGTCTGTCTGTCTGTCTGTCTATCTATCTGTCTGTCTGTCTGTCTTTCTATCTGTCGGTCTGTCTATCTATCTATCTGTCTGTCTGTCTGTTTCTTTCTATCTGTCTGTCTGTCTGTCTGTCTATCTATCTATCTATCTATCTATATCTATCTATCTATCTATCTATCTGTCTGTCTTTCTGTCTGTCTGTCTGTCTGTCTGTCTGTCTGTCTGTCTGTCTGTCTGTCTGTCTGTCTGTCTGCCTGTCTGTCTCTTTCTATCTGTCTGTCTATCTATCTATCTATCTATCTATCTATCTATCTATCTATCTATCTATCTATCCAACTATCTATCTGTCTGTCTGTCTGTCTTTCTGTCTGTCTGTCTGTCTGTCTATCTATCTGTCTGTCTGTCTGTCTTTCTATCTGTCGGTCTGTCTATCTATCTATCTGTCTGTCTGTCTGTTTCTTTCTATCTGTCTGTCTGTCTGTCTGTCTATCTATCTATCTATCTATCTATATCTATCTATCTATCTATCTATCTGTCTGTCTTTCTGTCTGTCTGTCTGTCTGTCTGTCTGTCTTTCTATCTGTCTGTCTGTCTATCTATCTATCTGTCTGTCTGTCTTTCTATCTGTCTGTCTATCTATCTATCTATCTATCTATCTATCTATCTGTCTGTCTGTCTGTCTGCCTGTCTAACTGTATGTCTGTCTGCCTGTCTGTCTATCTATCTATCTATCTATCTATCTATCTATCTATCTATCTGTCTGTCTGTCTGTCTGTCTGTCTGTCTGTCTGCCTGTCTAACTGTATGTCTGTCTGCCTGTCTGTCTGTCTATCTATCTATCTATCTATCTATCTATCTATCTATCTATCTATCTATCTATCCGTATGTCCATCTGTCTGTCTGTATATATGTGTGACTTATATATTATATTATATATTAGATTTATATACATACATTCATTATTTATATAGAGAGCACTCTCTCTCTCTCTCTCTCTCTCTCTCTCTCTCTCTCTCTCTCTCTCTATCTATATTTCTCTCTCTATCCCCCTCTCACCCTAAAGTCCTTTAAGCAGTGTCGTGTTCAGTTTGAGCTGAAGAGGAGGCAGGTGTTGTCCAGTCTTCACTCCACACAGAAAGATGGCATTCTGACCTCTGACCAAGCTCTGCTTAAACAGGCCTGGGAGAGACTGACCACTAGGGTGAGACACGAAAACGATGTTCCAGCACCGCTATTTAGAACTTGCCAGGACATGGTGTTGTGTGTTTGTGTTTATAACTTTATCTAGCAGGGAAGAAATTTCACAAAATAACTGGCATCCTATGACAACACCACACTGGACTTCTTGAATAGTGTTTTTTAACCTATTGACACACACACACACACACACACACACACACACACACACACACACACACACACACACACACACACACACACACACACTAATATATATGTGTGTGTATATGCAGCAATAGTTAATCAGCTTATAAGCAATAAAAATAATTCTATACAACTACTTTTATGTCTGTTTTGTGTAACAGTGACACGGCCCATATTTGTTCTACATGTGTATGATATGTATAGTAAATATATTACTGTGTATTTTATGATTTCTCTGCAGCTCTTGGCCTGGCATGAACAGCTGGATGGTTCTTTGCCAGATCCTCTGTGTGCAGTGGGGATCTGGCTGCATCAGGCTGAGAAGATTCTTCAGGAGGAGCCCCTTCCCCAGCAGAGCCACGAGCAGACCGCTAACTCCATCCACCAAACACTGCAGAGGCATCAGGTACAGAAGGAGCAGCAAACAGAATGAACAATGGAGTGTCAAGGTGTGAGAAGAAAGAGTAGAGAAGCATGAAGGGCTGAATGTTAATCTGAGACTGTTTCTGCAGGATATCCTCAGGCTGCTCGAAACGCACCAGCAGACATTCCAGCGGATCCACAGAGATGGAGGTGTCAGTGGTGTTCCTGTACCGGCAGAGCAGCTTCAGGACATGGCAGAGAGGTGGGCAAGAGAAAGAGTGAGAGAGAGCAAGAGAGAGAGAGACATCTTAACATGTGTATATATATATATATGCAAATAGGCTCATTTTTAAACTTAACTTATTTCATCATCTTGTTCTGATGTCAGCGCTTTTAAGCCATTGAAACGTTTAGGTGTTAAGATCTCATTTGGCCATCTCTTTAAGGTCTTACCTCTGGGAGGGTGGTGGTTTGAAACCAAGCAGTGCCATCTGTGGCAGGGAATCCAGAACAGCATAGATGCTCTGCTTATTCACATTAAGCTGTTCAGTGAGCGGCTTTCTAGGTGGGAAAAATAGCCTAATTTTCTTTTGCCTAAACAATCAGCCTATTGCCAGCTAAGTTGCAGGTTGCTGTTGTCTGTAGATGAAATTGGGAAAGTTTTTTTCCATGCAAGCTTAGCTTTCTGATAATGATGCAAAGAAATGCAAAGATCCAGCATAAAAAGATGCCATGGCTGCATCTTTGCTTGTGTGACAGAAGCAAAGGGTCAGTGGTGACCTAGTGGTTATGGACCCCAGATCATGGGTTTGAATCCTAAATGAGTAGGTTGCCCAGAGGTACCCTTGAGCAAGGTACCATCCCCTTCACAGCTCCCTGGGCTCTGGATATAGCTGCCCCTTTCTACACATGTGTTTGGGTAAAAAGCAGTGGTTGCATTTCACTGTAGTTCCGTGTGTGCTGTTCTGTTTCACATGACAAAGAGTCACTTTTTTATGAAGGGTAAGTGGCAAAAACCAAAGTGGAACATTACTTGAAGTGCTGGATGGAAAAATTGAACAACAAAGCAAAATGTATCTACAATTTGACTGGCAGTGAATATTATTTGCAACTTATTCCTCGATCTCCTTCTGACTGATTGCAGATTAAACTACATATCTACCTCCTCCCACGTCCATTTGAGCAAACTGGAATTCTGGGAGCTGAAGTACCGCATGCTGGCATTCCTGGCGCTGGGTGAGTCCAAGCTGAAATCTTGGATCGTCAAGTACGGCCGGCTGGAGTCCACACAGCTTCTGCTGCAGAGCTACATGGTGAGAGAGGATCACCAAAAATCAATAATGAACAGAGAGAGGCAGTTAAGAATAAAGCACATACAATCCATTCGCCTGGATCGTTTAACACTTTTTAAGACATTTATTTTTAAACGTATTTGCTTGCCTAAGATTTTGCAGATTATAGCATTTAAGCTTAAATTTAGGCTGCTGTGTCAATACTTGCTCAGCTTCATGAGAGCCAATATATTACTGTGGCGTGTTTTTCAGTGAAGGGTCAGTTTGCATGTGTTGTAAATTACATTGTAAATGAGCTTTTCAGAAACCGTTGTTCTTTCTGTGCATTGCTAGTCATTTGTGGAAGGCCAGCAGTTCTTCCAGAAGTATGAGTCCCTCTCTGAATCCCTGAAGCGAGCGGCAGTGCTTTACACACAGGCCGACAACTCCGGTGAGACTGCAGTCCAGTTTTTAAAGGGCTCTTTTCATGCAAATCTTTTCTTTGCTGCTTTGAACTCAAAGCATTTCACGCACGGTGCAGCATTTATTTTTCAAAGTGCTGCTTATTTGGAGCATTCGGGGACAGATCTGCAAATAATCATCCTATTCTGAATATATTTGCAATGTTGCCACCTTGCCCACACTTATATTTAAACAGGCATTAGTCAAGGTACAGTTACAAAGACAGTGTGTTTAATTGGAAGGGTCAACATGAGGTTGGAGAAGCAATAAAATACTCAAAGAAATATAAAATATGAGCTGCAGAAAGAGCCATAGTCCTCAGTACTGGCCTTTTTAAAAAAATATTTCTGAAAGTGCTTTTTTATTCACCTAAACTGCTTTCACATTCGTAACACAGTGATATTATCACAGCATACGCAGGATAAAGGAACTCAGTTCATTTATTTTAGATCAATGTCTTCTTCATTCACTATCTGTCTGTCCTAAGGGTAGAATCAGAGTCACTTTTGCACTGCGTTTCACCCTCCGCGAGTTAAATCCTTATGGGGCTCAATAGTCAATCAGCCTTCGCCTGTAGCAGCCCCCTCCCTCACTCGCTCTCTCACTCTCTCACCCATTTTCTTTGCCTGGCACGCTCTCCTCGGGCTACTGGTAAATGAGGTTTTCCCAGGCACTGTATTCAGGGGGGAATTCCAGTCCATTAGTGAAGATTTTCTAATTGGGTCTTCTCAGGGCTGGAGCCACGCTAACATGTTGCTTTCACCATGCCTCCGGCTATACAGATACACACGGTGGGCTCTTTTTTTCATCGCCCCTCAGTGTGATTGGTGCATGTTCAGATTATTTGTCCCACATGAGCCAATGGCTTTGTTTAGTTCTGGATAAAATAAAAGGCATTTTGGGTTTGGTTGAATTCACATAATGGAAAGGGATTGACATTTTGACCGTTAGTAAACTTAAATAGCATGTGGTCTCAAGATAAAATGGTTTTTAGGGGTTTAAAATAAGAATTGCTGGAATAAAATGACTGAAAATGAAGCTTCAATTAGATTTGTTTTAAATATATAGATTTTTTCTTTTTTATATTCCTCCACATCAATGTACATCCCAATTATGTGAGCATATTTTATGCATGAACTAATGAGTGTTTGTGTGAAATTAGCTGAGGAGTCTATGAGGCGGTTTCTGAGGGATGTGGCTGATCAGTGGAGGAGTCTGGCGGTGGAGATGCGCAGTGTTCGGTCCATGCTGGAGGAGGTGCAGGGTAACTGGGAGAAGTACAGCTGTGCTGTGTCCTCTCTACAGGCCTGGCTGGAGGACGCTCAGGATGCATTGCATCAGCCTGAGAACACTAAACGAGTGAGACACTTACATTTATATATTAAGGTGTGTGTGTGTGTGTGTGTGTGTGTGTGTGTGTGTGTGTGTGCGTGCGTGCAGACACACACACACACACGCACACACAGATCCAGCTACAGCATCTACTCCCTTAAGCTCATGTTCCTTTCACAGGAGCACCACTGCTTTTAACCCCCTTCTGTCTGTTTCTCTGTCTAATGTTCTCTCTCCTCCAGGAGTTTTTTAGGAACCTTCCACACTGGATGGATCAGCACACGGCCATGAACGACGCGGGAAACTTCCTCATAGAGACGTGTGATGAGATTGTTTCTCGCGACCTGAAGCACCAGCTGCTGCTCCTCAACGGGAGATGGAGAGACATGTTCGTGAAGGCCAAACAGGTCCATATGTAAACATTAATATCTTTCATTGAACCGTAGAAATCAGACACCGTGTTATTTCATAACATCGCCCAGGTTTTTTGCAATTATATATAAAGAGAGAATGATATTGCATTTTTATTTGATTAACATAATATAAATCACAGCTGGGATTTTTGGCTTTTGTTAGTTAAAAACAAAAACATCGCCATGCATTATTGTCTCTTTTTGCAAGATTTGAAGTACAAAAGCAGCTTCATCAAATACAGACCATAAAGTTATGGGTTGAAAGTTGAGAATCTTTGATTTTGATTGAATGTTTCTGCATTTTTTCTGTTTTTATGAGCTGTGGAAAAAAGTTGAATAATTGATTTAAGCCTCTGCCGCGCTCACTGTGTAGTGAACTAAAGCCGTACGGACTGAGGCGATCACTGTGAGAGAAGCGGAACATTTCTGTAAATGCTGTACATTTTTAGTAAAAGCTGCACTTTTGTGTCTGCAGTATGTTTGTCTTCACGAGACTCAGATTCAGACGGAGAAAGAGCAACAGGAGGCCATCGCTGCTCTCCGAGACTTTCTGCAAACCTCCACTGCCAAACTGACCTCGCCTGTCCAGCTGTCCCTGCCAGACGTCAGGAGCTTTGTGCAGGACGTTGAGGTAGAACTTAACTCCACACTCTTCCTTCTGGGGCGGATGTTCTCTTGTGACATCTTGCTGATTAATTTAAGATGAATTATCACATCAATCATTGTGATTCAGGGTTTGTTTTTTTTATTGTATACATGTATCAAAGTGGCAGCCTGAAGTGAATAAATTGGCTGCTTCGGTCTCAGCTGATGTTAGACAGACACGACTCAAATAAACAAACGCTACACATCACTGCCCCCTTACCTGTCACTATCAAACATCCAATCAAAAATCATAGACATTCTTGCCCTCTAAATGTGCTATTAATAGACATAATTTAAATAAATATGAATTATTTCCTATTTCTATACCTATTATTTCTTAATAAATGATCTTACCATGCCTGCGTTCTCAAGTGTTAACAAAAATGAAATGAACTAACACGAATAATCCTTTCCTTCTAAATGTGTTATTAAGAAACATCTAATTCATCATCTCTGTGCTCAAGCATAGTTAATGACAAATCCCAGTAAAGGTTGGAAGGTTGTGGGTTTGAATCCCAGAACAGTATGTTGCCCTGAGGTACCCTTGAGCAAGGTACCGTCCCCATCACTGCTCCCTGGGTGCTTCAAATAGCTGCCCCCTGCTGTATGGGTGAAAAGCAGAGAATGTTCTGTGCTTCACAATGACACGATTTTCACTTTTCAGCTGTTTTTGTGCAAATATAATTGAACCCTCCTCCAGGAGAGGGATCACAGTGATTACACATTTATATTAATCGGTAATTCCTGCAGATGAAAAAGTAGAGACAAGAATGAACAGATGTTTGTAACTGATGTCTCTCTCTTAGCTCACTCTAACACTGATAGTGCTTCTGATTAATCCTACACAGAATCATCTCTGTTTCAGTCTGTTAAGGAAAACCTGGTGTGGATCATTTAATCATTTCAATTTACTGACCTTAAATTACTGAATGTAAAACACATTTGTTGTCATGTTAACTTGCAATTGAAAGTTCAATTGTCTTAAAAATACATTTTTTATTGTTGAAATGATCGAATGATCTTATTGGCCCTGTCTTTATTCCTTATATTATGCCATTTTGCTGTTCTTATGAGATGTACATGAAAACCTAATTATGACCAGCGTGAAACTGTAAGTCGATCAGGGCCCTGTCAGCATCCAAGAACTGTCTATGAACCAGGAAACATCTTACAGAAAAAGTGATGCTCAGCTTCTTCTTTTTTGTTTCAAAGGCCATTGTTCAGAGACTCCCAACGATGGAGGCTCAGTATAAGGTGGCTGCACGTTCTGCCCAGCTCCGGGCCAGAGACACTGTCAATGGTGATGGGAGGCAAGCATTGACTACAATGGCATCGATTAGAGGACAGCTGTACAAGGTGCCCATTGCGTCATATCATCCATTCAGCTTAAAAACAACTACATTCATCATGATTGTATATCATAGGATAAAGGTATCTGCCAAATTCATAAGAGGAAATGTGCTTCATCAGACAAAATGTTTTGCTTTAGTTTTGCCCTGAAGCTTCAGCTCTAACAGGTGAAGGAGGATTTGACCACGTTTTGCATGTAATGCATTAGGTTTCTTTTATTCCTTCAATTTTTTTAGCTCTAGAAAAGCATCAGACATGGGAAATGCATTTTAGACTACTCAGTAACTGACTCAGCTTGAGGCAAGTGTATGAAAATGTAAGCATGAAGTTTACACCAAAGAGTGTAATCATCTATGAATGAATCTAGGAGAAAACCCTGAATACCAAACATGGTAGTTCTGATGATATTTGGGAACTGCGTACATTTTTCTTATTCTTTAAAAAACTATTCTTTTAAAGCTCATCTTGTTGTAAGATATTGCTCAATGTGTGTGTTTGTCTGTTTGATTTCAGATGAAGGAAAAATGTCCAGTGGTTCAGAGAGAGTGCCAGATTGTGCTTCCGCTGCTGGAGGAACTGGAGAGACAAATCTCAGCCTTTTACCAGACTGCAGAGATGGCCGGCCACATCATAACTCAGCATCACGACCAGCACAAGAACAGGGTAAGGCTTAGTAGAAACCAGAGTTACTGATATAATGCAACTTTTATTGTATAGTGTACTTCAAAAATCTTCAAAAAATGAAAATGAGAAATTTTTTAATATTTAAGATTCACTAAGCTATGGGGCAGCGGTAGCCTCGTGGTTAGGGCGTTGGCCGCATGATCAGAGGATCAGGGGTTTGAACCCCCTCCCAATAGGTTACCCTGAGGTACCCTTGAGCAAGGTGCCGTCCCTGTCTCGCTCCTTCCTGCAATGGGCTGGTGACCTGTCCAGGGTGCGTTCCCCGTCCTTTGCCCTGTGTGAGCTGGGATGGACTCCAGCACGACCCTGCTTGGGACAAGTGGCAGAAAATGAATGAATAAGCTGTATTTATCAAATTTGCAGTTTTTCCAGTACAACCACCAGTGGGATGCTCCTTGATACACTCTGTGGTTTGTTTTTTACTGTAACTTTTTTTTACTTTAACTATAACTTGACCACAAATTAAATTCTGCTGTGAAATGTATCCCAATATACTTCTCGTCTCTCCTCTGGACATGTCCAAACCAATGCAACCAGTGCAGCCTCTTTGTCTCCAAATTGTCCAACCGGAGCTGTCCCTCTAATACACTGGTTTCTAATCCTGTCCAGACATAACTGCGAAAGTGATCAAAGTCACACAGTTAAAAGACTGCAGCATGATATACTAAGGCTTTCATAGATTCCAAAAGAACTTTAATGGAAACAATGTTTTCAAATTTAAAATAAAAAATTTGGACATCCATTAGGCTCCAGAGAGAATGGGATGAGAACGAAAAAATTTGATCAGGGTCTGAACAGATTTCAGAAAATTGATCTGAATAGATTTTGATTGGAGGATTTTGATGGAATCTGTATATCACAGCATTTTAACTGATTATTTTTAACCACTGAATCATGACAACTCTAATTTGTCACTTTTTTACCACTTAAAATTGCCCTTATGCTTATCTGAACCTTCACAAACTCGTCTCAAACTACATCCCAGACAGACTTGCTTATTGCTGTCTTTTTAGTGTTTCAGCCTTTTATCTATAAAAATGATCAACAGTATGTCCCACAGCTGATCCTTGTGCTTGTGTGTATTTCCTATAGGAGCTACTGTCTCAGCAGCAGAGCTGTCAGCAGTGTGTATGTGTGGTGGAGCGCAGTTACCTGGCTCTGCAGAGGGCGCTGTGCTGCACTAAGACTCTCTACAACTTTGACCCGTCTCTGCTGCAGAACAGAGTGACCGAGCTTCAGACCACAGCCCAGGTCAGTGCATAGAGCATGACCTTTTACTCCTCACTAATCCAATAAAACATCCTATTATCCTATTTCAATCAACTCACAGTTGCCATAATGTACATATATACATATATATATGTATATATATATATATATATATATATATATATATATATATATATATATTTTTTTTTTTTTTTTTCTGCTAAGCTTTACATTTGTCAGTGTCAATAAGGAGTCAGTGCAGATGTCAGGGCAGGCTAAAGTATTACAGTAAGCAATTACTGTAGCTTAAGAATGATTGTGCAGTATGCACTTCTGCCAGTCTTTCTTAGCTCTCAGACTTAAATTCTTTCAAACTGGGATTTTAGAAAAAAAAACAAAGTTGAGTCGGCTGTACTCCTTTGAGAGCATTACAAAACCAGGCTCATTTACTGGTGAATTCCCCAAGTATATTCCCTAATAAGGGCTTTTAATTTGGCTATTACTAAAGGGGTAAATTGGAGTAGAAATAACAGAGAGCTAAACTGATGCCCCCACTCTGTTGTAGGTGCTGATGCAGGAGGCGCTGGAGTGGAGGAGGGTTGCAGAGGCCAATGGTAATCTGACTCGGAGGTTTGAGGAGTCTCGAGCTGAGCTGGAGAAAGCCCTGCGCATCGGACAGGCATGTCTGAAGGAGAGAGGAGATCCAAATGAACTCTTCAGCAAGCACAATGTATGTCTATGTATGCAAGGCTTTGCTTTCGCAATTCAGTTCATGTTTACTGTTTACACATGCATGAATCAAATTTTTAATTGGATGTTTTGTTTCTGGGATTCCTGCGAGTTGAAACTACTCTGTGTTCAGAATGGTTGACTTGTTAAATCATTCATTGTTCACCGTATAGCCTGACTGGCATTCTGACTGTAGAATAACCAGAGCAACTATTGAAAGATTAATCACTGTGAATGTGAAGTGACTACCACACCACTTCTTATTCTTCTTTCGGCTGCTCCCATTAGAAGTCTCCACAGCGATTCGACCATCTCCATTTCTCCTCCTGCATCTTCCTCAGACAGACCAGCTGCCTGCATGTCCTCTCTCACTACATCCATAAACCTCCTCTTTGTTCTTTCACTTTTGCTCTTTTCTGGCAGCTCCATCCTCAACCACCTTCTCCCAATATAACCCTTGTCTCTCCTCTGGACATGTCCAAATCAACACAACCTTGCTTCTCTAACCTTATCTCTCCAAAACCTCTAACCATAGCGGTCCCTCTAATAGACTCTTTTATATAATAACGTGATATACTCACTCAGTGGCCTAGTGGTTAGAGAGTTGCCCCTGGCTCAGAAGATTGTGGGCTGAATCCCTTACCAGTAGGTTGCCCTGAGGTACCCTTGAGCAAGGTACTGTCCCCATCACTGCTCCCCAGGCACTTTCAGTTAGCTGCACCCTTCTGTGTGTATGGGTTAAATGCAGAGGTGTAATTTTGTTGTGGTGTGCTGTGTACTGGTGCGTTTCATCCTCTGCGTTTCATCAGGGGGCAGCTACAGGGACAGGGACGGTACCTTGCCCAACGGTACCTCAGGGCAACCTACTGGTGAGGGAATCGAACCCACAATCTTCTGATCCGGGTCCAACTGCCTCACCACTAGGCCACCACTGCCTTGTGTTTCCCTAGTGGCTGGGTTACTACAACAATACTATTTCTGTAAAATCCAAAGAGAGCATTTTATAGCTGCGATATATAGAAGACAATCCCTGGTGTGAGATTGCACCCTATGTATTCAGATCAGTTCATGTTTTTCTCATTAAATGTCATTGATTTTCTGCCTAGGATTTTTTCGGGAGGCTTGACCAGAGAGTCTTGAATGCGTATCTGAAGGCATGTGATGATCTAACCGATATCTTGCCAGAGGAAGAACAGCAGGGTCTGCAGGAGTCAGTCAGAAAGCTGCACAAACAGTGGAAGGTCTGTGTGAATCTGTTTTGTAGGAGCTTTTCAGCATAATTAAATGTAATGCATTTTTATTCCATCAACAAAATACCGGCAAAAAAGTAAGGCATGTTTGGTATATGAAGTTTGTTTCTTTTGTTTTGCACTGGAACTATAATCCAACAGTATCTTCAGTCCACATGCCTGTATTACCACAACTTGCTCATGTTGTTGCTTAAAAATAACAAGTAGAAAATTGTTCATTTAATCACCCTGTTTAAAAATGCAAGTGAAAAACTTATCGTGGCTTGATTGACAACACTGTTTGATATTTTATTGAACATTTATCTTAAATCTCAGTGTCTAATAAGTTCCTTGCTCTTCAGGATATCCAGGCTGAGGCTCCTGTCCACCTGCTGAGGCTGAAGGTGGAAGCAGAGCGGCGCATGGTGTTGGCATCACTGCAGGAGTGCAGGATAGAGCTGCAGAAAGAGGACAAGGCCCTTCCCGCAGCTGGCAGTGAGAGAGTGATCAGAGAACACAGGGTAATTCAGAAGAGAAAACAAAATGTTTGAAGTTGTATTTTAGAAATAAAGGCTTTAAGAAGTTTAGGTTCACCAACAGATGCCACAGGTGTAACTGAGCACCTACAGCATATATAATCTACACAGAAAAGCAGTGGAAATAGAAAGGCATGCTCTGGAAAAGCCCGTTGCAAAGTGTCAGTTGGAGGGGCAACTAATCTAAAGCTTTCCCAGGAAAGTAGATACCGTCCCTTCAGCAAAGGGAGACAAACATCCTCATAATGCATTTGATTTGAGATTTTGAGAAGCCTTTTTTTTGCATATGCAAATTTGGTTTTAAGATGCATAGAAATTGGTTACTTAATTATTCAAAAAAGCATAAAACCTGAAAATGCCAGAACATTGGACGAGAGAGAAAGAGACCAATGACTGATGGAGATAAGAGTAATTTGTTTGTATTTTCAGGCCTATTTCAGACAGAAAGACCCCTTCTCTATGTGTGAGAAAAGGCTATATACTATGGAACAGTTGTGCCAGAAACTTCCAGAAAATGACCCGATGAAGAAAGCTTTATTGGAGACGAAAGATCACCTGTCTGCAGTTGAAAGTGATGTGGAAAGTCTGTATATGAGACTCCAGCAGCACCAAGACAAGTGGAGGGAGTGGCATTCAAGGTGAGAAGGGCAATGGAGATCGAAATGGACTGTAATCTGTGTAGCAGGGACCCTTAGAGGAAGAATACTGAGATTATATGTGTTGTTTGCACTGTTTCAGGTTTGGGGAGCTCTATGGCTGGCTGTCCTCCCAGAAGGCCAAGCAGAGATGTGGAGAGAGCTCCACTGAGCAGGTCAGAACTGTGCAGACTGTTGTGTATTGATTGCTGAGGCAGACTGTTTTGGTCAGTTTTAATTTTCCAGATGTCATCCAAATATTCCTGCTCTGGCTCACCAAAGAAAAACCTGTAATTTACCATCTTCAGCCAGTTCGTCATCTTACAGGTCAGCAGTAGGTAGTGATGTTGAATCACAGCAAGAACATCTTGCAGTTGGGGCTGCCTGGGTCTTTCGTGTTTGCATGTTCTTCCATGTCAGACTGGGTTTCTACCACAGTCCCAAGACATGCATGTCAGGTGGATTGGAGGTGATAAGTTGCCCCCTAGATGTGAATCTATCTGTTAGTGTTTGTGTGTTTATGCTGCGAACTGTCCAAGGTGTTTCTCTGCCTTTCACTCTGTGTGCACTCCAGCACCACCTACCATCCTGGTCAGGATAAGCAGTGGAGATGAATGAATAGTAAGGAGGTGGAATCATCTCATCATGTTTTGATTCCCAATAGGTACCAATTTCATGGTGGAAAACTTCACTCTAGATCTTCTGGAAGTCCTATACGTGCCACCACATAACTTAATTAACAATATTTTGTAAGATATTTTGAGAAGAACTATCCAGGACAAGGGTTCTCCAGGATTAGGGCTGGGAATTATTCATTTAAACAATCTGGTTTATTTGCTGCCATAGGTCTGGTGTCCTCCCTAAAGTGCTTTTCTCTTTCTCTGTGGATGCAGCCTGGGGTACTGAGAGCTCAGGTAGACTCTCTGGATTGGCTGAAAGCACGTCTGGCTGTGCTGGAAGACTTGAGCACTGAGGCTGAAACACTCACACAGAGGGCAGCCCTGGAAGATCTCTCTAACCAGCTCAGCACCTTTCTTTCTTCTACAGAGGAAGTAAGCGCCTTCTGCATAATGTTTATCCTTTATCTATAAACTGGACAAGTAAATACAAATCAGTGAAATAGAAAAATAGTTCATACATGCAAAGATAAATCATTCATTGTATGTTCAAAAGATACCTGGTCATCTCATTATTTCTTCAAGGGCATTAATAAAGAGTTTGTCCCACTTTGCTACAGTAAAAGTCTTTTCTCTTTGCACTGTTGAAAAATTGTTGTGAAAATTTGGTGGCATTCAACAATGGCATTGTGGTATCCTGATGTGTGTGTGTGAGAGAGCACTCAAGCTAACATGATTTCTATTTCTGTTTTTTCCAAGGACATGTCTTTAAATGGGCACAGTGAGATGGGGCAGGAGGAGGATCTGCCACAGGCACAAGAGCACAGCAGAATACTGAATGCAGAAAGTGCAACAGAGGCCAGACAGCTGCTGCTCATTCACCAGGTGGGCACCTCAGTCCTCCTCTTTTACTAATAATAAAAACTGAAACCCAGAGCTCATTATTTTAACCTATGCTGTTTTTGAGCAGCAGAGGCTGAGAGCCCAGTGCAGGGAAACAGAGCTGCAGGGACTCTCCACTGTTCTTTATGGTGCGCCAATGCTACGTGAGGACAGCAAAGCAGAGAGCTGCAGGGCAGCTGAGGAGGAACATCTGGAGGTGCGGTTGCAATACATGTTAAGTTCTCAAAAAACAAAAAGCTTTGAGAAAAGGAACCTGTCGGCTATGAGTTTAATGTATGAAATTCTATTTACTCTGACAAACACTTAAAAGTCCTCAGCAATCTGAAGTTACACATTACCACAGCTTTAAAGTCCATACAGTTGGATAACATTTCATCCATTTGTTCTTGCCTCTTTATGCCTAAACAGGAAAACCTAAGCACCAAAACAAGCTGAAAAATGCCTCGTTTGGAAATTATTTAGATTGTAATACCTGACTGTAATGTGTGTGTGTGTGTGTGTGTGTGTGTGTGTGTGTGTGTGTGTGTGTGTGTGTGTGTTTGTATCATTCCTTTTTGCCTTTGCATTTCAGGCCACTGTTTGTGCATGGCAAGACTTTGAGCTTGACAGAGAGGCACTATGGGAGTTTGTGTGCAGCACCGCTGTGTTTCTACAGAGGAGGCTCATATTCAGCAGTCTTGACAATCTAACTGCTGAACTTGATCATGTCAAAGTAAGAGCACTGTCAAAATTGCACTGGGATAAGTGTTAGAATTTCCCTTCAATTAAGTGGGCCAGATGGTCCACACAGTTAAACAGATCCCACCCATCATAAATTCAGACATTATGGTGCAGCTCACAAGTTAAGGCTTGCTCCTGAGTGTTTTGTTTTATGCGCCATGTACATATTTCTGCTATATATTTCAGTTTATATATCCAATATAACAGTCTCTATCTATGAGCCACTAATCGATTCCAAGACTGACACTGATTTAATCGCAGCTAGAATACGGATGATGTAGCGAAAGTGAAAGTGACTATTTGTCATTGCGAAGGTACTACAGCACACCTTTTGATTACATCATTTATGTAAGACAACAAGGTTCACTTTAAAGGGTCTTCCCCAGACACAGAAACAGAATGTAAGAGGAAAACTGCATATGTAGAACTCGGAAAAAAAATACTATCTTGATATCTTTAGCTATCTTTAGCATATCTTTAGCTAATATTCTGCTTTTCATTTGGAAATTCATCAATTGGATTTTCTTCCTATATGCCTGTGTGTGTGTGTGTGTGTGTGTGTGTGTGTGTCTGCAGGAGCTTCACACAAAGGCAGGTGTTCTCATAGATGAGGCCAAGGCACTTGGGAAAAAAGCAAGTGAGATCCATTTGGGTGCCCTGAATCATTCCCTTCTGCAGGATCAGGCCCAGGATGCTGAAGAGAGAGTACAGGAGATACGAGTCAGCCTTGAGAAAATGTGAGATTGCTTTGTAACAGTATATATTGTAAGAATTATAGATTTATGTGTTTGTAAGAATTCTCTCTTCCTTTTTAAACACTTTTGGTAATTCTTGAACAAATGAAAAGTGTTGAGAATGATGCAAGTATTAGTTTTCACAAAGTCTGCTGCTTCTGTGTTTGTAGATCTTTATGTCAGGTGTTTCTATGGGAACCGAAGTATAAACACAAGCATTTCATTAGCAGCACACAGTGAACCACTGTAACCAGTGGACCTCTGCATTTAACCCATGCACTCAAACACCGTGCGGCAGCTATTGAAAGCGCCCAGGGAGCAGTGATGGGGAAAGTACCTTGCTCAAGGGCACCTCAGAGCAACCTACTGGTGAGGGAATCGAACCCACAATCTTCCGATCCTGTGGCCAACTCCCTAACCACTAGGCCACCGCTGCCCGATTATTGGGAGAAGTTGCTCTTGGAGGATGTTTCGGATGTCTGGCAAAATTGTGAGGGCCACTGCCTTGGCATAGAAATAAACCCACACATGAACAGTCTCAGGGTGCTTTACTGTTGGCATGACTCAAGAGTGATGGTAGTGCTCACCTTTTCTTCTCCAGACAGTCTTTTTTCTAGATGCCCCAAACAATCAGAAAGGGGATTCATCAGAAAAAATGACTTTACCCCAGTCCTCAGCAGTCCAGATTCAATCACACCTGCCTGCTGCAATTGTTGAGCAAACCCTGCACTGGTGGTGCAGCTGAATCAACTTTACGATCCTGTTGGACTTTCTTGGGCACCCTGAAGTATCCTCACAACCATTGAACCTCTTTCCCTGAAGTTCATGATGATCTGAAAAATAATTTATTAGGTGCATTCTTCTTAGCAATATTATCTGTGAAGCTCTTTTTGTGTAAAGCATGACTGCATGCGCTTCCTTGCAGGTGACGATGATAAACGGAGGAAGAACAATGTTTTCATGCATCACCCTCCTTTTAAAGAATCCAGTCCGCTATTCTAACTCAATCAGCATGACAGAGTGCTCTCCAGCCTTGTCCTCATCAACACTCTCACCTGTGTTAATGACAGGATCACTGAATTGTTGTCAGCAGGTCTTTTTGTGGCTGAAATGCAGTGGAATTGGGTTTTTGGGATTACGTTTATTTTCATGGCAAAGAGAGAACTTGCAATTAATTGCAGTTCCTCTGGTCATCTTCATAACATTCTGGAGTTTATGCAAACTGCCATCATAAAAACTGAGGCAGAAAACTTTGTGAAAATTAATATTTGTGTCATTCTCAAAGCTTTTGGCCACAGCTGTAATATTGTTGAGGTGATGATGATGCAACATCTATGGTTCAAATAGAGCTTTTTAACAATATAATTCTGTATTATGTGTCTCTTGGATCTCCCTGTCCATGCAGGATATCAGAACTCAAGGAGATGCAGGCAGTATGGGAGCATTTCAGCTATGAGTATAAAGATTTCTCCTGCTGGGTGTGCGAGAGAGAAAAGGAGATGGGAGCTATGGACCTCAACTCTGCTCCCTTGGATGAACAGCTACAGGCTGTAGAGGTAACAAGAACACTTGAGTTTATTACACACACAAACACAACTAAGCCAATAAGCAAACTGTAAAAGAATCTATACTCAGTCAGTGACGGCTCATCATAGGTTTTTAAAGGTGGGCTAAAACTGGAGCTACAGCAATGAAATAATGTTCTGAGTTGAGCTGAGTTGCTGGGTGTATGTATATGTTGAACTGTTTTGATGAACACATATAGCAAACACATCAATCAGACTATATTTCACTGCTGGCTGCAGGCACACTTTATGTACCTGCCATATAACTTTATATAACTACCATGTAACTACCACATTAACAAACATGACATCATTATTGAAGTTTGGGGTAAAAAAGGAACATATAAAGTAGGTAGGGTACTTGCCTATGGACCTCTGGATCAAGAGGTCCCTGGTTCGAATCCCACCTCTGGCACTACCACCACTGGGTCCCTGAGGGACTGTCCCTGTAAGTCGCTCTGGATAAGAGCGTCTGCTAAATGCTGTAAATGTAAATAAATGAGGGTCTTTGTTATAAATCCCAGAATTCCATGTACAGCTGCTAGATTACCACTTTCATCTTGGCACTAATACATCAACTATCAAAACTGATTGGATAGGTATGTAGGTTGGTCAGCTGGTCAGCTGGTGCGATCAGTGAGGTCAGTTGATTGGTAGGTAGGTATGTAGGCAGGTTGGTAGACGGGTGGGTAGTTAGATAGCAGGTTGGTAGGTAGTCGGGCAAGTTGGCAGGAAGGCAGATCCGTTTGTAGTCTGGTAGTTAGTTAGGTGGGTTGGCCGGTAGGGAGGTTGGTAGTTAGGTGGGTAGAAAGGTTGCCAGATAAATAGTTAGGTGGTTGGGTACTTTATTCCAGTTACTACAGCAGCAAGCATAATAGTGTAACAAAAACAAGATTCTCGAAAAGGCACAAGAAGTGCAGTTATTATCCAATGATAACATGATAGAAATAAAGCTATACAAAAAAAATATCCTACACACATAACACAATCTTAGAGTTCATTAGAATATATTATATTATAGGTATTATATTATAATAGAGTATATTATAAAATAACTATAAAAATTAAATTATGCCAAGTGCAGGTGATCAGCTTCTTCAGTGTCAAAAGCTTCATTAGTTGCAGGATTTAGTATCTAACAAGAAATATGATCTTATAACCCATTTATTCTGAAATATGCATAAATAATCACAAAAAAAAGATATATGCCACTTTATGACATACTGTTAACAATCAATATGGACTAAAGCTTGGAATCACATTTCACACCCCCTACTACTCTTTTTAGCTTTCTGTCCTTCTTCTTTCCATTTGTGTTCATTTGAAGTTTTCATGCCTGACTGATGTCCAGGTTGAGGGCTGAACTTGTGAACTGTATTGCACTTATTTTCACTGACTTCTTGCTTTTTCATTCTCTCAGGCAGTGGAAGTAGGTTTACGGGAGAGGATGAATGTCTTGAGCCAGCTGGAGACAGAGTCTAATGCACTGACTCGTTTCATCACTCCAGGAGAGGTGGAGCGCATTAAAGCTCATTTATTACAGATTGGCAGGTACTGGGAAGAGCTTAAGAACAATGTGAAGCAGCGAATGGTCGAACTTCAGGCTAGCTTTTCTCATAAAATGAAGCTAACTGAAGATCTACATGAGGTACTTCCACATCAGTCATTTATCTGCAACTGATTTTACTGTTTTTTATTTGTTTGTTAGGGTGTTTAATTGGTTAAATGTTTGTGTTGTGTTGTTTTGCTGCTGCCGCAAGATGAAATGTGTGTTAAAAGAGCTTGCAGACAAGATGAACAAGCCAGTCACTTCCTGCACGTCATCATCAGGAACTTATCAAGCTCTGCATGATCATATGGTACGCTTTATGTTGAAATAGGGCAGTGCGGTTGTGCTTCTTATATTCAGATTTAGAAGTCAAGAAGTAAGAGGTTTAGTCAAAAAGGAAGAGGTTTAGCTAAATGTTTTGATTAAATTACATGTTATTCTGATTTTTAAATCTACTATTGCTGTTTTATTTGCTGAGCAAATAGATTTATGGAAAATATGAAACATACAATTTGGCTTCCGCAAATTTCAGATACATTTTGCATTATTCTTTAAATGTTAAATAGGAATTGTGTGCAAAAAATGGCCAGAAAAAAAGTTCCTTTTGTGTGTTTTTACTTTCAATAATGAACAAAACATGACATCCGGCCAAGGGTATTCAACATTTGTAAAATCATGCATTTGTATTTAACCCTTTTTTTAATCCCTTCCATTCTTCCAGGATGTCTGGCAGTCTGTGAAGCATTTGCAGTCCAAGCTGGTGTCACTGAGCCTGGGCATGGGAAAGGTTGCCAGTGGGGTCCAGGTGGAGAAAGAGGTGGCAGACCTTCAGGACACACATACACAGTGCACACAGAAAGCTGCCTGCAAGCAAACCATGTTGGAAGATTTACTCACTCTTTGGCAGAAGTAAGTTCTCTGTTTAAACATCTGCTTTATAATATAGAAGTTAATCATAGAAAAAATGAGTTTCATTTTTGTGGCTTTTCCTTCAGATATGAAAGGGACCTCTCAGTCCTGCAGGGCTGGCTGGACAGGTGTGAGTTTCTCTGTAACTCTGATTCTCCATACCTGACCACTGATAAAGCCAAGCTTCACAGTCAGCTTCAAATGCTGCAGGTAATTTATCACAAAACAACATTGAAGCTCACAGTTTGGGTGGAATATTTTTCAAAGGTATTCCTTTAATGTTAGTATAAAAGAAAGCTGAAGTGTGTTGCTATTGGTTGTTAAAACCCTGGGTTATTAAATTTCAGTTCAGTGACTAAGTGATATATCTGTGATTGGCCAGGACCTGCAGTCTGAGGTTCCCTCTCAGGAGTCTTTGCTGGAGAAGCTGGAGACTCAGGCTGAGTCTTTGTACCCGGCAATGTCAGAGGAACGAGCTGGAGAACTTACAGAGCTCCACTGCAGCCTGGAGGAGAGATGGTGCTCTCTTAGCACAAACATACCTCTCAGGTACACAGTCTCACTGTGATCTGTTTTCAGAGTGCATTCTCTTGAGTCTCTTGACTTCATGTAATACTCAGACTCTGTTAGAAACGTATTTCTTTTTAATACACAGTGAAGGTGTACTATGGTTTTATCAGTGATTGAGTAGCTGCTGAAAATATGTTTCCTTTGAATGTAGAGAAAAAGGGTAGAGAAATGTAGAGAAACTAAGGTAATTGTGCGTTTCTGTAAAATAATGGATCATTTTTTATTCCTTCTACAGGATTCAGGAACTTCAGGCTCATCAAGCTCACCTGGAGCAGTTTAACCAATCTCTGATGAGCCTCATCCTTTGGAGTGAGAACTTTCTTGGGCTGCTAAGAAGCAAATCCAAAGTCTTTATCACTGACTTGATAACTGTTGGTACCCAGATCAAGGTAAAATATTATTTGGATGAACTCATTTAAACTATTTATTCTTTTAAAGCATTGTTTATTAATCCTGCTGCTGGAAACCCACAGCACGGGTCACTTTGAACCTATTTGTTGGCCTCCATGCTCAGAATTTAGTAGCCATGTGTGAGTGATCTAAAATATAATGTACTGCTTTTGAACTTTCTACAGGATGATGAGGCTCTTCTCCAGGCCCAGAGAGTGTCAATGGATGGCCTACAGCAGCATATGGACGCTCTAGGTCCATCTTTATCTCCTGAGGACCTCCAGGGGTTGCAGGATAGGAAGCATGACTGCCTACAGCCTATCTCTGAGGCTCAGAATCTAATGCAGCGCAGGAGCGAGGCCTTGGTTAAACTGGAGATGTACCTGGTGACCTACAGATCAACAACCGACTCACTACAGACCCTGCAGGGAGCTGTTGAAGGTCGGGATAGCTGGGACCAAGCCAAGGCTGGGGAACTTAACCAGGACCTAGAGCATCTGGCACAGGAGTTAGCATCACTGGAGATGCAAGCTATAGGTTTGGACAGCAGTCTAAACAAGGCATACTTGCATCTCTATGAGAGTGAGGAAGCGCGAACAACGTGCCGGCGACTAGTGGATAAGCTGGGATCAGGTCTGCAGGGACTTCAGAGGAGTTTAGGGACGAGGCAAAGCGAGGCAGAGGCACTAACTGCCATGTGGAACTCCTTTAGAGGGAGGAAGGAGCTGCTGCTCAGAAGCCTAATGGAGCTGGAAGAGAGAATCAAAACAACATGGCTTACAGAGCCCAGCACACAGAACCTCCAGCAGAGGTGATACTTATACCTCTGTTGCCTCTTATGTCTCCTCATAAACCATAGCATAAGCCTTAGTGATCCTCCATTACAAATGTCGTTCTTCAGTAGCAGTATGTATGTATCGTGCCCAGGCACAGATAAAAAGAATGTCCCCTTATTGTGTCCTGCTGTTTTCATGGAGATAAATAACAAATTCTATTTTCCTAAATGTATTGTTGAGTTAGGGATCGGTATATTTAATAGATGTTTTTTTGCTCTTATTCTAATTTATTTCTCACAATATGACACACATTTTTGTTTGATTAGCATGTAAATGATTAAAAATGAATCAATATATGAACTGATAATAGAAGTAAGAATTATTTGCAGTCCCAGAATATGTTAATACCTCTATCTAAAGTTAAGTCTTTATTCTTGTGTGTGTGTGTGTATGTGTGTGTATGTGTATGTGTATCAGGCTGTGGATGCTGGACCAGTTGGAGGAGGAGCTTCAGGCCCTGCAGCACAGTCAGCTGTGGTTAGGGGAGAGAGGACAGCAGTTATTTCAGAGAGACCACGAGTTGGCTGAGGAGGCCCAGCAGGATGTATCTCTGGTCCAGTCTGCTTGGGAGAGGATAAAGAGACTCATCTCTGAGGAGTGAGTTTATCTTCTTTTCAGAGAACCTTCAGGCTAAAGCCTGAGGAGAAGCTCTGTGTCTTATTGCTTGAGTTTGCTCTGTGTGTGCAGGCAGGAGCAGTGTGCTGCATTGTTGGATATCTGTAAGGACTACTTCACTCTTAAGTCCAAAATCATCTCTGCTGTTGAGAGAGGCAACATTGTCACCGCAAGCCAGTCTGGCCAGCAAAACCTTGAGGACATCCGAAGGGCCTTGTCCCGGGTCAGTACCCTCTCTCCTTCTGTTTTAGAACTTGTCTGAATATCATTTCCTATGATATTGAATCTTGAAACAGTAGGTTCTCACAGTAGGCCTCCCATTTTTACCAGGTTTAAATTTAATCATTACAATTTTTACCGCAGGTACAGTTGAGGCCAAAATTATTAGCCCCCCAGGAATTCTGGGACATTTTTCTAAACTTCTTCACAATGTCTGCAGCATTGATGAAACTTGATATAACCAAACATTCACCATTGCTATTTAGTAACTTTTGGTACATTTTGTAATATAAAATTTTAAGATTAAATTTTAAGGCTTGCTTAATATCGAATATAGTAAAAAATGGGGTGGTCAAAAATATTAGCCCCATGTGAATGTTTGCTTTCAAAACACACCTACAGTAATTAACCAATCATCTCTGAAACCACATCTGTGCAGTCAATTGGATTCCTAACAACGCCTGCAGTCAATTGGCTTCTTAACAACATTCAATCAGCATAAAAAGACTCCAAGGAACAGGGCACTTGAACACATGAGAGGGACTACTGTTACTCACCATGCCAAAGACAAAGGAAATCAACCTGGAGCTCAGAGAGAAGATAGTAGAGGCTCATGATAAGGGGGGAGGCTACACTGCCATTTCTAAGCGATTCACAGTGTCTAGAACTGCTGTATGTTGCATCCTTGCCAAGTACAAGGAGACAAATTCCGTAAGAAACAAACCTGGCCGTGGCCATAAGCACAAGATTTCAAGAACTCTGGAGAGAAATAGTCAGAGATGTCAGCAAGGAGGACCGGACATCTGCCAAGATGATTGTTGCTAACCTGGCCTTTTCTGGAGTTGATGTTTCAAGGATCACAGTTGTGAGGGCTCGTCATCGTGGTGAGCTTCAGGGGCATCATCCCAGAAGAACCCCTTTACTCAAAGAGCGGCACATCACAGCCCGACTGAGGTTTGCCTGTGAACATTTGAAAGGTAAAGATGAGTTTTGGAGGTCTGTGCTTTAGTCTGATGAGACTAAACTAGAACTGCTTGGGCACATTGATGTTGCTTGTGTTTGGCAAAGAAAGGGAGAGGCCTTCAACCCTAGGAACACAGTTCCCACAGTTAAACATGGTGGTGGGAGCATCATGCTGTGGGCCTGTTTTGCAGCCTCAGGCACAGGGAGCCTTGTTCGGGTGCATGGCATCATGAAAAAAGAAAATGATGTTGACATTTTGAGGGAGAATATGCAGAAATCTGCTCATAGCCTAGGCTTAGGTCTTTGCTGGGTCTTCCAACAAGACAATGACCCAAATCATACATCGAAATTAGTCCAACAGTTCCTCAAGGATACCAAAACCAAGATCCTGGACTGTCCCGCACAGAGCCCAGACCTCAATCCTATTGAGAATCTGTGGTGGGTGCTAAAAGTGAATGTCCATGCTCGGAAACCATACAATTTGGACCAGCTAGAACAATTTGCAATGGAAGAATGAGCCAAAATCCCTCAGGAGACCGTTACCAACCTAGTAAAGAACTACTCGAAGAGATTGTTGTCAGTTGTGGCTCAGTGTGGTACACTATTGACCAAATGGCCAGGGGGCTAATCATTTTGGATGTCTCATTTTTGCCCTTTCTTGTTTCAACTCGGTGTATCAATAAAATATCCTAATTAAACTTTTTTGTGTATTTGTTTCCAAAATACACTTGTTGTTAATGGTCATTTTCATGGAGAAATCAAGAGTGTTGTCTAATTTCATAAGGGGGGCTAATAATTTTGGCCTAAACTGTAAGATTGTCACATCATTTTATTTTAAGCCCCAGAAAAGTTTACACAGCCCAGCTCCTGGAGCAGAAGGAAAATGCAGCATTACTAATGGACCCATGTTTGCAGTCATGAATTTACATAAATTTTATTCTAAAATGTAAACAAAATTTGGTCTAAAACCTTAGTGAATGTACATTGTGTCGGCAGAACTGTAACAATAAAAACTACTCGGGTTACAGGCTGTTAGACTGAAATACTTGAAATATTACCTGTAAACCTACAGAACTACAGAATCAAAGTAGGAACATATCCTGGGAGTTTCTAATAGCATGAGCTGCCATCTGAGGAACATTTTCAGCATTTTAGTGTTATTCTATCATCCTCCGCACACATCGTTGTTTCCTACGGGTCCTCATTGTCCAGTTCCTCCCTGCACTGAAAGAGCATTAATACTGCACAGAGAGAAACCTGAAAAGAATGAAACGGCAGTGCAAACATGATGAGAGAGTAACGTTTAAATATGTGTGGTGGTATCGTTCCTCCAGGAGGGGTCACTCAAGACACTTTCTGGACACTCATAAATGTCAGGTGGTTAGGGTTATACATGTAGCTGTAGCTGTAACCATGGGGACGGACATTACATTACCATGGAAACCATTTATAAGTGGTTTAGTCTACTTTAGATGTCAATCTGCTCATTGTCTTCAGTGAACTTTTCTTTACTGTGCCCAGTGTAAACTGCACCAACATGGCTTGTTTCATTTTTTTTTTTTTTAGTTGGAGGTGGTAAGGCCTGAAGTGACAGGTACACAGGAGGAGCTGAATCAGTTCATCAGTAAGGGCAAACACCTCATCAGTGAGCTGAGGAAGCTTCCAGGAGATACAGGAGAAAGTGTTTGCACAGATATGGACACCATTGTGGACCAGTGGCTGGATGTGAGATTTCTGTCAAAAGCAGAAGAGGAAAATCAATCTCAGGCCACAACAAGAGCATGGAAGTATAACCAGTGTTTTTGCCTCTTCTTCTTCCAGACATCTGAGAGGATGGATGCTGACATCGAACGTCTTACGGTTTCTCTTGTGTTATGGAATGAGATCAGCTCAATTGCCAACGACATTGAGTGCTGGTCAGTCACTTCAGTAAGCGAGCTCAACGAGGGAGCTATTAACCTCTTATCCAGTCCTGATGTGGAAGAGCGTCTTGCTCGGTTTAAGGTCAGCAGGAAGACTGAACAAACGAGTCTTTGGATTACCTGCTGAGAGTGAGAAAGAATGGAAGAAATTTATGCTAAAACGATGGCATTGTTCCTGTGTTTGAACAGCTGGAGCTGCAGAGTAAGGAGGAGGTGCTGCAGGTTCTGCAGGGAAAAGTGACTGAACTACAAGAGGTGACAAAAAACCAGCAAACATCCACAGAGCTGCAGGTAAGAGAACAGTTTCGCTGTCTGTATGACACTATTTTCAGGTAAGATGACAAAATGGAAACATAATCAATATAATGGGCAGTGCTTGATTTGAACACACTGTTGAAAACTTTGTTAACAGACATGGCAGTTTTAATAATGACCCTACAATTTCAGCGCAATATGTTTACCATTTGTTCCATCGATTTCTTGTGTCTAATTACAGTAAGAGTTAGATGCCCATTAGTTGGCCAATCTGTTATACAGCATTAATTCACAAAATGATGCACAATTCCAAAAAATAGGCAGTGTTATCACTTAATAGTATTTTTAAGATTATTGAAATGAAATCCAAAGGAGCAGAAACTCCTTCGTAAAATGTTAAAATTTCAGGTTGATTGTAAAATAAAGTAATTGCTGGCTATACAGGCTCAAGCTAAACATCCAGGCATTTAGTTTCTTTTGTCTCTGAGACTCGGGTTTGGATTTGTAGTGCTGGAAAAATCTAATACTATATATACAGTACTGTGCAAAAGTTTTAGGCAGGTGTGAAAAAATGCTGTAAACAAAGAATGCTTTCAGAAATATAAATAATGATTGTTTAATCAAAGTGAGCGAACAAAAGAAAAATCTAAATCAAATCAATATGGTGTTACTACGTTTTGCCTTCAAACCAGTATCAATTCTTCTAGGTACACTTGCACAAAGTCAGGGATTTTGTAGGATTATAGTCGGTGATTTACCAAACAGGTGCTGATGATCATCAATGTCACACAGAGGTTGAAACACGGTCATTAACTGAAACAGGAACAGCTGTGTAGGAGGCTTAAAACTGGGTGAGGAACAGCCAAACTCTGCTATCAAGGTGAGCTTGTGGAAGACAGTTTCATGTCATGGCAAGCTTGAGCACAGCAATAAGACACAAGGTAGTTATACTGCATCAGCAAGGTCTCTCCCAGACAAAGATTTCAAAGCAGACTGGGGCTTCAAGTTCAAGCTCTTTTGAAGAAGCACAAAGAAACGGGCAGCGGTGAGGATCGTATGTGCAGTAGTCGGTCAAGGAAACTTAGTGCAGCAGATGAAAGACACATCAAGCGTATTACCCTTCGAAATCAGAAGATGTCCAGCAGTGCAATCAGCTCAGAACTGGCAGAAACCAGTGGGACCCAGGTACGCCCATCTACTGTCCGGAGAAGTCTGGCCAGAAGTGATCTTCATGGAAGAGTTGCAGCCAAAAAGCCGTACCTCCAACATGGAAACAAGGCCAAGCGACTCAAATATGCACACAAACATAGGAACTGGGGTGCAGAAAAATGGCTGCAGGTGCTCTGTACTTTCAAAATTTGAAATATTTGGCTGTAGCAGAAGGCAGTTTGTTCGTCGAAAGGCTGGAGAGTGGTACAATAATGAGTGTCTGCAGGCAACAGTGAAGTATGGTGGAGGTTCCTTGAACGTTTGGGGCTTCATTTCTGCAAATGGAGTTGGAGATTTGGTCAGGATTAATGGTGTTCTCAATGCTGAGAAATACAGGCAGGTACTTATCCATCATGCAATACCATCAGGGAAGCATATGATTGGCCCCAAATTTATTCTGCAGCAGGACAACGACCCCAAACATACAGCCACAGTCATTAAGAACTATCTTCAGTGTAAAGAAGAACAAGAAGTCCTGGAAGTGCTGGTATGGCCCCCACAGAGCCCTGATCTCAGCATCACCGAGTGTGTCTGGATTACATGAAGAGACAGAAGGATGTGAGGAAGCCTACATCCACAGAAGATCTGTGGTTAGTTCTGCAAGATATTTGGAACAACCTACCAGCCAAGGTCCTTCAAAAACTGTGTGCAAGTGTACCTAGAAGAACTGATGCTGTTTTGAAGGCAAAGGGTGGTCACACTGAATATTGATTTGGTTTAGATTTCTCTTTTGCTCATTCACTGCATTTTGTTGATCGATGAAAATAAATTATTAACACTTCCATTTCTGAAAGCATTCTTTGTTTACAGCATGTTTTCACACCTGCCTAAAACTTTTGCACAGTACTGTATATTGTGATATTTTTGTGTTCATACAGGATTTAGTCCATATTAGTTTTGCAACAATATTGTCAGATCAGCCTGATGGTGTGTACAGTATTTCATGATTAAAATGACTATGATAATTAATAGCAATGCAATGTTTTCTCTTGTCAATCTGACCTGTATTCTTCACCATCATCTATTACGACTCTTAAGGCAATGGAAGCTGATCTGAGGAAGAAACTCATACATGCTGGAGAGGTTTATGAGCAGACTAAATCCATTCTGCAAGACTTCAGTTCCCAGAGGCAGCAGTTGCAGGACATCATTTCCCAGATGGCTGAGCAGTTGGAGGCCATTGAGGACACTCTGTCAGAGCTATCCCGGACATCTGATCCAGAAAACGTGGCCAAGATAAAAGTCAGTTTATTTTCAATTGCGTTGAATGAGAGTTAACATACTTTATTACATTGGATGCTAATGTTTTAAAACATACTCATCTTGGGGGATTGAACCGTTGCTAATCTCATTCAGCCAGTGCCATATCATTGCTCATTCTCTTTATGTGGCTTAAATGAATCAATGATCACTGGATCTTTCCCTAAAAATAAGGCTGTACTTGTGCAATGTTGTTATTTCAGGAGCTCCAGAGGACTCTGAAGCAGATGCAGAATGGTTTGGAAGTGGCAGGCGAGTCTCTCAGAGCTCTCTGTAAAGCACATCCAGCTCAACAGATCACCCAGCTCGGAGAGGACATTACTAACCTGGTGAAGAGGAGTGAGGCTGCAGCCCAGCGTTCCACCCGGATTCTCGGAACAGTACAGGAAACGCTGCTTCAGCATTTCAATGGTGAGAGAGCGAGTGAGGAGTTTAAATAAAGGGAAAAAAGCTGATTGGGAGCTGACTGCTCCTCTGGGTGCATGCACACATATTGCAATTTACTATTATGCACTACTGTCTACCAAAACATGCTAAACACACACCTGTGCCACAGACGTTTTCACTCCCACAGACAGCAAGGATGATCTCCTTGGGAATTGATTAAGGTTTGTTACTAGGACGACCAGGAGCTATTCCTTCCAGACACACCCACACAGCCCATCTGGTCCCAAAAAAATCATGGTTTTATCCATTGCTGACTACCAGTCCTGCTGTGTCTCTCTCTTTCTCCAATCTGTGCTCATTTACAGAACGTGCCCAAGGTTTTCACTACTGGCTCTCAGGGCTGAGGACAGCAACAGAGAACACTTCTGGCATGGCAGGAGAAGTTCCAGACATTACTACTCAGCTGAAGATGCTAAAGGTGCCAATTAAGCCAAAAATGCTCTACACCTTAGACGTACTGTCGGATGTGATTTGTATTGTTGCAGTGTAGTGCATGTTGCTCCTCTTGTACTGATCTTTCCTGTACAAAGTAGACAAGGACAAACCCCTAAAGGCCTGTTAAGATGTTAAACCAAAATTGACATTTCTTTTTTTTTAGAATATTAGTGTAAGGTTGTGAAAAAGCTTTGTTACAGTTTTGAAAATGTATCATTCACACCCAAGCCAATGCAGTTTATATAGTACTGTACTCTAAATCAAATCAATTTAGTACTCTAAATCAAATCAATTTTTGGTGTTACTACCTTTTCCCTTCAAACCAGCATCAGTTCTTCTAGGTACACTTGTACAAAGTCAGGGATTCTGTAGGATTATAGTCGGTGTGTGATCAACCAGTTTTACCAAACAGGTGCTGATGATCATCAATGTCACACGGAGGTTGAAACACAGTCATGTTTGGAACAACCGACCAGCCGATTTCCTTCAAAAACTGCATGCAAGTGTACCTAGAAGAATTGATGCTGTTTTGAAGGCAAAGGGTGGTCCCATCAAATATTGATTTGATTAAGATTTCTCTTTTGTTCATTCACTGCATTTTGTTGATTGATGAAAATAAATTATTAACACTTCCATTTCTGAAAGCGTTCTTTGTTTACCGCATTTTTTCACACCTGCCTAAAACTTTTGCACAGTACTGCAGTTACCAATCAGCCACAATAAAATCAATGGCAGAAAAATGACTTTTATTATCTCATAACTATGAGATAATATTGACAATAGCACAAGGGGTTGGCAGCAAGTGAATAATCAGTTTGCAAAAAAAGCATTGAGCTGTGTAGCCTACGGACGTTGAAATGTACACAATTTTCCAGGGATCCCAGACGTAGTCGATAAACAATGTGTTTGCAAACAAGTGTCAATAATTGCTCAAATCTTTTCAATTAAATAATTTACATCCCCAAACTTCATCCAGCTCTTCATTAAATGACCCAGTGGTCCTTAAATACCTGCTTAGACCACTGACCAGGTCCATCTACAGCTAATTACTGGTAGATACATAATAAAGTACAAGGCTATCTAACTCTATGATTTCATTTAATCACTGAAACTAAAGCTACCCAACGGCTTTAAAACCCGTATGTATTGTATAGTGTAATGAAAGGACATCTAAAATGCCAACTGGTTTTTAGGCTTTAAGGGGTTGAATTACATTGTGTTTGTGCTGTGAGATTTGAAATATTTTATACTGAGTAAAGTAATCATAATGGCATTGCTGTAAAATATCTCTCAGGCTGCACTGGAGCAGGTGGGAGAGGGTGAACAGCATTTAACGAGACTGAATGAAGAAGCAGAGGGACTCCTGTTGCACTTGTCCAGAGCTGGCACTGGAGGAGTACAGGAACGTTTAACCTCTTGTCAGCTGGCATTGGATGGGTTTGTGGTGGCATGCAGATTGAGACTGCGATCTCTGGAGGAGGCTGCTGCCCTACAGGATGGGTAAGGGAGTAGAAATAATGGATTGATGGCTTTCATGGTGACCTCATCTTTGCTTTTTACCTACTTTCAGGCATTGTCAACAACTGGCCAGAAATCCTGGATGCTGATGCTACTACTAAAGTGCTGTTATTGGTATCTCTCAGTTTCACCAAGCTTCCCTAAATGTGTTTTTAGGTTTGAGGTCCGTCTGGAGGAGCTGCAATCCTGGCTGCAACAGAAAGAATTGAGCTTGCAGGCAGAACCTGCTCTTTGGGGACTGAGCCATCAAGAAGCGTCTGACTGCTCTGCTCAGCTAGAGAGAATAGAGGAGCTCCACAGAGAGCTGCTGATGAGAAGGTGTGTGCTTGGGATTTTTAAACTTTAGAAATCTAGAGGCAAGTTTGACAGTGTTGATGACCAGTTTTAAAGAAGATGTAGTATAAAATGTTCTTCACACAACATAAGACACCTTGACACTTTGAAAAAAAATTTGAATAGACCATTAAATTAAAATTATGATAAAATATGTAGTTCTAAACCCAAAGGGTTTGGATAAAATGCTTAAAATCTGCACTTTTGACAGAATTTTCCAACTTGTTTTATTACGCAATTCATTGAATCCTGTGTTTTGAATTTGATGTGCAAATCTGTTAGGATATAATCTGCTGTGGCTTTTCTAGTGGCTCAGCCTTTCTCTCCGTACCCTGCTGGAGACATAATGCTACAAATCCCAAGGTGTTAATATGTGATTAGGTTAGAGTTTTATAAGTGGAACACCCTACAACCATTAGCCCCTAAATGATGGAGAAAAAATGGCAAAAAAATCACAATTTGTAACCTTTCTAGGTTTTTAACCTTTATATCCTTTCCTATAGTACCCAGCATGTGACACACAAACCTGTCAAAGATTTGTTGTCCTCTCTCTCAGAGAAATAATGTTCAGATGTAGTAAATACAGCTCAGATAATTGGCTTCATAGCAGGTATGTTAGCAATAAGGCTTTCTTCTACATTTGACAACAAGCAGGTTAAAAACTGAACAGCTTGCCTGCCCTAAGCCTTGCAGTTTTTCAAAATTTCCTCCCACCTTCAAGATCATCTGAAGATAATTTTCCAACTCATTAAACCCAAAAATGTCACTCTTCTCACTAGTGTGCCTCCTCTGTAAGAGGAGAGCGGGCGTGTTTACAACACATATTGCAGTAGTCGTGTTTTACCCAGAATGCTTCTTTAAGTGTCTCTCCTTTGTCCCAGGCCCTCTCTGGAACGCCTGTGCCAGGCCTCTCTGACTCTGTCTGACGGTAGTGGCTCTGAATGCACACCCTCCATGGAGCTGCTGTCCTCACACCAGGCTCTGGTGCAGGAGGCCTGGGTGCGGCTCCGTGGTCTTCAGGAGTACCAGGCCTTTAGAGAAGCACTCAGGGCCATCGGTGACTGGCTGGAAGAGGTGGAGGAGAAGTTAGAGAAGCTAGAGAGCACAAAGGGGAAAAAAAGGGAGGTGGAGGAGAGATTGGAGCAAGTGCAGGTATATGCTCATCTTTGATTTGTTTACATAGAAGACATGGACACCCAGTTACTATTATAAGTCACTATACCTGTCCAAAGTTTGGGGACACCTAAGTATTCTTTGCCTACCACTGTAAATTTCCGAGGTATGGCTGTCCCATGCTGTAAATTATCATATGTTTACACGTGATGTTGTTTTCTCATCTGACAAAGGGAACATTTCTATGAAAAAACATCTTTGAAAATCTTCCAAACCTTTGATGAGTGGTGCATGTTCTTGCTGCATTTGTCTTCTTGGGCCAGCGATGGTCTAGTGTTTAGGGAGTTATTCCCAGGATCAGAAGGCTGTGGGTTCGATTCCCAGACCAGTAGGTTGCCCTGAGGTACCCTTGAGCAAGCTAACGTCCCCATCACTGCTTCCCGGGTGCTTTCAATAGCTGCCCCCCTGCTGTATGAGTGTGTGTGAGTGTGTGGGTTAAATGCAGAGGTCTAATTTCATTGTAATTCACTGCGTGCTGTGCTCTGGTTCACAATGGTCACTTTTGTCACATTTATAACCTAGTAAATGTTAAAGTGAGCTTTAATTTTAGATCCAACAGCAGTGCTTAGATAGATTGCTGGCTGAGATTGGTGGCTGTGAGCATGAAGCCCTAGAAATGTTGTGTTTCCAGGGCTGTTTTCATGAAAAGTAGGATAAACTCATTAACTCATTTGGCACGAAGGTATTGATGTTGTTGCTGTTTTTAGCACTAGAGGGAGATATTTTAAATATTATCCAAAGGCCTTCTCCTTCACAGATCAAATGAATCTCTTAATACAGCTACTAAAATATAGAATTTTAGATAGATAGCTCCTCGTGTAAATGGCCAATGAGCAACAACTGAGAAAGCATACAGAAATACAGCATGTGCATTCTGTGCTGAATGCAAACTTCCATTGCCAGTTTCTATGAACATCTTACACTTTCATAAATTTTACATTTCTACAATATCTCTGATGAACTCATTAATATTATAGCTTTAATATTATATCATTGCTTCGACATGCTGTCAGTTCTTGGTTGAAGGGAATGTGGTGTTTTTAGAATAGTAAGTCTGTGCTGGAAATGCAATATTTACCCAGTAGCATTGTCCAGAATGTATAAGTGTGTGTGCCTCTTTGGGCTCTTCCCGTGCAGGACATCCTGTTGATGAAGGGTGAGGGTGAGGTGAAACTCAACATGGCTGCTGGGAAGGGGGAGCTGGTCATCAAGAACCATGGTGAGACTGGACAGGAAGTGATCCATTCTAAGCTGCAGGAAGTTGAGGATGCATGGGCGGCACTGCTTTTGAGGGCCATGAGCTGCCACAGGTAAAAATCTGCTACGTTCTTTGACTTGCTAAAGTTCCCAAATAAAAACGATCCATCCATCCATCCATGTAAAAACGGACCATGCACAGCCTGTAACTCCTTGTGCTGTGATAGAATGGTAGATTGGGGTAGATTTTTGATAGCTTGTATGCTCCTCCATCAGTGGACTTACAAATACACAGTTAAAAGACAAAACCTTATAAACTCTCATAAACGTTTATTTTCAGACATCAGGGAGCACAAGTCACTGAAATGAATGAAATGAAAAATCGATGGAATTTCCCTTTAACGTCTGATTAATCGATGCACAGTATTTCACATCTACAAAACCTAAAACTCCTGTGTTATAACTCGCACTTCGCAGTGGTGGCCTAGTGGTTAGGGAGTTGGCATCAAGATCAGAAGGTTGTGGGTTCAGTTCCCAGACCAGTAGGCTGCCTTGAGTTACCCTTGAGCAAGGTACTGTCCCCATCATTGCTCCCTGTGTGCTTTCAGGAGCTGCCCCCTGCTGCACGTGTGTGAGCGTATGGGTAAAATGCACAGGTGTCATTTTGTTGTGGTTCACTGTGTGGTCACAATGACAAAAATAGTCACTTTCACTTCTTTTTCTTCATCCATTCCATCCTACCTGAACATTTTTCTTCCACACTGCTGTTGATCCCATGTATTTACATTCCTCCACTTTCGTCCACTCTACTTCCTGCATCTCAACCGCAAACGCACTCACTCATTATCTTAACCACTTGTCCTGATTAGGGTCATGGGTAGTGCTGCAACCTATCCCAGCACACATAGGAAGAAAAGCAGAGGAACACAGGCTGCCAGTCTACTTCAGGGCATGCTGTATAATAACTGAACTAGAATTACTTATTGTGCTGCTTCAGTACCCTGTCCAACTACTGAAGGCATATTGTGTAATTTCCCTGGTTAATTTAAAGAACATTTATGACCAAATCATTACTTACTTCAATCTCCGGTATGACCACCGTGTTTTAGTGCAGGGTTGAGAGTCTGTTGCAGATGCTGTTGTCTTCTTTTGAGACGTCCACTGACATTTGGGCTTTCACTCATTTAAACTGATCACTGCCATGTTAACCAAACTGGCTCAAAGTGCCTCCTGACAGGGCTGTTTGTCTAATTATCTAATGAGAGAATCACTCACCTCTTCATTCTGAGGCAACAATTCAGCAGTTATCTGGCAACTGCACGCCTACCGATTCAGTCTGGGTTGTCTGTGCCAGCTGGCTGCTAAGAGTATTGACTCAATGATTAATTAATAATAACATGATGACAGGTTGAATTCATTTTGCCTAATTGGAAATGATTACATTTGTTTTATGGTATCTGTAAGGGACTTTAAGGTAAGGGAATTATTCGTGTATAATAAGTGTGTTTGAATGGGGATTTTAATTGTGTAGTTCTTTAGTGGCTAATGTTTCAGAGAAGAATGAATATTTGTCTCTCTGCTTCAGTCGTTTGGAGTGGACGGTGAGCCAGTGGGGGCTGTTCGTGGAATCCCGGGCTCAGCTGCAGAGCTGGTTGGAGCAGGTGGAGGCTGAGGTGAAAGGCCCTCTGGAGCCTCAGCTGGGTCTGAGGGAGAAGAGGCAGCAGCTGGAACGGTTGGGTTTGCTCTTGGCCGATGTGGAAGACCATCAGGGGGCACTGTGCTATTTAGAAGAGAGCGCAGCCGAGCTGTACAAACGCACTGAAGATCCCGCCTTCAAAGAGGATGAGACCGCCCTTCTCAGAGCACAGTTTGACGATGTCAGAGCCGCCACAGAGGTGACGTGCTTTGTGGGTTGTTGCTTGTTGCAAAGAATGCTGCTGTTGCATGTGGTGCATTTCTAAAGCAATGCAAATCCCAATAAAACCTCAGCCAATAACCGATGCTCTTACTGACATGCTGTATTGGATTCGTAAACATATGCATACATTTGAATATTTTTTTGGTTATAAAACATTCTATTTGATTTCTAGAAAAAAAGAATATATATATATATTTGTTAAGGATTAGGCCCCAGACTCTGAAGCTTATTGGTTCGAACCCCAGACCAGTAGGTTGCCCTTGAGCAAGGGACTGTCCCCATCACTGCTGAATTCCGTTGTGTTTCACTGTGATAGTCACTTTCACTTAAAAAAAAATTATATATATATATTATATTATATTATATATATTTTTAAAAATCCTTCAGAATTACAGGAATGAACAGTTCAAGATTTTGTAGTTTTAGTTTTTGTCCAAATGATAAAAGAAGCTACACATGTTATTTGGCCATATACAAGTGTGGATGCTCTAACTAGATATGTTTTCAAGCTGATCTGGGGACATGACATGGTTGTGCAAAGTGTGATGTTAAATCTTCATGAAAGCTAAATTTTAGAAGATCATGAACTCCAGCAAAGTTTACATCCTCCCACTATTTCCATCTTGAAGCCTGACTACATGGGATATGGTGGGGTCTAAACTTTCCTTTATAGCATTAATCTGATCCCAGCCCCAGTATAAACTTCTGTAGTCATTTTGTCTTGGCTGTGTGAAGATTTTTGTAAAAGGGTTTTGATTAACTTTACAGGAGAGGCTCAGATATACCAGAAGGTGTGGTTTTTGAGCATGAGAAGTACATGGAGACTGTGAGAGAGCTCACTGATTAGCTGCTGTCCAAAGGGGAGGAACTTCAGCGGTGTTCTGACCTGTCTGGGGACTCAGCCTTCATAGAACAGAAGCTGACAGATGTTCGGGTGAGAAAATAAAATGTGATAAAATAAGTTTGACTGAAAGATATTTAATTATCAGAACTGTATGAATTATACAACATTATTAAAAGATAAATTGCCACTTCACGCCTACTGACAGACATAGTAATGGTCACAAAAGAAGTGCAATAGAGGCGATAAAACCAAAAACGATGTAAAATTCATGAAAATTAAAGAAATTTTAAAATCTTCAGATTTCATTTGCAAACCAGAAAAAGAACAGAGCAAAGTGAATAATGTCCGTGTCCCAGACCTAATCATAAGCGACATAGCGCTTTCCCACACTGCACACACTCATTTATTCCTGAAGATCTCCAAGCTCTCTCCTTTCTGCTCTGCTAGTTATTCATTGTGGACAGTGTGATGTAAGAGCGCTTTTTCTGGATGGATGATGAAAGAATGGGCAAAAATGGAAAGAAGATATTGATCTACCAAAATGTTGTTTGGCCTTGAGTATGTGAGAGACTGTGGAGCGCTAGAAAGAAAGAACACATTTACTACCAAAGGACACATGTTGCATGATATATTTATCTCTGTGTAAATTCTGTTGCTGTAGTTGCTGCCTTTCAGGGATTATTTGCCTTTGCACCATGCACTACAACTTCAAGGTTCAGTAGAGAGAGAGAGAGAGAGAGAGAGAGAGAGAGAGAGAGAGAGAGAGAGAGAGAGAGAGAGAGAGAGAGAGAGAGAGAGAGAGAGAGAGAGAGAGAGAGAGAGAGAGAGAGAGAGAGAGAGAGAGAGAGGTAGAGAGAGAGAGAGAGAGAGAGAGAGAAAGAAGGATCAAGAGATTCTGGAAATTTTCACACAATAACTAATAAAGATAAAGACATCGAACGATCGCGCTAATAGAATAAACCTGTATTAGGAACGCTACTCAGGTGGTCAGTCTCGCTTATTTCACTTCACCTGCAAATATATTTACTGAGCATGAGGACCAATTCATATTTTCTCAACACAGGAAAGCACATAAAGACTGCTGCTACTGAGAAAACCTCTGAGCTTGGTTTTTTGAGCTCTTGTGATAAAATGGTAGACAGCCAGCAGTTCTTTTTGATAAATAGAAAAGAACAACGAAGTTTCAGTTGAAATTATGTGACTCATTGAGATTCTATTTTAAAACTAAACTAAAAGCCACCTAAGCCGGTTTAGGAAGCATATTAGCTTGCAGCATACAAAACTAGTAACTGTATTTGGTGAGGTCAAACCCAAATAGTTTGCCAAAAGAAAACCTTCAGGAAGCAAGTGAGAGATATGTGGTACAGAGAATGGTGCAGGGAGAGAAGAAAGAGAAGCAAAGGGAATGGGTTGTAGAGGTCATGTGTTGTGAAGGGTGCAGTGAGAGATGGAGGAGAATGGGGAAAGTGCCACCAGCCAGAAATAGCATCAGAGAGGCGACAGTCGGCTGTCGGATGCAACCAGCTGCTGATGCCTGTTAATGTAGCAACTCAACTCTCCTTCTCCTCCTCCCTCTCTCTCTCATACATACATACCATATCTCTCTCCTCTCCTCCTTCTTCTTTCCTCCTCTCTCTCTCTCTCTCTCTCTCTCTCTCTCTGCCTTCCCTCCCTCTTTACCTCTTTCCCCATCTACCCCCCCTCACTCCCCTTCCTCTCTCTGTAGGATCTGTTGGCTCAGTGTGTGTGCGAGGGTCGTGAGCGTTTGAGGCGAGTGCGGTTGAGCTGTGACCGAGCCAGCCGGCTGACAGCGGCTGCTGGCTGTGAGCTGATGGACGCGGAGGTTCAGGCTCTGTCCCGCGCACTGCAGCAATGGGAGGGACGGGCGCTCAGTACCCGCGATGCCCTGGAGTCTGCTGTCGCTGCGGTGACCAGTGCCGAGCGGGAACGCATGCGCCTCACTGAGCAGCTGGAGGGAGAGATGGAGCGGCTGGAGAAACAGCTGAAGGAGTGGAGTGAGGGACTGAGCAGATCAGAGAGGAGAAACAGCGGAACAGCCGCAGTGGAGGGATGGACTCTGCTAAGGTAACAAAATAAGGAGGGAGAGAGTGAGAATGTGTGTGTGTGTGTGTGTGTGAGAGAGAGAGATGGGATGACAGTACAAGGGATATGGAGAGAGTGGGAGTATAAGAGGAGAGCAGAGATTTGAGAGAGCGAGAAATCAAGAGTGGTGGAAGATGACACAGAGTCAGAAAGTGAGAGAAGGAGAGTGAGAGAGAGAGAATGTGAGGATGAAACTCTGTTTTGGAAATCTCGCACGCAGCCATTGATCACATTGACTTTATTCCAGTCATTTTACACAGTTTTATAGAATAACATTCTCCAGAAAGCATCCAGTCACATGACAGTGATTTTTTTCTGTCTTTCATCTTCCTCCCATCTTCTTTCTGGGGAGGTTTTATAGGGGCTCAATGTCCTCCTTTTTAGGTAAATGTATTTGATTTGATTGTGCAACATTGTTTCAAGACTCACTGTGCCCCGTCCAAAGAGCCGATATATAAATACTAAGCTTGCAGAATGGGGCGTTCTCTGAATCTTGGCCGGCTCTGATGTCATGCGATTACAGCCTCCTTATGGCTGCCCGTTCAGCCAACAGCAGTTCAGCTCACGTTCATGCCAAAAGGATGTGTTGTTACTACAGACAAGCTGTAGCAGAGTTACTTGAATGAAAACTATTAAAGTTGTGTTGCTTCGAGAGTCGGAAGCATATGATCATCACAGCTGTCCCAAAGCATTCACACATCCGTGCTTCTCCAATTTTTTTATCTTTTGCACCCTTAGGTCTTACCACAATTAAGGCAGCTAATCAGAACAAAGGCCATGCATCAGTCTTCAAGGTGAGAAACTGAAACAGCCTGCTAAACTCCAATAATAATTAAATATGCTGAACAACCCACATGCATTGCAGTTGGACTTCAAGGGAGAAATAGAATGCAAGAAAAAGGCCATGTGTCTTTAGACTCTGCGTGTCCAGTTGATTAAAACAACAGTAAGATGTTGTGTTTGAGCGAACGGTATCTAAGCTTTTTGCTTTTTTGATATTGTTGAATGGGATCACTTCACAAGTCCCTCTTTTTCCCTCTTTCTCTCTCCCCTCTCACTCTCTCTCACTCCCTCCCAGCCTGTGTTTCCGGTGTCCAGACTTGTTTGTGTTAGACGCTCGTTTACGCAGCTCAAGCTCTTCAACATCTGACAGCCTGAATCTCCAGCGAGGAGTGAGAAGGAGGGAGGGAGGGAGGAGGGAGGAGGGAGCTGGTACGTGCATAAACGGAGGGAGTGGTTGGGTGAAGGATGAAGTGATACAGTGAGGAGAGAGAGAAGGAAGAGGAGGAGAGAGTGAGACTAGAGGACGCGGTCAGGCAGGCTTGTCACGGGAAGTGTTCTGCAGAGAGAAGGAGGATCGTTTCGCTTTTTTCCTCCCCCCTCCCTGTTCCTCCCTGACGGAAGAGGGGACGCATGAGAGTGGCTGTGCAGAATCTCAGGCATGCTGGTGGAAGAGGGAAGGAGCTCGGCACTCTTCCTTGCCTCACTCGCTCTTCTCCCTGAAGAACAGAGGAGCTTTTGTGGAAGCGTCCCAGCAGGCTGAATGGAGCTGTGTGTGTGTTGGTGTGTGTGCTGGTTATGGTCATGGCAGAGAGAAATGAAATTAATTTTAATGCCCTAAGGTGTGTTCCTACAGATCTTCATCTTCCTTCTGTGTGTTTATGCATGTGTGTGCTTATGTGTGGGTGCCTGTGGAGCTGGGGCCTGCAAGCAGCTGGCGAATGGAGGAAGTTGAAGGCCTGTGCTCAATGAGCTGTGTGGATTCTCAAGTGACCTCAGCTCAGTCGGAGCGTGTCAGTGCTCTCACTAAACTACACAACAGGTGAGACACACTGAGACACACTCATGCACAGTGACACCTATGACAGTGTGAGGACCTGGTCATGGTCATAAAATAATCTAATAACAGTATGTTTTACTATATAAATAGTGGCAGCTGGCATTTCCTAATGATGAAAGTGAAAGTGACTATTCTTGGCACAGAGAACACACAGCACACAGTGAACCACTGCATTTAACCTGATAGCACACAAACATATTGTAGCAGGGCAGTTATGGCACCCAGGAGCAGTGACAGGGATGGTACCTGCTCACAGTAACTCAGGGCAACCGAGCCGGCAAAGGCTTTGAACCCACAATCTTCTGGACCCTGTACACATGCCAACCCCAGAAGCCAACGCTGCCCCATGTCTGATGATGTGTAAACATGAGGAAACCAGTTGTTATGTTATAAGGTCGGGTCCCATTCACACATATATATCTATATCTAGGTAGCGTAGTGTTTAGGGACTAGGTTCCAGGGTCAGAAGGTTGTGGATTCAAATCCTGGACCAGTAGATTGCCCTGAGGTACCCTTGAGCAAGGTATCGTCCCCATCACTGCTCCCGGGCACTTGACATAGCTGCCCCCTGCTGCACGTGTGTGTGGGTTAAATGCAGAGAATGCGGCAGTGGTTGCCTAGTATTTAGAGAATTGGTCTCAGGATCGGAAGGTCATGGGTTCGACTCAAAGACCAGCAGGCTGCCCTGAGGTACATTTGAGCAAGGTCCCGCCCCCGTCACTGCTCCCTGGGTGCTTGACCTAGCTGCCCCCTGCTGAAGGGTGTGTGTATGTGGTGCCAGAGGTTGCACTTTCCTTGTGGTTCACTGTGTGCTGTGTTCACACATGACAAAATAGTCACTTTCACTTTTCATAATAATGTCCCATATGTTTCGATATAAATCAGCAATCCTAATCAGCAGAATATTTCTAATTCAAACCACTAGCATCGCGCCCATAAAATGGTGTAAAACGTTTTAATAAATGAATGTTTTCAAAATGTTTCCTAAATGCAAGAAATCAAATATATCAGTGTTTTATTCCACTTAACATGTTTTCCTAGTTTGACTTCAATAATGCAGCAGCTCTCTGCTGATAATAAAGAATCGAAGCTGCAACTACAAATATTCAGCTTGCTTTCTAACAAAAGTTGTTTTGTGTTTTCACTTTTGATTCTTGGTTTGAATCAGAAATGAAAGGAAAGAATGAGAAAAAACACTTGTTTTTGTCTCTTGGCAACACAGCAAAATAATTTAACCTAGATTTGCAACCAACACATACACACACACACACACACACACACACACACACACACACACACACACTATGTGAGGTTTTTCTACATGTTTTTTGAAGGTTTTCTCAGCCTAGAAGGAGAAGATCATGTGAAAAGAAGGTTCTCTGCACTTTTCTGCATGAGCGCTCTGTGCTTCTTAGAAAGGCAATTAAAAAGATTCGGACGGTGATGTCATTCTTGCGTCTCAAACAGGAACATAAACCGAAGTCTGTACGAGAAACTCAAACATGGAAGTGACCTGGTATTTTATTCATTATTCCATTATCATTTCAAATAAATACGGTCTCAGTATCAATTCCGCTCATCAGGAGCCGGCTTGCCTTCATTTGGTATTATTCTATTTATTTATTTATTTCTTCACCGCAAGAAAAAAAGCCAAAATTTACTGCAATGCCCTCTCTGGCCTCATCAGAATTCCTGTATGTGTTTGTGTGTGTGTGTGTGTGTGTGTGTGTAAAGTGTGTGTGTGTGTGTGAGTGTGTGTGTGCATGTGTGTGTGTGAGTGTGTGTGTGCATGTGTGTGTATGTTTTTGTTTGCTCTGTTTTGCAGTGTTTCACTTTTTTGATGCCTCTGCATTTCCTAAGAGAGCCTGTCATGAAACAGATGTCTGCCCACCTGCAATCTCAAACTCCTCTCTCTTTCCTCTCTCTCTCTCTCTCTCTCTCTCTACCTCTTCTACCTCTCTCTCTCTTCCTCTCTCTTTCTTCCCTCTCTTTCTCCTTTCTCTCCTCCCTCTCTCTCTCTCTCTCTCTCTCTCCTCTCTTTTCTCTCTCTCTCTCTCCTCCCTCTCTCTCTCTCTCTCTCCTCTCTCTCTCTCTCTTCCTCTTTCTCTCTCTCTCTCTCTTCCTCTCTTTCTCTCCCCTCTCTTCCTCTTCTTTCTCTCTCTCTCTCTCTCTCTCTCCTCTCTTTCTCTCTCTCTTCTCTCCTCTCTCTCTCCCTCTCCTCCTCTCTCCTCTCCCTCCTCCTCTCTCTCTCTCTCTCTCTTCCTCTCTTCCTTCTCTCTCTCTTTCTCTCTCTTTCTCTCCCTCTCTCTCTCCTCCTCCCTTCTCTCTCTCTCTCTCTCTTCCCCTTTCTCCCCTCTCTCTCTCTTCCTTCTCTCTCTCTCTCTCTCTCTTCCTCTCTTCTCTCTCTTTCTCTCTCCCTCTCTCTCTCTCTCCCTCTCTCCTCCCTCTCTCTCTCTCCCTCTCCCTCCTCTCTCTCTCTCTCTCTCTCTCTCTCTCTCTCTCTCTATCTCTCTTCCTCCTCTTTCTCTTTCTCTCTCTCTTTTCTCCTCTCTCTCTCCTCCTCTCTCTCTCCCTCCCTCTCTCTCTCCCTCCCTCTCTCTCTCTCTCTCTCTCTCTCTCTTCCTCTCTCTTCCTCTCTCTCTCTCTCTCTCTCTCTCTCTCTCTCTCTCTCTCTCTCTAGTCTTGGTCTGCGGGCCTCCAGAGAATGTCAAAACAAGGAGAAGCTCCTGGAGCAGCGTTTCCGCTCTTCTCTGCGTGACTTTCGTCAGTGGCTGGTCAACGCCAACATCTCCACTGCCAAGTGCTTTGACTCGCCGCACAGCATTCAGGAGGCGTCCGTCGCCCTCCAGAGGATTCAGGTGAGCGGCCGTTCACTCGCCGGAGGCTCTTGGCTAAAGGCCAGTCTGGCCACAGCAGGTTACCTCTGTCTCTGTCAGGCAAGACCGGCCAGGCTTTGACAAAGTGTGGTCCTTTCACAGGTCCCACGGGCCACTTTATGAACTCGCCATATAGCCAAGGACATGCCAGGCAAGGCTATTTATGGCCTCAATTAGACCAGCAGACGAGCTGGGAGCCGACTGGTGAAAATGCATGGGAATTGTTTCTGTCTGCTCAGTGGAGCTTTACTTTATCAATGGCAAGACAAGAGAGAGAGAAAAAAACAGGGTTTTAGTAAATGCTTTGGAATTTTGGCCACTGAAATTAGAAGAATGCGATCTGCTTACATTTTTAAAAATCAACTGATTTAAGTGAATATTTAATGAAAATTTCATATTAAAATGTAGCTTCCCAGCTTAGCTCTAATCATGTCTGAAGCAGCATCATTATTTTTATTCCCTACATTTTCTCACAAAGATCTATACTTTCTACTCCTTATATTATTATTGATGTGTTTTAGGAGAATCATCCACTATTGTCATGGTTTGTTATGTGATGAGAGAACAGTTACATTTAGCCGGTGCTCTTATCCAGAGCGACTTCCATTTCCTGATTACAGGGACAGTCTTCCTGGATCAGCTTGAGGTTAAGGGTCCTGCTCAGGAACCCAAAGGTGGTGGTGCTGGAGGTGGGATTCGACCCGCAACCTCTTGATCAATAGACAAGCGTCCTATGATTAGACCTCCACCCCCTGCAACTAACAGAGAGATGGAAGAAAATGAATCTTATCGGTAGAGGTTACAATGACTTAATAGCGTTTGAACTATATTTACACTGTGCTTTCCAACATCATCTTTTATGTCATTTTAAGCTGCTCAGGTAAACGCAAAGCGTTTCCAGCACTATAGACATAATGAATATTTCCCATATAATTATAGAATTCTTCAATAATTCAATAATAACCTATGAAGTTGAAATGACTAGTATTTTATGCCAATTTAATTTCCTTATCTTAATCAAACATGGTTTCCAACTTCTGAAGGGCAGCTAAAGCAGCTAAAAGAAAAGCAGCAAATAGAAGCCGATTGATTTAAAGACAGATGAGGAAAGAGTGAGAAAAGGGCAGGCTGCTCATTTTTTATTTACTGTTGTCTACATCTTGAATGTGGAACAATGTTTCTGCCTGACTGAGTAGCCTCAGCTCCCAATATGGCCGCAGACAGGGATTAGATCATGCTCAGCTGCATCTATACCGTATGGGCGGAGAAAGGGAGGGAGAAAAAATGAGTGGAAGGAAAGACGGCATGCATGCGCTTCACAGATGGTGGGAGATCCCTGCTGGGGGGGCTGTCAGTGTCTGGACGTGACTCATTGGACTTAGTGCCCTCTGATCTGTGATCGTCTGCCCGTTTGTGTGTCTGAGTGACGTTTCACCCGTCGTGCACCACAGGAGTTCATGAGTGACAGGGAGCAGGGCCAGGCCAGATTAGACACCGTCCTGGCCCACGGGGAGCAGCTCAGTGCCGTGGTGCCGGCCGACAGAGTGGAGGCGGTCAGGGCCAAAGCCAGCTCTGCCAGTGATGACTGGAAGAGCCTGATGGACAATCTGCAGCAGAGAGAGACTCTGTTAAAGGTAGGACGCATCAGTAAACATTTTGTTGTGCTAGAAAACATGTATTCTGGATTATCCCATCAGAACGTGAACAATACGTACATATAATCTGAACAGCACATCTGTGAAAATACCCAGAATCAGATTGCAGTATTTTTAACTGCATTAAAGCTTTGTCACATTCAGAATAAAAGCATAGTTTAAGGTAGGGATGCACATCATTTTTTATTCACCAGGAAACTGAAGATATAGCAATATTATTGCCCTGAGGTTAGAATTATAGCTGATTTTTACAACCTATAAATTAGTGCCCTTTTTCACCGTTTGCATTTATGTTCATCTCATTTGTTCTGAGAAGCGAATTTTGTAAGATCGTACAGGAGAACGGACATAACAGTGTTTCTTTGCCAGATTATTACAGATATGGTTAAAGTAATTGAAATTGTAAAAGGTAATATGCATAAATATGCATACATTTGAAACATAAAGCCTCAGTGTTTAACATCATTTTGCAGAACCGGTCGATTATTTTATTATGGAATGTTTAGACTGTCCTTATAAAACTTTTTTCCAGTCAATTTTTTTTTTTTTAAACTCAAATATTATGAGCATTGTATCAGGAAATGGAAATGAATGCTGATGTAAAATTGGAAAGATCCTCTCTGAGAAGGGGCCTCAGAATTCGCTCCCTCACTCATGCATTTTCTTAGCCGCTTGTTCTAATTGGGGTCGCGGGGGGTGGTGGAGCTTATCCCAGCTCTCAGAGGGCGGAAGGTGAGGAAACACCTTTGACAGGTTGCCAGTCCATCGCTGGGCAGGCCTCCAAACCGCGTTAATATCACAGAGAACCTGCTCCATTAGTGTGAATGTTGTCTTTAATAGTAAAAATCAAAGTGAAAATTTGTCACATGCAACCCACACACCCAGTGTAGCAGTGAGCAGCCATATTTAGCACCCAGTGAACAGTTAGGGGAACGGTACCTTGCTCAAGGCTACCTCAAGGCAACCTATTTGTCTGGGATTCGAACCCCCTTCATTCTGATTATTGAACCTAGTCCCAAACCACTAGACCACCTCCATCCCTGCTTGGATTAGGGAACAGACATATATAGAAAGGAATCAGACACACATAGACGTCGGATAGGATTCTTTTAAAATTCTAGTTCTAGATTCTACTGAATGGGTAGGATTCTTTTTAAACTCAAGTTCTAGATTCTACTGTAAATAAAGTGAGATTTGAACATGATTGTGACACATGTCGCTGAGTTAAGGCTTTATTAAAGTCCATCATTTTTGGAGGTAAACAATGTGAGCTGAGTATACAATGAGATTAACACTTCTGTTGAGCTTTGACGTTTTGATTGCATTTTTCGGATAAAACATCCATTAGCGGTGCATCCAGAAATAAGAAACATATTTAAAATGCTGATGTCTGACTGCACCTGGCTTTAAGCAGTCTGACTGGCACACTGGCCATTTTTGCTGCTGTTATCTCTTGCATTGTAAGGGACATCAAAGCATCTTCTCTGGCATCACTGGGGGATGAAAGGATGCTTTGTGTGCGAGCACAATGCCGGTGAATAACAATACACAAAGACTTACCTGGAGAAACACTGAGATGTGTACTACGAGGAAGTGTGTTTGTGAACTTCTTCTGTCTGTTTATGTGCAGGGTCTGCAGTCCCGGATGCAGGAGTTTGAAGAAAGTGTGCAGCCTCTTCAGAACTGGTTAAACAGAACAGAGATCACTGTTCAAGAGAGCAGTGCTCGCCTCCATGACCTCCCCGCCAAGAGACTGGAGCTTTCCAAACTACAGGTACTGAGGCCTGTTAAGCAAACGCAACACCAAGCACTAAGCTGATTTAAGGGATGACAGCTATAAAAAATTGGTCAGTTGATTATTGCAGTAAATCTGGTTGAAGTTTACTGTGTAATTATCATTGTTATGATAAATATTACAATAAATGATGCCTGATCTTGTGCAGCCAAGAAAAGGATCTCATCAGTAAGTGTATTTTGGACAATAAAATGAAGACACTCATTGTCAGTGATTTGAAGCATTACTTTTATGAAGCATATTTGACTGCCCCTCGTGAAGATTTATGACCTGCTCAACATGAGGATGGTGTGTGTTCCCAGTTCATTCTGAGAGGTGCTTTGCATCAAGCAGCAATTCAATGAAATTTGAATTATTACATAATAATAATTATATATTTTGTCTTTTTTATTATTAAACATTGGTCAAAACCCAGCTATATTGTTCTATGACACACTTCACTGTCTCCACCTTACAATTAATTAACTGGTCACCTAGGATGAACTGAGATTGATGGCATGTCAATAACGTTATCCTCTGCATCAGATAATGAAATTACCTCACTCAGTCCCTCTGTGTTGATTCTGCTGAGTCAGGCTTTTTTCACAATAGAGGATTAAGCTGAAAAGTAATGAATTGTCTCTGAGAGCCACGCTTCCAGCAGACTTCAATAGGCTTGATAACAGTTACAGTAAAGAAGTGATGTATGAGCGATAAATAACAGCTGAAGAACATTTTTTTTTCTTTTTTTTTCTGATCTTGTGGGATCAATGTCTTTTTTCATATTTCATACTTCATTTCTTTGCCAGGCCTTTTTGTCTGCTCTGTTGGTAATTATGTCCTGCAGTGCATCTAGATGGTGTGTCCAGCAGCTCTCGTAACAATAATCCTCCCTCTACCCTTTCTGCCTCTCCTTATCCGCTCTCCCTCTATTAATCCCTTTATAGAGTGCATCCATAATGGATGCTTTGTTCATAAGAGTTATCTGTTGAACTGTTTATTTCTTCAGTTGTTTTTATTTGGAGAACCAGAAAGATGTTTATTGAGCACTTTCTGCAATTGCACATCCTGCATTTATTGAATTTTTTGTTGGTGGATGTTGTTTTTTTTCTCATGTTTGATCTTGATGTTGTTTGTATCGATGTCTGGATGGTCTCATGGCATGGACCCACCTCTCTCCTTTCTTTTTACTCCTGCCTGCTTGCCCTCTTCCTCCCATGCCCTTAGTCTGTGCTGGAGGAGCTGTGCTTCTGGGAGGCAGAGCTGGGAGGGCTGAGGGAGAGGGCTCATAGCCTATGGCAGGGTCAGGCTGCTGGGAAAGGATTTGTGCACCGGGTCTGCCAGCTAGCAGCACGTTACCTGGCCCTCAGCAACCGGACTAAGGTAACCTGTTTAGCTTCTGTGTACCTGTTCAAGTCATCGCAGCTGTGTAGGCTTCATCATAGTTTTACCAATGATTTTGAGTCAAGTTCATTATAACTAGGCATGTATAATTTTTTTGTACTTGGAAAATAGATTTGGCCTGAGCAAGAAACCCTTAATTTAACCCTCAACACCTTGTTGTGATAGATAATAAATTATAGATTTAATGCAATTCAGTGCATTTGATTTATTACAAGTTCTGATATTCCTCAGAATTATGACAAAACCTGCACCACATTCCCTCGGTGCTACAATAGCTTACTCACTACGACTTAAACAAACCGACACAAACATGCGTGCGCACGCATGCACACACACACACACACACACACACACACACACACATATACACACACACACACACACACATGAAATTAAGTTCATTTTCTGTTCCTCACTCCCTGACCTGCACAGGAGAAAGTGTCGAGGATAGAGCGTGTAGTGGGGGAACACCAGCTCTTCTCCCAGGGTTTACAGGAACTTCAGAGCTGGGTTTCAGAAGCCCAACAGATCCTCAAGACCTGCCAATCATCTACAGCCAATAAGAGTGTTCTAGTCACCAGAATGAGCCAGCTGGAGGTACTATTACTTCTGTTCTTCAAAAATGAATAAACTGTCCTCAGGTTTTCAGTAAAAATGGGGATGTATGATAATCAGAGGTTACTTTGTATGAACGGTTATGGTGCTGGTGAAACCATTGGGGAGTTTGAAAGTGTAAACCTGGGCTGATGTTTCAGGCTCTACTGGCAGCACGTCAAGAGAGGGAGATCCAGTTGAAGATGCTAATCACCAGAGGAGAGGCGGTCCAGAGGAACACCTCTGCAGAGGGAGTACCTGTAGTCCGCAAACAGATTCAAGACCTCAAAGACTCATGGGATTTGCTCCTCTCTGCATCTATTCAGTGCAAAAGGTATAGATGTATCTTGACTTTTGTTATTTTAATTATTATATCATCTTTCTGCAGTTTGGGGCAGCGGTGGCCTAGTAGTTAGGTAGTCAGCCATAGGATCAGAAGCTTATGGGTTCAAGCCCCTTACCAGTAGGTTGCCCTGAGGTACCCTTGATCAAGATACCGTCCCCGTCATTGCTCCCTGGGCACTTTCATTGCTGCCCCCTGCTGCACGGTGTTTGTGTACATGGGTTGAATGCAGAGGTCCAATTTCGCTGTGCCGTGTACTCAATGATGAGAATAGTCACTTTCACTTCAGTTTGTGTAATAAACAGTGTAGTAACATTGTTTGGTGGATTTTGTTATTTGTTGTAATATTGCTTGAAAGTGTGCAGGGTAGAAGTGCTGAACTTCTTTTTGCATATTACTCCATAGTTCTCCAACAGTTCTCCATAAACAGGGTCAAAGACACTTTAGAAGTTTAAGCTCATTGAACGTTTATCTCTGCATTGTACCTGCAGCCAGCTGGAAGGTGCCTTGTCACACTGGACCAGCTATCAGGAGGATGTGAGCCAGTTTGAAGGCTGGTTGGAACGAGTGGAGGAGAGTCTGGGGAGCTCGGATAAACACTACACTGAAATGAGGGACAAGACTGCCAACTTGCGAAGAGCTAAGGTGCAATAAACAGTACAGCAGACTTACACTGTCTGTCGGACTCTTCCAGTGCCAGATGCCCAATCTTTGCTTCACATACTTAAGGCTACCCATTGTAGAGGGTTATACCATGTAGGATTTTGTTGAAACATTAAGGGTGTTAGTTTTTTCAATCTTTTTTAAAAAGGCAATCACAAATCTTAAACTAATCTTAGTCCAAGTGACAGCTTCATCAGAATCCTCTAATGATTCTCTCTTGTGCTCGTTGGGACAGCTGCTTTATGAAGAAGTTTTGAGTCGCTCAAGCCCTCTGGACACGATCGCCACGAAGAGCTCTAATATGGCTGATCAAGCAGTCACCCAGCAGGAAGTTCATGAGCTCAGTGAGCGATATGAAGCCATCAAGGCCAAAGCCAAGGTATTTTTAAATAGTAGGATGAAAAAAATGCATTATTTACTGAACATAGAGTTTTGAGTAAGTCAGAAATCAACAAAAAAATAACCCAAAAAAACTGTTCCAGTTTTAACGGGAATGTGTGATCCAGTATTTGGGTTATTTTGATCAAATGCTCTTTGGTGTAAAAATGTTCCTGTGATTTGCCAGGCTGCAGTTGACAAAGCAGAAGAGCTGGTTTTGGTCCACCAGGAGTACCAGCGGGGTCTGCACATGTTTGAGGACTGGTTAGAGCAAGGGCAGAGCAGTTTAGCTCTCCTTTCACCACTCGATGGAGATTTGGACACTCTAGAGAAGATCCTGAAAGAACTGCAAGTAGGTATAAAGTCACAGGTTGCGGTTTTGGTTGCATGTCGTTTTGCATGCTGGTCTCTCTCCGTCCATTAAATCTTCATCACTTTCTTAATTGGTAGGGAGGTCCTGATCTGATCTGAAGAGAGCCCACTTCACACACATTAATGCTATTAAAACCAATCGAATTTAGGTATCAGAGCCGATCATGGATTATTTTCATGGTTATATAATTTTGGTTGTTGCTAAATCTAGTTTATTTAAGATAGATACAACCATAACGAGAAGGATCTTGGACATTTGAGCAATCAAAATTAAACTGATAAATTGACATACTCCCTCACATGAACTTTTATTGTGATATGATTCTTACTGGTCTCCCTTAGGGCTACTGGGAAAACTTTAGTGGCTAATCTCTAAAGTCATCTGGAAATGAAAAATCTTTTTTAAAGCCCACAGCTCTCCAGCCAGACAAGGATGACTGGCCTTACCTAAATTTAAGATGCACTTTTGTTCCTTTGTGCTACATCCTCTATGTTTAATCCTGATTTCTCTGTCTTGTGACAAATGGGGAAAATCACTTAACTCCCAGATTGCAGGATCTAGTGAATGTCAACCTACTGCTGAAAAATGTCAAATTAAATTTTCACCCTGTAATTTTACACGTTTTCTTACGTCTTATATGACGCATACACACATTGATTTTAAATGGCATAACCACTCACCACCATTTAGTCATTTTTCATTCTTATTTGCAGTATATCTTTCACACTCCCATAGTGGAGAAACAGGAGGTATTGTTTTAACAGACCTTGTATATGACAGTGGTTTATGAGCCTTTTTAATTATTTAATAGTTGAATATGTTCTACTCTGGTCATATTTTTGTTAAGATCTACCTTGCAGGCACATGGTGTCCCAAGGGGATAACTACTCCCTGTACACACACGTTTTTACCATTTTTTCTCAAACACACAAAACACTAACAGTACATGTAGCAGAGACTTATTTTCTGTAGTTAGTATTAACATTATAAAGATTTGCTGGACGTGCTGGAAACATTATTATGCCACATTTAAAAACACAATTCCATCCAACTTCTGCCACTTGTCCCAAACGGGGTCGCGGAGGGGGTGGGGGGCGTGGTGCTGGAGTCCAACCCAGCGCACACAGGGCGAAGGACGGGAGATGCACCCTGGACAGGTCGCCAGTCTATCGCAGGGAGGAGCGAAACGGGGACGGCACCTTGCTCAAGGGTACCTCAGGGCAACCTATTGGGAAGGGGTTCGAACCCCCGATCCTCCGATCATGGGGCCAACACCCTAACCACTAGGCCACCACTGCCCACTGCACACAGGATGTACCACAGGGAGATGTCACCCTTTGAAAGTCATTACATTTACATTTGCAGCATTTAGCTGATGCTCTCATCCAGAGCAACTTCCTGATTACAGGGACAGACCCCCTGGAGCAACTTGGTGTTAAGGGTTCTGTTCAGGAACCTAATGGTGGTGATTCAAACCTGTGACCTCTTGGCCCATAGGCGAGTATCCTACCTCTTGACCACCACCACCAGGCCTGATTTAATTAGATTCTGGCTGCAGATACATTACTTTAACAGACTTAGGATACAGATTGTGGGTTCTATTCCCAGACCAGTATGTTGCTGAGGTAACCTTGAGGAAGGTACTGTCCCTGGAACTGCTTCCCTGGTGCAGGATATGGCTGCCCCTTACTGCTCGTTGTGTATGAGTTAAATGCAGAGGATGCATTTGGTTGTGTTGCACTGTGTGCTGTGCATGATGACAAATAGTTTCTTTCACTTTCACATTTCACCAGCTTTGCTTCTCATTAGATTTTTCTCTGCAGTGGAGATGCATTTGATGGTCTAGTCTCACCACAGCCAAGAAAATGTTGGCCTTGAACTGGTAACTTCTTGGCTTGGCAAGACGCTTTTCTTGAAATTGATCTGATGGTGGGGTTTCCAGAAAACATGCAGATATACCAGATATACATGCAGATAGCCTTTAGACTCCCCAGAAATGAAATGCAGCTAAAAGTTTGATCAAAGATAAACTGCAACATGTCTGACTTTGAGTGACTTAAAGTTTAGGATTGCTTTGTTGTTTTGGGGGAGATCCAGTGTGAGTGCAGTGCTATTGGGAGGGTGGGAAGGGGGTTATGATGCCTCATGGTTGGGGGTAAAAAAAAGAGATACGTATGGGGTCAAATATTTTTCCCTTGAAATGTTTCAATTAAAACGATTTTAAAAAGAGTGTTCTTTCTTTCTCAGAAGCTGGAGTCACAGTGCTCAGAGGGCTACACCTTGCTGAAGTCAGCGCTGGCCAGCCGCGAGCAAGTCATCCCCTGGGGAGTCCCGCAAATTGAAGAGCGTGCCCTTGAGACAGCACAGAGAGAGTGGCACGGCTACCAGGACAGGATGAAGGAAACAAAAGCCCAGGTGGAGCAAGCCCTCATCAGACTCCAGGAGCTTGAGGGTTCTTTCCAAAGCTTGGACCACTGGCTAGTTGACATGGAGCTCAAAGTGAGACTGAGAAGCCACAGACGGTCAGATTCCAATATTAAAGATGTCCAGCTACAGCAGCTGCGGGTGAGAGAGTTTTTCTCTGACTAATTGATTTCAGCAGGTTTCCTTCAGTGGTGTTTAATTTTGTACTCTTTAATGGGGTGGGACTACTTGTGAGCTGTTGAAGATTAAGAAGATCAAGACCCCAAATGTGCTTCAGGGGTGAAGAGAATGAAAAATTTCCATTAATTGTTCAGATTTTCCATATTTCTCTCCACCTCAGAGATGGCAGACTGAAGCAGAACAAAAGCAGTCTGAGATGGAAGGCCTCAATGTCCTTGCAGAGCAAATCGTGGAGGACGCCCATGTCAGTGCCAGGGTCAGCGCAAGGGTCACTCAGCTGATTGCTCGTTACCATGCTCTGCTCCTTCGCACACAGGTCAGGAAAAATGCATCAACTTTTTTGATCATTTGCAGTTTTGAAAATTAATGCTTTGACCCACAATTAAGGAACTGGACTGAAAGGTACATCAGCAACAGCATCCAAACGGCCAAAGTTCTGACAGCTGTATCTACAGCCGTGTGACTGTGTGTAAACAGGTCTGTAGCTTTAATTACACAGACTGCACAAAATCTGAAATCTGTACTTTTTAAAAACATCAAGTAATGCTTTCTTGGCAGTGCACTTTTTACCATCTTCAGCTTTTGTGTATTTTTCCCTCACTATAAAATTCAAGCATCTTTGACTAACTACGGGTTTTCCTGCTACTATGTACTGATGAGTGTAATTTCTCATCTGTCTAAACTCTGGAAATGATCCAACCTGGCAGAAGAACCCCTCTTTATCCCTGTCTCCCCCTGGGAAGACAAAAAGAGGGGGGACACACACCAAAATCGATGTCTTTCCAAAATACAAGGCTTAAGCTGGTAATTAAACAATAAAGAAGCCATTCTTTCACTTCTGCGTCTGCTGCTGCTGCTGCTGCTGCCGTGGCAACAGTAGAATTGATTTTTACACCTGCAGTAACACCTCTCTCTCTTACACACTTCGCTCACACCCATCCACCCACCTTGTGCATTAGAGGAGTGTGTAATTATTCACCGAGAAACGACAGGCTGCCACATGTGCTGAAGTCGAGAGCTGTTGCCTCTCTGCTGATAGGTGTGTGTGTGTGTGTGTGTGCGTGTGTGTGTGTGTGCTCAGTTCTAAGTCTTAATTGGAGTCATGTGCCAGGGCATCTGGATTTCAGTGTGAAGTGCTTTATGAGCCATGACAGAAAGAAATGAAAAATCAACAAGACACAATTCTCATGAGTATCGGCACCATAAGTAGTCAGTCAAAGTGAAAAAATATGAAGAATGTGTGTTTTTTTCAGTCACACTGTCTTTTAATGTATGCTGTATTTCAATCTTGCTTTATTTTAAGGTGAAGCCCAAAAGTAAAACATGGAAGAGAGGAACTGGCTGTTCTCCGTGCTGCTGAAATGCTTGTTTATGTAAAATATATATTTGCGTAATCCCAGAATCATTTTCCACTAAATGCCCCAACACACAGGAGACCATCAAACAGCTCCAAGAGGAAAGCATGAGCATCGCGGAGGCTCAGAGTGCCCTCAGGATGTTCTTTGATTGGCTGAGCATGGCAGCAGCGGATTTCCGAACAGTCAGCGAAAGCAGTGAAGCCCTAGACCGTAGCGCCGTGGAGAAAAAGATGAAGAGGCTTGAGGTATGTCACCAGCAGTGCCCAAGTCCTGAAGCTCTTCTGCTCCATTCCAGGATTTTCTAGAATGCAGGAGCATCATCACTGAAAACTGCAGTGTGAATTTTAACAAATCGTCAGCATTAGAGGAGTCAGGGTTTCCTTTTTTCCTATAATTCAGTCACGGAGAAGATTTCATTTAATTTTCTCTAGTTTCATTTTGCAGATGTTTTGAAAAAATGCCGGAAAAAAGTGTTTTTTTGTTATTAGCTTTAGATAGATTTAATATGTAGTTTTACAGAATCATGGCAACCTTTGGAATCCTTTTGTTTCCTCTAAGCAGGCTTTTTGGTCAGTAGTGATGATGCTACAGCTAAACAAACACAATATAGTCCAGCAAACACAACTTATTGCAACATCTTCATGTCACCTGATGCTGCGTCTGATCTTGTTTGCTTCACTGTGAAGAACTGGTGCACTAAAGCAATAGATCTTAAGACTCACTCTTGTGTTCTGTGTGCTATAGCTTGATTCAAATAGTAAACAGGCTTGATATTTCCATTTTTCATTGAGATTCACACTTGATAAAAGGACCCACATGCTCAGATGAGGTTGGAGAAAGAAAATTGTGGCACATGCCTCCCTCTTTCTCGAGAGACATTGATTCGGACTGAGCAAAATGCACTCGCACAACTGCAGGTTACATCTGTCTCTGTGGGCTTGGCACAGTTTTGTATCTCTGTCTGAGGTACTTTGTGTGTGTGTGTGTGTGTGTGCGTGCGTGTGTGTGTACGTGCGTGTGTGTGTGCGTGCGTGTGTGTGTGAGGTATGAGTGCATGAAGTAGGGTATTGATCATATCCTTATGAAGACAAAGCACAAACGGCTTCACTGTGAGTGGAGAGGGCTCTGTGTCCCACTGCAATGCAGAGACACACATATGTGCACAAACGCATGCACACACACACACACACACACACACACACACACACACACTCCCCCACTGTGAGAGAGGAGATGAAGGAGCGGACTGTCTGTGGAACCTGCTGGCACAGACAGTGTAATTGATACAATGCCCTTGTCGTTTCTGTATTATATAGCTACTTTATCTATCTGTCTTTCTGTCTGTCTGTCTGTTTGTCTGTCTGTCTGTCTGTCTATCTATCTATCTATCTATCTATCTATCTATCTATCTATCTATCTATCTATCTACTTTATTTTCTTTTACTTTCTTTTTCTCCCATTTCTCTGTCACACTCTCTGTCGATCCCTCTCTTTTTATATCTCTTTCTTTCCTTCCCCCTCTTTTTGTCTCTTGCTCAGGCTTATCATGTAATCCATACTTGTGAGATCAATTTCCCTGCACAGATGCTGAGGACGGAGCGGTACAGTCTCTGTCCTCAGAGAGACGGACCTTTGGTCTGTCGTTTTTGAAGATGGTGTGTAACTGCGATATGCTTTCAGTTCCTGTTTGATTTGAATTGATGGGGACAGAGAAGCATGAAGGAGGCAGGCTGACTTGAAAATTAAACAAATGAAAATCTATCTGATAACTTTTATAAGGCTTGGTTTAAAATTCTGTGCCAAGTCTGTTGAGGATTAGGGAGATATTGGGGTCTATAAATGATTTTTAAACATTTCAGTAAAATCCAGTATGGTAGCTTCATGAGTTACACATAACTAGTGTCGTGTCTTTGCATGGCCTCACCACCCAGTTTAGTTTGGCTCTAAAGGAAGAATGGTTGTGAGAAATAAACTGACTGTTTTTTGTGATGCTTGGTTTAAAGATCATCTGTGCTAATGTCGGATAGAATTTGTGAAAAAAATTCATTTTTGACCATTTATCATTCTGAACCACAGTTACTCGATTAGATGCACCGCTTCCATCTTTGACACATTGGTGGGAGCACATGCATGAAATCGAGGGACTATCCTCAGTCACTGTACCAAATTTCACTAGGCAGCGGTGGCCTAGTGGTTAGGGAGTTGCCCCGCATCGGAAGATTGTGGGATTCCCTCGCAAGTAGGTTGCCCTGAGGTACCCCTGAGCAAGGTACCGTCCCTGTCACTGCTCCCCGGGCGCTTTCAATAGCTGCCCACTGCTGCACGGTGTTTGTGTGCATGGGTTAAAAGCAGAGGTCCAATTTCGTTGTGGTTCATGGTGTGCAGTGCTGTGACCTCGCAATGACAAGGGTTGTCACTTTCACTTTTTTTTTTATACTGTAAGCTTCCAGGGATCTCCGGCAGCACCCCTGCCAGAAAGAGAAGTTTAATAGAAACATATTAATGTGCCTTTTTTGTCGCATAATTACTTAACAATTCTGAGTGTGTGATCACTCAGACATGCATCTTACTAACCGGAGCAGCATGAACCTCTTTTATTTGGTAGCAAAATTTGCCTTTTTAATCTCCAGTGTAAAGCTGGAAAAGTCCTCACGTTTCGACTGAGTGACCCGTTGATTAAAGGGGGAGATGTTTATCTAGTTTATCACAACTTTCAGTTTTATAGATCTACTGTCAGTTTATTTATATCCCTCGTTCCTGCGTGATAACTTCTGATCCTTCTGTCTTTCTTCTTCTGTGAAGTTCATCATTAAAGGGCCGAACCCTCTGGTGTGTTAGCAGCAGTGTTACATCCAGCCAGGGGCCTGCTATGTGCTGCTCTTTTGGAGACAACAGGCTGATATCATATGGAGAAGCCTCCAGCTTAGAAGTAGAGTGTGGCTGATAAAGGGGGTGGGGGGAGTGTGTGTGTGTGTGTGTGTGTGTGTGTGTGTGTGTGTGTGTTGCCGGGGAAACCCTGCTGTTGCAGTCCTATTTAAGGCCTGGTAATTGGGTCTTCCTCTCATATCTCCGGCCGGAGCCTTGCCAAGTCTCGACACACAGGTGTCAGGGGCTCGGCAGGCTTCAAAGAGTGAAAAAGAAAAGTCCACTTCAGAGGAGAGCTGGTACGACCCAAAGCCCCACGTGTGCAGACAAACGGAAGCTTTCACCAAGAGGAAGCACAGCCAGTGTACAGTGAGGGAATGGATTCGTCTCTTTGCTTCTTCTCCGGGGCTCTTTGATCAGTCTGTTTTTTCACAAACATAAGTATATTCCCTTTTTGTCTGTGTATCCGTGTAAATAACGTATCTTATTTTAACAGTGGGTTTATACACCATCCATTCAAGCATCAGTGATTATTTAACTAAGTCTTCAGTTTGGAACATAAAGGTGAAGAATGACTACAATACCCAGATGGGCTTCACTTCTGATACATGCAAAAATGATAGTATCACATAACAATACTGCTTCTTACTTTTAGCAGCATTTAGAAATGCCTCAGATTGTATTGAATGTTTAAAATAAAAGTTTCAAATACATTAAAGAATTACACACTGGCTTAGGGAACAAAACACAGGTTTAAAGTGTGTTTTCGCTAAACTGAAGCAACGTTAAAGTATGGACTTTCTGTAATCTATGAAGTTTTCAGACTGAAAATGATTAATTCCCTCCCCTTTGACTTGGTAACTTGTTATTCAGCTTTCATTAAATGTTACTGTAACTGTGGCTGCGTCCCAAACTGCAAGTGACTACATTAAACAGTGTGTAAAAATAGCACACAACCATTAGACATGCGCTCAGTGATGTAGCATGTAAAGTATAGTGTGAGGTTTGGGACGCAGCCCATCTTTCCCGCTTGCACAATTTGTCAAGGCCACTGTGCAGGTCCAAAGGTCCAAGAATGAACCTTGGCTGACTGCTGTTGTAAAGAAATGACTGAAAATGCAATCGGTAAAAATATTTGAGCTTAGGTTTGATTCAGTGTGCACTGCGAAGATGTGTGAACTACTGGTTTCCATTCTTTTGTTCCCTTCCCAGAGACAGGGACATGTCTAATGGTACAAATCCCCATTTTGGGCTTTGGTTTTTATCTGCTGGGATTCTGCAGAAGTACAGCCATTAGTGCATCCAATTAGACAACCACTGTCTGGCATTCAGTCTAATTGACCCTGTTAAAAATACTTTGTGGGCAGAAAAAGAAAGCTTTATTTTGATCTCTGGGTGGGCAGTCTTTTAGGGTTGTCATGTCATAGGATGTTTTTAGCTTTTCAACAATAGTTCTTAACCTTTCTCTCTTTCTTTTATTATCCTGCATGCCTGTCTGTCTCTCCGGATCCTTCAGTCTCTGCTGAGGGACATGGATCACGGCCACAGCCTGCTAAAGGCGCTGCAGGAGAGGGTTGAGAAAGCTGTCTCTTTCCTGGATGACAGTGGATCCTGTAAGCTGGAGAAGGAGGTGCAGGCTGGTCGCTCTCGGCTCGAGGAGCTCATCCTGGGGCTGAGAACTGAGCATGGCACCACAGAAAGGAGCGTCCTGCTCTATAAGGAGTTCCTGGAGCGCTACAAGGCACAGCTGCAGTGGCTGAGTGAGACTAAGGCTCTGCTTCGCTCTTCAGTGGAGCCTAAAGTTGAACTGTACCAGAGAAGAGCCCAGCTTAGCAAATACAAGGTAAACAATATGATTCTATTTAAGCACCAGCGATGTACCTGAATTCCAGTTTTGATGTTGAAGCAGAGTGAAGCAGAGATCTTTTCACCTGTGCCTCTCTGCTTTTTTATGTCCAGGCTGTAGAACAGGCTCTGCTGTCTCGTAACTCTGCAGTGAGTTCAGTGCTGGAGAAAGGAGAAACACTGCTGTCCCTCCTGCATTCTCCCTCCATCAGAGAGAACATGGACAGACTGCAGGCCGACTACGAGGAGCTGCGCACAGCAGCCAGGGCAAGTAAAATTGTGGGGGGGTGGAGGGTTTCTGAAAATCGAATTATTTGAAATATTCAAATATCAAACCAATCTTATGAAGTTCATGACTTTTTGTGTAAAAGTTTCAAAACATTCACTTTCCAGTCCGCGTGAAAACGAAGCTGCAAGAACTGCCTGTTTTGAATCTGAATATATATTTCTGTATATGATTGCATGCAAGTTTTGTTTTTTCATTATAGAAGCTTGATTTATGCATTCATTTATATGCTTCACTCACCAAGCTGTAGACCTTCTTTCATTCATTCAAAGAAAACAAATATGGCAACAACAAATGCTTTCCCGAAAGGGCTGTTTTAAGTATTAAATTTTTCCGAATGTCCCATCAGGCCCAAGTCCAGAGGTTGGAGGGGCACGTGAAGAAGCAGGAAACATATCACACTGAGCTCCAAGAAGTGGAGCGATGGCTACTGCAAATGTCCAGCAGGATGGTGACCCCGGACCCTGCGCCGGGCGGCGGGCTGGAGGCAGCCACGCAGCAGTTGGCCAGACATAAGGTAAGCAGTGTTAGTCATGCGTGCTCACTGAAACACACAGTCAGGCACACATACAGAGTGAAACTAGCTTTTTCTTTCCGCAGGAAATAATCTGTTACTGATTGGACGCGAATTTACAGCAGCAATTTAGCAGCCCTATTTAAATGCTATATATAACTGTAAATATATATAACTATAAAATAAAATAACTATGACATTTTGGAAAGGTACATTTTTATCTTAGATCTAATGTCCAAATATTTTAATTTGAGATTGAAATTGTAGGATTAGGATGTAGGAGTAGTATATAGGGTTATTTATTTATTGATTTATTGATTTATTATTTCTTAAAACGAGCTTAATGATCTGCATTTCGTTTTGAATAAAGCAAAATAATATTGCAATGCAATACAGCTTTCACTAGATTCACCAGACAGAATTACTCTAAAAAAACAAATATGTTGGCTGATATTTCCGTATTCTTTTGAGATTTTAAAACTAGAAATATTAAGCTTTTCAACTAAAATGAGGTGATTTCACTTGCCGAGATCCTTGAGGTGGGCAGTGCACGTATGCAACACTGGTTTACGTGATAAAGGTAAACTAAAGCCAGAAAGATGTTGCTGTTACATTAATGATCAGTCCAGTTGCCAAGTTCTTGGATGTGTTTGCCTGTAATAATTTTACACTGTCAGAGTAACTTCTGTCCTGGCCCGTTGTTTGATATGTGTCATATGTTTGTTTAAGCATGTTATAAATTAATTGTGAATCGTTTAAATAAATCTTTGAAAAGGATCTTTTCCTTTTCAGATCAGAATTTCCTTTGGTACTTTAATAACGTCGTTATGCCGTTGTTTCCCTCCCTTTGTTTCATGGTCTCTGACGGGGTGCTTGTGTATTTGCATTTGCCTGTAATCCCAGGCCATCATGGAGGAGATTGCGGGCTTTGAGGAGCGTCTGGCGGGGCTGAAGCAGAGAGGAGAGGAGCTGCTGACTGGCTGCAGTGAGCGCCTCCAGACTCGCCTTCGCCAGCAGACTCAGAACCACCTGCAGGGAGCTCGAGACAGCTACTCCGCCATCTGCAGCACAGCACAGCGCGTAAGTCTCCCTGCCAGCAGGCCAGCACTGTGCCAATACACTCACTCTGAGCCATCCCCTGCGTATTGACCTTGCTCTGTTGACCAGCTAGTATCTTGCCAGCCTTCATGTAGCTTTACCAGATAATTCACTCCCCTCACATTATTCACCACGGACCATTTTCTCATCTTATGTAATCGATTTCTTATATAACTTCCAAGTTGCTTGGTCTTCTGATCATCTCAGCATTTTCCAGTTCATAAACCAATGTGTTTCAGAATGTTTTCCGTTGTTTTATATTTTCAGGGTGAGCAGAGTGAGTTAATGACTTTTAATGACAGATGGAAGATCACAGCAATTCTGTTATCGGGTCGTGCATGTGTGAGCATGACATAAAGGAAATCGGTTGTGAACGAAAGCTGAAAAAGAAGCAAGAGAGCACTTTCTTAAAATGAAGGTTGGAGAAGGTCACTTTATACAAGTATGACTTACTGACTGTTAACAGACAGTAAACATTAGAATTCCTACAGACAAACCAAACAACAACTAAGGGCACAACGTGTGCAGAATGTGCTTACCCTTAAAAAAGCACCAAAAAACAGCAAAACATACTATTCGGAGTCTTACTGGTCTTGTTTATTAAAGATTTTTTAGCAAACTCCAATTGAGGGCAGCACGGTGGTGTGGTCGATTGCACCTCACAGTGAGAAGGTCCTGGGTTTGGTCCCCAGATGGGGTGCTCCAGGTCCTTTCCTCTGGGAGTTCCAGGTTTCCTCCTTACATCCAAAAACATTTATATGAGGTGGATTGGAGATGCTAATTGGGCTGTGAGTGTGAGTGTGAGTGTGAGTGTGAGTGCGAGTGCGTGTGTGTGTTTGTGTGTTTGTGTGTGTGTGTGTGTGTGTGCGCGCGTGCCCTGGGATGGACTGGTGACCTGTGAGAGCTGCGATAGACTCTAGCAATAGCTCAGCCCTAATCAGGACAAGCAGCTCAGAAAATGAGTGAGAAAGAGAAACTACAATTGAACCAAGGGTACCTCAGGGCAAACTACTGGTCTGGGATTCAACTACATGACCTTTTAATCTTTGGGCCAACTCCCTAATCACTAAGTCACCGTTGCCCCATGATACTCTTGAGGTTCCCCACTTTTGCAGAACATTTTATTCTTTAATCATAGTCAGCAATTTAGAGCAAATGTCAATACAGAAACTAGATGTTAACTTTTTTTTTTCAGCGTTTATTTTAGATTCTTTTATCTTAATTGAAATAATTTTCACCTCTCAAGAATCCAACAAGATTTTTAATATTAACTTAAAATTTATATTATTTAATATATACTTAATATTTCAATTTTTTTACCTCTCAAGAATCCATCAAGGTTTTTTAATATCAACTTAATATTTAAAGTGAAATCATGTGAAATGTAGCCTCTGTGTACATCAGCAATGCTCCAGTTTTGTCTGTTGAGGATTTAAATGAGCCTGATTATTCACACCGTTCAAATGCTGATTGAACGTCAAAGTCAAAGAGTTCCGTTTTTAAACGGATGACGAGAAACCTCTTGGTAAAATGGTAGTATATCCTATGGAGAATAAGCACTGGGTTTTCAGTGTAAGCTTAGCACCTTCCAAATCCTGCCCTAAGCATCCAAAAAGGGCCACCTGACTTCGTTGAAGAGCTCCAGCTCAAGGCACCTCTAATGTGCCAACCTAACGGCAGTCGCTGCTCAACTCAGCGCCCAGTAATTCCCAAAGCAAAACACTCAGTCTATTAATACCTACCCCCTCTCACAGCCAACAGAGCTCTTCACAGTGATAAAATCCCACCCTTTCCTAGTTAATACCCCCTACCAACATCTCATGCCAAACCTTGGCCTGGCCTGCCAGCACAATGCCACCCTGTAAATCCAACCACCTTGCGTTGTGCCCACTGCCAGACTAGGTATGCTGCCAACCCACACTGTCTGCTAATGCATGCCTGTCATTGACAGCTCACCTCCCCCCTCAAGGTTTTAGAATTAGGAATGTCAATCAGCATCAGATTTTCTCCACATGGGTGTCAGGCATGCCAGAGCATTCAACACCTGTCAGATGGGCTTTGCTTTTTGTTCACCCATTTTATCACTATTAATAATCCTCACGTCATTTCTGAATCATCAGTATTTCAGAACCTGAAGCGCGCGTTATTTTACATATGGTGCGCTGGTGGGAAAAGGTCCCGCTCTCATGCTTAATTAATAATAGATCTGGGAATAATGAGACTTACGCTGTACAATAAGGCACGAAAACAAGCAGTGCAAATGTGAGAATCGTTTGATTCTAGCAGATTCCAGTGGTACAAATTTTGTGATTTTACCATGAAATTCTGGTACGGACATTTGATTGGTAATTGCTGGAATTGTTTAGCATAATGAAACAATGGATCATGGAAATATAAGTAATATTGTATATTGTACTCATAGTTTCTGTTTTGATTTGATTCATTTGTCATTAGAAGGTCAAAGTTACTTTAGTTCAAATCAATAAATGAAAGAAATTGGAAATGTTGCACTCTTTTCAACGTTTGGTAACTTTGTTAGTTCTGGCTGGAATATGAAAATAAAGCACTATATATTTGATCGATAGGTGGTCCATCACCGGATTGAGTTCAATATACTGCTTACCACTTTTAAAGCTCTGCGTGTCCTCGCCCCTCGACATCTGTGTGAACTCTTTTCCCCATAGACGCCATCTCGCACCCTTAGATCTTCTTCAGCAGGTCATCTCTCTGTTCCCAAATTTAAGTTGGTCTCCTTGCAAGGGAGCAAGGACCCTCGAACCCTCTTCCTTTACAGTGTGAAAGTTTCTGGAGGTCAAGATCCTCCATGCTGCTTTTTTGTCTAAGATTATAGCACAAGCTGAAGTGCCCCTGCTTTGGCTTTCTGATGCTCTTCGTTCAGTTGGAATATTATCGATTGCTTTCATTACCCACTCTGTGTTCTTCCTGCAGGTGTATCAGAGTCTGGACCGGGAGCTGCAGAGGCATGTGAGCCTGCGAGATGCACTACAGCAGTGTCAGACCTGGCTTTCCAACATACAGGAGGAGTTACAGCCTCCTGCACAAATACCACGCTGCCTGGAGGAAGCACTAATTCAGGTTTAGAATCTCCAGGACTCCCAGAATTGTCTGACCGGCTTAAAGTTGGGGTTTTGTGTGGAGATGTTCACAGTTTAACATGGCATAGTTTAATTTGTGACTTCTCAATGTGCAGCAAGATACGCTTGTGAATTTATGATGATCGGATTTAATGTCCTTGTTGTTGCTGTTTATGGTTTGTAAGGCAGATATATTGCTTATTGCAAGATTTTATTCTGCCAGACCAGCCCAACCTACGTCTAGACAACTGCATTAGGTTTGGGGTATGAATTATGAAGTTGGATGTTGAATTATAGTTACGATCAGTGGTTCCTCAAACCTTTACAGTCTTTTATTCTCTAGAACATTAAACCTGACACTTGATATAAATCGCACACCTTCAGCCCAACTCACACACATCCCACTTTGCCATGATGCCTATTTGGCATGTGTCACCTAAGCCTGAAATTTGATTATATATAATCAAATAAAATATATATAGGTCAGCAGTTTATTTCTGTTTGTAGGTTATTTTTATATAAATTCATGTATGGTTTTTTGTTGCAAGAGCTCATTTAGGATTGTAAACATTAAATCAGACATGTTATTTGCACATCAGGACACACACTTAGGTTTTAACGGAAAGATACTAGAGAAGTATATTGTTGGGTTAAGTGTTCTGTGCACCCTGAGAAAGTACCTGCAGATCTGTGCAGCCATTTAAAGAAACAAAATGAAGTACGATGATGAGTAAAACACTTCATTTTGTCACTGGGTTGATTGGACCATTTGGGAATTACATTTAAAGAGGATCTGCAGTGGACCAATGCAATTGATTACTGGCATTTCTATAGAACCTTCACTCTGGCCTAGACTCATAACTAATCACTTATTTTGTCTTGGAACTGCCCTCACAGTTGAAACAGGAGAAAGCTCTGCAGGAGCAGGCCAGTACCTACTTGCAACTGGTGTGCTCCAATTGCGACTTGACCGATGAGAAAGTGCGGGAGACTGCTGCTGATATCCAGCAGGTCAAAATTCAGGTGATTACCTCCCGACCCATACATACCTACTGACCCACACAAACCTCCCTACCCATAGACACAGGCCGACCAATACAAACCACCCGACCCACACGAACCTCCCGACCCACACAAACCTCCCGACCCACACGAACCTCCCGACCCACACGAACCTCCCGACCCACACAAACCTCCCGACCCACACAAACCTCCCGACCCACACAAACCTCCCTACCATACATACCTACCTCCCTACTGACCCACATATTTACATGTACATTTATGGCATTTAGCAGACGCTCTTATCCAGAGCGACTTCCATGTCCTAATTACAGGGACAGTCCACCTGGAGCAACTCAGGGTTAAGGGTCTTGCTCAGGGACCCAGTGGTGGTAGTGCTAGATTCAAACCTGGAACTTCTTGAGCCATAGGTCCATAGGCAAGAACCCTACCACTAGACCACTGCCACCCACACAAACCTCCCGACCAACACACAGGCCGACCCACACACAGGTTGACAGATATATGTGGAAGAAAATGGGTTTAGTCTCAAAATGAACAAACAATTCTAACATCATCATCTTTTGCCATCAATCATTTGAACCTAGCCATCATAGCTATCCTACACAGTTATACATACCTGATCAGCCAGTCTCATTCTTCTGTCCACCTTGTGTCCTTGACTGGATGAATTGTACTTTTCTAAAATTAAACGGAAGGAAAATCACATTCTTATAATTAGAAACTAGAAAAAGATCAAGCGGACAAGTAAGTTCTGAATGAATAGTCACTTTCACTTTCATTCAATTAGCCCTACAAAAAAAGACATTTGAAATCTTGGTTTCATTTTTCACTCCATTTTAAGTTTTAAATGTTGTTAACAGCTTTCTAACACTTGTCAGTGTCTTCAGTGTTTCAAGAGTTTTAACTTTCCTTAACAAGAAGCTGAAAAGCTGGTTGATGCTTTTGTTTTCTCACCGCTAGACTGTAATGCACTGTTTACTGGGTTGCTGAAAACCACGATTAAAAGACTACAGCGTGTTCAGGGTGCTGCAGCCAAATTATTGACACGTTCTAAAAAGCAACATCAATACGCTGGCTGCCTGTCTCGTGTAGAATAGATTTTAAAATTATGTTGCTCCTAATCAAGCCTGAGGACCAGCAAAAGCGGCTTTATTAAAAGTTCTTCAAATGAAATGTAACTGGAGAAGCAGCATTGAATTTATATGCTTCAGAACTTTGGAACACACTGCCAATAAATATCTATCAGGCAACTGCATTTAGTAGTAAACACTGAAAAATGTTTTAACTTAGCAGAGTTTTGTGTTATTAAATGAATATTGTCTTCGCATTAAAACATACACTGACCATTTTATATACATTTTCTTTACTTATATATTTTAATTGTCCTAATCCTTTACAAGAATTGGCATTTTGGGGAAGCTATTATTACTATTATTATTATTATTAGTTTTATTATTATTGTGATTGCGATTATGATTATGATTATTGTTGTTGTTGTCGTTGTTGTTATTATTATTATTATTGGTGTTGTTATTATTATTATTATTATTGGTGTTGTTGTTGTTATTGTTATTATTATAGAGTAATTCTATTAATAACTGTTGCCAAATGTGCTCTGTAAATGCTGATTATTATAATGTCTAGGTTGAGGAGAGGATGCTGGAATGCCAAGAACTGGCTGAGAGCTGGAGGGCTGTCGAAGACCTGCGTTCCAGTCTTGAATCTCGTCTCAGAGAGGCTGATCAGCTCCTTCAGAGCATGCTCAGGAGGTCAGCAGAACTTGAGCCCAAGGTTGCTCAGAATCAGCTGGACCAGGCTCGGGTAAAGTTCTTGTTATGATTCTGATTATCACTGCATGGCTGAGTGACCCTTACTTTGAGCATTGCGCTTATCTTACTCGTCTTATATTACTGCTCATTAAAAATGAAGTGTTGAAGGCTTACGTTACACAAATTATGGATTGTAGAATTAAAATGTTCATATGCCTTTTGTTTCAGGCTTTATTTATGAACTAGCTTCAGTTTGTTCAGAGCAGCTTCTGTGTCCTGTCACATTTCCTGGCAGACAGCTTCATACATTAATGAAGAATGCCATTTATATTGCATAACTGCAATCACAGACGTGTGAATTGATTAGTCAGTGCCCATAATTACAGTCCCCAGGCCTGCCCGGTCATTGTGTGTGTAAATAGCAGATACTATCATTCCTGATGTATACTAAGCTGTCACCCAAATGAAAGATGAAAACTCCAATTTCCTCAAAGCCCATGGCCTGCCATCTAGCTGCCTATTATGCTTATTAAAGTCTGGCTACTGACTAATAATGCCTTTTTTTATTGTCTATCTTGAAGGACTTTATCCAGGAGATGCAAGCCAGACAGGCTGATCTTACCCATCTAAGAGAGAGCGTTGGTAAGATGGTGACTGGACAGGAGTCCCCTGAGCTGGTGGAAGTGGGTCGCCTCTGTCGTGCTTGGCTGGAGCTGGGCAAGCAGGCTGCAAAGCTGCTAGAGCAGAGGGAGGGGGATCTCCAGAGAAGTGGGGATTACCATGAGTGCTTCAGTATGGCAGAAGAGCTGTTTGACCAGTTGTCCAAGGAATGGGATTATTTGACAAGGCATGACTCATTCATTTTTCCTTCAAATCAAGTATTACTTGAATAATGAAATGATTACATAGCTTGGAAGCTTAGACAGCTTACTTTTTTTTGCAGTATCCCAAGCCCCTAAGTACTTGTAACAGGTATTCAGTTTGTAATTGCTTTGTTAACATGTGCAGGGAGCTGAGAGAGAACAAATGGTGTGGGAAAAAGACTGGATTAATAACAGCTGGACTATCTAATGCAGGAGACAGTTACACATGAATAATATACACATGAATCATTTTCTCAATTTCAAAGCTTATTTTGGCCTCACAATAATATGGGTAGTTATATATAGTTATATTTAAACCATAGCTTTTTCTAAACTATAATTGAATCAGAATTTGGAAGGGAAGGGGTAGAAGGGGTTAGTAAGAAATCATGTTATTTACTAATATTATTCTTACAAGCAGGCATCAGTCATTCATTTAGGAACTATTAAATATTTTTACTTTATACTTTGCACAGTATTCCTTAAATGCTGTTTATGACCGTTTTTGCAGGTCCTTCATTTACACTTAGGAGGGGTGGTGGTCTAGTGGTAGGTTACTTGGCGCTGGACCTGTGGCTCAAGAGGTCCCAGGTTCAAATCCCACCTCCAGCACTACCACCCTGTGCAAGGCCCTTAACCCTGAGTTGCTCCAGGGGAACTGTCCCTGTAGTTAGGACATGCCGTAAATGTAAACTGTGCATTTCTTTTCCTCTCTGTTATTGAAAAAAATATTTTAACATGATATTAATTTAGTAAGAAATTAGTCATTTATAAAAATTACCCATTTCAAAAATAGAGAGCCAAAAATAAAGTTACAAAGAAGAATATTTTGTTTGATTATAACAATTGCATATTTTTAAGATAAGTTGGGTGGAAAGGCCTAAAAGAGTCATTACAAAGAAGCAATACTGACTTGATAACGGTCCTTAATGTGAACACAGATGAGCACTAAAAAGGTTAAACAAGGTCAATTTTGAGGCTAACATCAGGCTGACTTTAATGGGTTTTTTTTTAGGGGTGACACAGGGAGGAGCACTTTGGGGTCTTTGGATGTCTTGAAGAAGCTGGCTATAGATCTTCAGGACCAGAAGTGTGTGCTAGATGACTTGAGAGATAACAGGAACACAATTCTGCCACGCCTTGGTCTTGAGGATAAAGAGCTTGTGAAGGAGCAGGTGGGTTACCTAGAGCAGCGCTGGACCCAGCTGGAAATGCAGGTTCAGCAAAAGATCCAGGACACAGTTCAGACTCTTGAAGACCTCAATCATTTAGAGGACCAGCTAAGGGAGATCCAAGAGTGGGCTGAGGTCCAGCGACCGTCCGTCTCCGAGGTGCTGAAAACAAGTCCCCCTCCTGACTTGGCTCAGAGCTTTTTGTTTGACCACTTGAGCTTTTGCGCCGAACTGGAAGCCAAGCAACACCTCCTGACGCAAATTGTGTCTGAGGCTAACGGCCTTTCTTCTCATCTCGGGCTAGATGAAAGGAAGAATCTGCAGTCTTTGGTGCAAGAAGTGCAGGTACGACTTGAATCTCTGGGTGCTAAGGCAACTCAACACCGGAAAAGCCTTAATAAGGTGTTCACAGAACGGACTCAGTTCCTCCAGGCCCTGGACAGGGCTGCCAGGTGGATCAAACAGCAAGAGCAGAGAGTTCTTGCTGATGAACATGTAGCACTCTTACCTACCGAGCTGTCCAAACAAGTTTCTGTATGTAAGAATATATGTAGCGCTCTAAGGGCATACCAAGCAGAGCTGACCTCACTTTGGATGCAGGGACGGGAGTTAGTGAAGGATACCACTGAGGAGGAGAAAGCTGAAACTCTTCAGAGGCTTGAGGAACTACAGGGAACCTTTGAGGCTTCCCTTCAAAGATGTGCGCAGCATTTGCAGCATCTTGAGAAAGCGCTGGTTATCCGGAAGTATTTTAAAGTAGACCTGGACAGAGTCTGTGAGTGGTTAAGGCAAGCAGAGGTTGCCACTTTCCCTGTAATTGACCTTAGTGGAAGTGATGAGGAACTGCAGAACCAGCTGGATAAGTACCAGCAGCTTCTGGATCAAACCTCAGCATATGAAAACCTTCTGCTCATTGTCCAGAGGGCAGGGCAGGAAATTCTTCCCACTTTAAACGAGGTGGATCATTGCTACCTGGATGAGAAACTTAACGGCCTTCCTCAACAATACAATAACATCCTTATATCGACCAAAGAGAAGCGAGAAAGGGTGCAGCGAGTTCTTCTAGAACGCAGAGAATTTGAATCCCTCATAGAAGTGACACGTAAGGCTTTGGGAGAGCTGCAGGAGCAGTGCGATGCCTTAGAGATGCAGATATTCAGCCAAAGTCTAGAGGATGGACAAAGGTTGCATAGCGATTATGAAGAAGTCCAGAAAAGGCTTGAAAATCTTTTTCAAGCATTGAAAGATTTAAGGGGAAAAACTCAGGATTTCCATTGCATGGGACAGCCATATGCACTTGAGGTCATTGACCAGCTCGTTAGCCTCCATAGTAGACTCAATCTAGTGACAAAGGAGAAAGTTAATCAGCTGAACAGCACATTGAGTTCATTAGAAGCCTACAATGCCATGATTGTAAAAGTGGATAGTGACATGAATGCAGTCAAGGAACACATGGATAAACTTTGTTCTGAGAAGCAGTTCGTCACCACTGAGAGATTATCTAGATTGCACAAACTGGCCAAAGATCTAGAGGAGGTAACATCTTATTCAAAAGGTTTGACAAGACAGATAGTGGAATTGAGCCAGCACTTTGATGCTGACACCCTTAAGACTCAGGTTTCCGCTAAAGAGTCACAGCTACAGGCTTTGAAATCAAGGATTTCTGGTGGCATAGAAGAATGTGAGCATTACCTGGTTGGAAGGCGTGATTTCCAGACTGAAGTCAAAGTAACAATCGAGTGGCTCAAGAAGCTTAAAGATGAACTCAGAGGTCCATTAAATCTCCTGGAAACAAATGTGGACATTGTTCAGGATCAGGTCAGGTCAACACTTGCCCTTCAAGGAGAGATTAAATCTAGGATGAAGTTATTGGAGGTTTTGAGCCTAAATGAGGGACAAAAGTGCAGCACTGAGCAGACTTTCCTCAGTCATATCGAGGACTGTTTAAAGGACATTGCTGAGCTGGAAGCTGAGGTTCAGCAAGCACTCACAGATAAACAGGTACGTGCTTCAAATGTGTTTTATAGCACATTATTTACATTACTGTCACTTTTACCCTTAATGCTGATTGCTGTTTTTCCCACAGGCATCCTTACAGTCAGCACTGTCCATGCTGCACAAATGCAAATGTGGCTTGAAATCAACCCGCCAATGGATTCTAGAGGCTGATGCTGTCCTTCAGCAGACCAGTCAAAAACTAGACTTGGAAGGCCTTGCCGAACACCTCCAGGAAGCAGGAAGGGTGATAGCTCAAGAACAGACCTTAAAGATTGCAGTGCAGGATACAGACGCCCTGTTTCCTCAGATGGAGAACTTCTTCAGCTCTGTTGATCTTAAGGGACTCAAACAGGACTTGGAGACTCTTAATGAAAGGAGGGAAAAGGTCATGGAGCAGCTGCGGCATTGTCATGAAAGCCTAAACAGGTGAACTGTATTTTACTGATAGCCAGCATTTTTTAATGATAAATGGAATCAATTGAATTATTTTAGGACACAAAAAAGTTCATTCATTATTATTTTTAATAAAAGTTCATTTGGATCTCGATCTTTACTCCTTTTACTCAAATATGAAAAAACTAAACCACTAATCAAAATGTGTTTTTTTCTCAGATGCTCTGCTCAGTGGCTGTCATTCCAAGAAGACAGAGAAGACCTTAAAAAGCAGATGAGTGAGGCTGAGAGGTCGCTGGCCAGGTTTAACACAGCTAAAGCCAGCTGCCTCCAAGAAGCTGAGGACAAGCTCTGTTCTCACCAAGTCCGTTTGAAACGAATTCCGAAGTTTTTTTTTTGTTTGGGTTCTTTCTAAAGACATTTCATGTGCAGTGTCTCATAGAGTGAATTCACTAAGCTATGTCTCTGCTTCTCTTTGTAGATTATTGTTTTGGAGATCGAGGCTTTTCAGGACAAACTGGCCAAGCTGAAAGAACAGATCACCCAGTTTGATGAGGCGGTTTCCAGTACCTCGATTTCCAATTCAGTCTGTACGCTTTGGTGTCGGTGGACTCAGCTGAACTGTATAGCTAAAGCCCAAGAGAAGGCTCTCAAGGACACTGTCCATGACTGGAGGTGTTTTAAGGAGAAGGTAAGGAAGCGAAGTGGCTTATTGTGTCAAAAACTGGGGAGAAATCACAAACGTTTCTAGAAATGAGCTACAGTCGAATGAAGTCATCTTTCCTTGCCTTCAGCCTGGCTATGGCCAGTCTACTGATGGATGATGTAATGTTTGGTAATGATCCGGTGAACAATTTATGGCATGAGATGAAAGCTGTAGCTCTCATAAATCGCATGCAGGGAGTAAAAAATGAGACAAAATATCACAGGGTAAGAAATAAATTGTTGCCGTCAGAGCAAAACCTTCTATCTCCAAATAGCTTATCTTAAGATTATAAAAAAAATAAAATTGAACTTTTAATGAAAGATTAGATTAGTAATTTTAGAGCGTTTTAGCTCATTCATTTCGAAATGTACACACAATGTAGTGGGCTAATACATCAAGTTAGCTTGATGTATTAAACACATGCAGTTCACAATTCAACTTCAGAGATTTCACTTCAGAGAACATGGCAGCAACCCTAATGCAATTCACAAATCCATATTTCATTTTTTTCCCTTTTCATCTTTTTCACTTCAGAAGCCATGACATCACTCCATTAGGATGAGTCATTACTATTACAGACCTGTATGCAAAACAGAGGGGAGCAAAATGCAGCACACAAAGCATCTGTTCGTTCATCAACCATTAGGGGAGCTTTTTTCCTTTTGTGTAATGACCAGCAGGGTCCTGTTGTTACACTGATAAAAGCAAACTACAGCCTCAGATCCAGACATGACTCTTCAAAACGCTGTATCTTGTATGAATGGTCCTGCGTTTCATTATCGTTTCTTTCTTGGATTGATAATTACATGTCTAGACAAGATGGATAATAGACACTGAAACCCAAAAAGCACTTTTTTTTGAGGGAACAAAACATCAGAAAGGGAAGGTATTCGGTTTGTGATTAATTTTTATTATCACCCTCGAGCAAGGTACCGTCCCCGTCACTGCTCCCTGGGCGCTGTTCAATAGCTTTCAATAGCTGCTCCCTGCTGCACGTGTTTGTGTATGGGTAAAATGCATTGAGGTATAATTTCGCTGTGTACTCACAATGACAAGAGTAGTCATTTTCATATATTATGGAATACAAACAATTGTTAAGTCGTTATTTTTTGATGATCTGATTCAGGTGTTGCTGTGTTGATAAACACTAACAATTATCTCTTGCCCAGTAGCTGGAGAAGATGAAGGCCATATCCAAGGACTTGCATAGTCGAGTTCCTGACAGCGTGGTGGAGAAAGCAGCAAGCATGGTGGCATTACACAGCCTCTTAGAGTACCATGACTCCTTCAGCCGAGAGGTGGAGAGAGAGAGTAGTGCCCTCACCCTACTCAAACACCATGCCATCAGCTTGCTCCTTCACCCTCACGCTGCAGGAGTATCCACACCCACCAACACAGTGACCTCAACAACCCATCAACCAGCCACACCCAGCAACCAAACAACCTCACCTAGCAACCAGCCTGGGACATCCAGCAACCAGACAACCTCTCCTAGCAACCAGACAGCATCAACCATCAGCCAAACAACATCAACCATCAGCCAGACGGCCTCACCGAGCAACCTGATGACTTCACAAAGCCACGAATCAACCACATCTAGCAGCCAGTTACATACTCCCAGTAACCAGGCAACCGCACCTAGCTACCAATCAGCCACACCTATCAACCATTTACATACTCCCAGCAGCCAACCAACTAGCAACCATATAACCTTGCCGAGCAACCAGACAGGAAAGCCCAGCAACACAGAGGCACTGTGCCTGCAGGAGATTCAGGCAATGCAGGAACAATATGACAGGTACTAAACAAATGGTATATTATAATTTAATTTATGTTTGTATTTATGAGGAATGCTTACTTCAGAAGTTACACACATGAATATGATATAACTACACAAAGAATATAAATCATCCTTTCTCACTCTAACAAATGCCCTTTTTTTTTGGTTTTTCTGGCAATGACTATAATAAAAACATTAATCTTATGCAAGATCAGCCCTGGTGTGTCATATCCTAAAACCGTATCTACAATTCTCTTCTTTCAACAAAGTCTGCTTAAGAGGAAACCCAACCCTTTGTTCCTAAATGTTTAGTAGCAGTGCCTTTTGTCCATATGGATGTGTTTTGGAATTAAAATAGCTCTGCTCTTCCCCGGTTCCCCCTCTACCCCCTTCACCTCAGTCTGTTACAGCAGGTGTGCATGAGCCGACAGCAGGTGCAGTTGGAGCTGGTGGAGCGAGAGGAAGTGGAGAGGGAGCTGGGCCTGGTTAAAGGCTGGATCCAGGACACACAGGGTCTGCTGCTCAGCCCCACGGCAGACCTGGACACCCTGCTGTCTGACCTGGAGGTACTAGAAAGAAACAGTTCACTTTTATAGTTCAGGGCTGGGGGCACTGGGAATAGCGCCTTGACCTGATTGACACACTATTAACTCCTAAACACTTGGGGGTGTTTTCATAGGATCCTAATGAATGTTTTGGGTTTGTGCTCTCTCCTGGATGCTAGACGGCTCATGGTGGCGTGCAGTCTCAGCGGCAGGCTTTGGAGCAGATTGCAGACCGCCAGCAGACAAAATACAAAGACCTGCAGGCTGCACTACCCTCCGAGATCAGCACACAGTTGGCAGAGGTCACGCTGGCACTGGGCTGTGCTGAGGATCAGGTATCAAATCGGATGTACACGCACACAACAACCAGTGAAAATGGTTACACAGTTTAATATGGTATATACATAGTTTTGATCCAACTGGTTTTGTAGGTTGTCCGTTTTTTTTTCATTATTCCTGTAAAACTGAGTGATTTGCCACAGCAGTGTGTCTATAAAAGGTTACCTCCTTTTGCTCAGGTGCAGACCAGGGAGAGGGAGGTCCAGCACAGCAGAGATGTTAAAGAAGACTTTGATGCCAGGCTTCAGGACATCTCTGAGAGAGTCCACACCATATCTATGAAGCTTAAACAGAAGTCTGTGGACGTAGAGGAGGCTAAAGAAGAGACTGAGGTAGTGCACGTCCTCTTACACATTCATTTCGCTGCCTCACTGTTTCTGACTTGTTTTATTTTTGTTCTCTGTTCTTCCTGGAAATATCTTCCTTCTCTAACTTTCTTACCTCTCCAGACTCTTTGTGAGGAGTTGGAGGACTGTTCTCATGCCCTCTCTGAGCTGGACAGGGCTGTGCAGGAGTTTGGGGAACAGAACCCTTTGTTGGCAAGGCAGTTGGGGGTCGGCCTCAGCAAGTTAACCGAGCTCCACTCTCAGACCAGCAGGCTAGCCGAGGGAAAGACAACACGAATTAAGAAGGTAAAAGCTTGAGAAGAATCTCCACATACCTACTCAACATCTGGTTTAGATGAATGCAAAGCAAACCAGATTCCTGAAATGACAGCCAGAGATGTTTCCAGACAACCAGCATGTCATTAAGATATCTACTGCTTTTGTCTACAAAATAAAAGTGTCCTTTTTTTTTTCTTTTTCTAGTTTTTCTAGTTTTGACCACAATAACAGTTGTAGTGCAATAAACTACAGTCAAGGTCAATTTAAATGACAACTGGTTGAACTGATTAAAACTGACTCTGTAATGTTTGCCAAGTCCAAGCATATTGTTTGCTTACAAATCAGCGCACTATCACCTGGTAGTAAGGTTCCTAAGCACCATAGCACCACCCTTAAATCTAACCCTGGGTTCCATCCTAGACGGTTGTGGTGATGACAATTGCAAGTTTGTGGTTGAGTTTTACAGCAGGTTTTTCTGAAACTAAAATAGAACAGGTAAAGGTATAGAAGCTGATAAAGTGAGCAGATGGCCCCTTCTGATGGCCAGTACAAGCACGCAGTGAGATGTCTGCCCAGCTGCTCTATATAACACAACATTGGGCAAATTTTAGATCACAGTGGAGACATGAAACAAAGTACTGTTGGACAAGGCACAATTATAGTTTTATTATTTCCCAGTACGTATGATGTACAGTATGTTAAATATTGTCTTGGGATTACTAGTAATAATAAATACATTCATGAGGCATATTTGTGTTTACACCATGCAATCATTTCTGAAGAGCTTTCTTCAGGGTTCAAATGAATCTGAATGTGTTTCATCCCAGTCCAGTGTTTAAATGATTGAACAACTCAAATTTTTCCATTTCAGTCTTGTGCAGTATTAAAATTCAGTGCTTCTGCATTAATGGTGCATCTTTATGACATTAGTTTGAAATCCCAGAACCATTGCTTATTCCTTGCTTGTGCACCAGGCAGAGCATCACTTTGAGGAGTTCAATGAGATGCTGACCTTGGTCCTGAATTGGACAGAGAAAGCTGAGGCTCTCGTTTCTGCCAAGATCATCTGGAGCCCTGCCTCTATGATGCAGGAACAAATCAGAACCTACCAGGTAAGAAAAACTACTCAGTCAGTAACTTCTCACATAGAATTGGAGATGATTTTATTGAGATTAGTTAGACGGTAATGTTTGATTAGATTCTGGCATGAATATGCACTTCATAAATTGTGCTGGTGGTGCTAGGCGTTGCTTCGGGAGTGGCGGAAGCTCCAGGGTGAGATGGAGGGCCTTGTGGAGAAAGTGGGGCTGCTTGGGGAGGTGGTGCAGACGGAAGCGCTTCACCAGCAGGTGGCAGAGCTGAACCACCATGCAGAAGAATTGCAGCAGCACGCCAAAACGCGCATGCTGAGCCTGCAGGATGCAGCCAAGGTAATGCATCACACTGCAGCACACATGGCCGCTTCAGCGAGTAGCTGAATTTTTCTGCATGTACAGTATGAACAAATTCAGGGAGGGCGTTTGAACTAATTAATGAATTATACTATTCATTATTGTATTCCTGCATTACGTCTGAGTGTAAAAAGGCAGTGTTAACATCATTAGCATTAGGTTTAAAAATGTCATCTTAATTTCAAGTTCAAATTATCTCCCACATTCTGCTGATAGGCTGTTGAGTTGTGTTGTATTTTTGATGAGAGGCTGCCCTCTAGTGGTATTTTTGCTTTTTCTGCTTAATGCTCAGGTATTACATCCCACTGCTGCCTCTTCAAGACTAATTTGTGTTTTTCAAAAGATAAAGTTTTTAGTTTTGGAATATTTTTATCAGGGTGCACACGGGAAAGATCAATGCTGCCACCTCACAGCGAAAAAGGTCTTGGGTTCAATTCCCAGTGAAGTTGGCATGTTCTCCCCTCGTCTGTGTGCACTGCAGGAGCTCAGGTTTAATACCCAGTTTAAAGACATGCATATTCAGTGGAATGAAGATGCTAAATTGCCCACATGAGGCATGAGTGTGTGTGTGAGTGTGTGTTCCCGTTGGGACGGTACACCTTCAATGACTATGGTTAGGATGAGTGACTCAGACACTTACTAACATATACTCAAATATCCTCTAATCTAAACGTGGCTCTATTATGAGACCTGCAGTTGAATTTGTGGGTCTTTCAAAAGTGACATAATCACGTGATTAAATTCAGTAATGCACAGAATAGTAAAATATGATTTGACAGTACAGACAGTGCTTCATTATCAGATTAAAACAGGTACAAATAAAACACATCCTGTTTAATTCATGGTTAACATTAGAAATGCAGTCGTGATGACAAAAATGGATTTTAAAAAATAGAAAATATAATTTATTTGTTTTTCTTTTGATGTCCCTCTGGTGTAGATCATTTTTTTTCCTCCTGTTCATACGTACTTTGAGTTTTTCAAACCACAGAACACCAGATTTCAATGATGCAGTGAATCCTGGTGATATTAGAGAAACTATAGAAGTCCATATTGTTCTAAACAGTTGTTCCGGACAGAACTAAATCCGCCAGTAGAAACAGTAAGATCTGCGTTTTGTTTATAAAATGAATTATCCAAAGCTTCTTCCAGAAACCCTGCTGAGTGACTGTAATCTCTTTATGTGAAGTTTGTATCCTGCAGAGAGGGGGGCTTTCTGCCTTTTAGAGGATTACACCCAATTACGGCTAATAGCACCACCCGCTGCTGTCCACTCCGAGTTTTTATGCAGTAATTTGTCCAGGTCACCTTGTTGAAGGTTCTCAATGTTGGTCAATTGCCTCAATCTTTGCCAATTATGCATCCTTCATTTCCAGCCTTGACTGGGTGCACTCAGTCTTTTTTTTCCATTAGATCAAAATGTCATTTTGCCCCTTTTCCTTATTCAGATTGTAGTGGTGGTCTAGTGGTAGAATACTAACATAAATACCAAGAGGTTGCAGGTTCGAATCCCACCTCCAGCCCTACACCATAGGGATCCTGAGCAAAACACTTTGCCCCGAGTTGCTCCAGGGGGACCGTCCCTGTAGTTAGGAAATGTAAGTTGCTCTGGATAAGAGCGTCAGCTAAATGCTGTAAATGTAGCAGAATGTCATAATTTCTAGAGAAATGCAGACTACAGCCTGTAAAAGGACCTGATTTGGAGCAGAGGGTCAAAATCTGGATTACAGCCCAACAAAAACCGTACACAACTTCACTTACACAGCTCTGTGTAGCGCATGCAGTTTGCTCATAAGTTTCTTTGTGAAATGAGCACTGACTGATGATTGCCCTGAAGCAGTTCATCTTTTTATAAATGACACATTCTTGCACATTCACATCTTTGACCAATTAAGAACCAGCTTTATCTGTTGTTACGCATCTTTATATACAGTTTTCTTTATCATTTCTTTGGTTGAATGTTTAATACATGCTCTATTTTTCTTATCTTTATAATACGTGCTTTGTATCTTTTCTTTAAGTAATGAAAATGGTCTCTGCTCTTTTTATAGGACCTGGCAAGATTGGAGAGTGAGGTCAAGAGCCTCCATCAGTCCATAGAGAGAGTTCAGGACACACTGGCCTCACCGGACCTCGCCCGCCTCAGCCTGCGGGAGCAGCTGGTCCAGAGACAGGTACACTAGCCAGAGTGCCTGAATTAATAGAGAAAGTGAAAGTGACTATTCTTGTCATTGTGGGTACACAGCACAGCACACAGTGAACAACAAAACCTCTGCATTTTACACTCACACACGTGCAGCAGGTGGCAGCTATTGAAAGCACCCAGGGAGCAGTGACAGGGATGATACCTTGCTCAAGGTTTAGCAATAGTTACTTTCTACAGTAAGAAATGGCCCATTTCCTGTTTTGTTCTTAACGATTAAAAGTCTTTATTTTTTTCGAATGGCCATTTAACAGCCTGTTTGAATTAAAAAGGGTTAGTCTGTTTTGGGTTTTTTTTTTTTTTGCTCCAAAGAACACTCTGTATTGACTATAGTGGTATTGGAAGGCAAATCGGCATCTTTGCCTTGCAAATGTAAGTGCATGCAAATTTAATCTTTTTCGTGCTGGTACAAAAGCTTGAAGCAACATGGTTCTGTATTTAAACTGTATGAACATGAGAAGAAACTGAAATGTGTTCCCCCTGAATCAAATGTATAAAAGTAATGTTGGATATTTTTTCTTTGCAGCTTCTCTTGACAGAAATGGATGGATTTAAAGTGCAAATAAAGGCTGTGCAGACATGTATGAGCAACCTCCAGCTCCCAGAGGAGGTCATGGCAACCTTGCCAGTGTGTATCACTGCACAGAGTCTACAGCAGGAAAGCAGCCAACTCCAGCACACTGCTATTCAGCAGTGCAATATACTACAGGTACAAACACTTACAAAGATACAAAAACGAATGGGCACAGTGGGGCCACGAGAACGGATGGCAGGAATGACTGAGCACAAATAAATAATCATATTTAAAACTTTTAGAGTGACATTATTTTGTATAGAAGCAAAAATGTTCAGTATAAGACCTTGTGGAATCATTAGCTACCCATACAGTATTAAGTATCGTGGTTTATTCAGCCAGTTTCAGTTTCAGACCTGCTCTAGTAGTTTTAATATTTTAGCGGAAGTTGCAGTGAGGTCTAAACAGACATGCTCCCCAGTTAGACTTATGTGTCTAAAGTCAGTTTCGTGCAGTTTTGACTTGCTGTTGTTGAAATATATAGAATATATAAATATAAATATATAGAATAGCCATACTGGTTATACTGTAAAAAGTATGGGCAGAGTTTTTCATAAATATTCTTTATCGCTTTTATTATGTTAATCAAACACTAAGATTTCAGCTCACCTGCAAGGCTTGAGTTTGGATATTCAGAAACAGCCATTAAAGTGATTGCACTGTTTACACATATCTACTTGTGAATAGTCATGAATTAAACTAAATGCAAAGACTGTGCCATTAAACCAGGTAAAGTTTTAGGGACTGACGCTGTATTTCTGGCCTTGTGTCGACAGGAAGCCATGGTGCAGTATGAACAGTATGAGCAGGAAGTGAAGAATCTGCAGAAGCTGATCGAGGAAGCCCATCACGTTATCCAGGACCGCCCCGTTGCTACAGGCAACATACAGGAACTTCAGACGCAGATACAGCACCATGAGGTAACCCATGGCAACTTTAGTATCTCTCAGTTTATATGCATGTGTAAAACCCACATATACAATCATGTTCTGTATTCCTATATTTGTGAGGACATGCGTTATTTTCTTCTTAATTGATTGGCTGTTACTGTTTGGGTACAATTCATTGATTAATGTTTAATGATAACATGTTCATTTTAATGAAGTTCAGACAGCCCTCCAAAAAGCTCAGGGTGCCGTTGCTTGTATCTACTGCTGTTATGCAGGAGATGCAAAATCTAAACACCAAGTGTATGATACTCTTCCACTTTTCTGCAGACAGAGCTTGCAGGAGTTTTTCTTAAGCTGGGATTTTTATAAATCTTTACCTCCTTTTCATTCTACCTTGATTTGGAATTCTCATAAGGAACATTTATGAGGTTCATCTCATAGGTTTGTTCATGTTACAGCAGACTTAATGATTGATTGTTAATGCTAGGGATGGCCAACATGACAGTATTTATAATATTTATGATCATTTACATGATCTTCTGGGGGCTGCGGTGGCCTAGTGGTTAGGGCGTTGGCCGCATGATCAGTGGATCGGGGGGTTCGATTCCCTTCCCAATAGGTTGCCCTGAGGTACCCTTGAGCAAGGTGCCATCCCCATCATGCTCCTCCCTGCGATGGGCTGGCGACCTGTCCGGGGTGTGTCCCCCGTCCTTCGCCCTGTGTGAGCTGGGATGGACTCCAGCACTCCCCCACAACCCTGCTTAGGACAAGCGGCAGAAAATGACTGACTGACATAATCTTCTGAGCAGGTCGTGATATTGTAATTAAAGAACACTGACTGTGTGTTTCTTTTCAAAGAGAGCAGAATTAGTCCGGTTTAGCTGCATATAGTGCAGGTTAGTTTGGAATATACATCATCATTATCATCATTTTTGTGTCACTACTGGGTCCTTCTGTTCCATTCAGAGTCAGATTTTTGGAAAAGAAAATGTCATGATATGATGTATGTTGGGAATATTTCTTATAAAATATTACATTTTTCATGTCGCCCCAATTGTAATTATTATGGAATAAATGCACACACTATTATAAAAAGACAAAAAGTCCAACATGTCGGTGCTTTATCTGATGGATCTGGTTTTACATTAATGCAGCAAGTGCTTCAAGTGCTTTCTGCTGTTGAAGGCTCGGTGCATTTAACATGCTGCTTTATTAATCAGCCTTTATTTTCCTCTGCAGAGCAGAATACTGCAGTTCCCTCTCTCCCACATGACCTCATTATCAGAGCATAGCCAGTCTGTGTGTGTGTGTGTGTGTGTGAAATGGACAGAGAGAGAGGGAGGGGTGACGCCAAAGTAATCTGAGCTCCTCTCTCCCTCTTGGTCCTGTTCAACCACTCTGACTGTGGATTGGTGGAGAGGCCGGAAGTGGAGGTTAGGAAGGAAATTTAGGGGCAGAAGGGGGCTTGTCCCAGATCATGGACTGTGCCTTTTGTGTGATTTTTTTTCTTTTTTTTATTGTAGCCATGATCACATATTGACCAATATAATGGCAAATACAGCATTGTACAGTTAAATCAAGGTTCTTACCCCCCCCCCTTAAAAAGTATAATAATAATAATAAAAAATACTAAAATAATATTTAAACTTCCATTATTTAGACAAAATAATAAAATAACAGATGATCAGGTGATAAAACTGGATGATGACCAAAAGGCCAGGATGATAAGTTATGAGTTTCCTTTTGATGCATTAGCAGAAGAGGGTAATTTGATTCTTTAGTGCCCTCCACAGTGGGGGAGATCTGGCAGAACAATGTTGGTGTGAATGTCAATGTGTTTTGCCACTTGAAGAGGAAGTACTGTCTGAGTCTTTCTTCCTCTCCTGCTTTGCACCGCCCCCTCTTTTCCCCCATTGGTCCAGCGCGTTGTCCGTCTTTCTAGTCCCGCCCCCAGAGTGCTATGATTGGCTGCGAGTGGGGACTTGCTCGGACTGAGCCATTGCTCGCTTTCCTTCCAGCAGCGGCAGAAAGGCAGAGTGAGAGAGAGGGGTGCAGAGGCAGAAGAGAGAGGAATGCATGCTAAACTTGCCTCTCTTTGCTTGAACACTCCTAACAGTCCTCTCCGCTCCCTCTTTAACTCGCCGGACCTGCGCTGCACGGCGCGTGTGTGTGTCTATGCCGGGCGCTGCGGGCTGATCGCTGTGTGATGTGGTGTCGTGACAGGATCTGGCCCACAAAATAAAAGGCTACCAGGAGCAGATCGCCTCCCTCCACTCCAAGTGCAGGATGCTGACCGTGAAAGCCAAACACGCCACCATGCTGCTGACGGTCAGCGAGGTGGACGGGCTGGAGGAGCTGGAGGACGAGGAGGTGGAGATGTCCAAACACCAGGGAACACACCCCTCTGTGGTCATGGTGAGTGATTTGCATGCACACACACTCGCACTCAGACACACACATGCTGGGACTGAGCTGCAGATCTGCTCGAGTTGGGCAAAAACCATAATCCTGAGATCATGATTAAACAACACTAATATGGACATCATCATGCTCTTACTGAACTTTTTAAGCTCTTTGTCATTCCTTTTAAACTTGAAAATATTCTAATATTATTTTTATTATTATTATTATTATTATTATTATTATTATACATTTACAGAAATAATATTTCCATAAAAGTCCCCAGAATAAAGATGAGACGGTTACAGGCTCATGGAAACGTCCCAGATCATCTCTTAAAGCTCCTAAACTCCAGCCGGTTTACATGATCTGGTTTGAGCTCATGCAGGTGATGGTGTTTCCACCTGAGCTGGAGAGTCTCTCAGCCTGAGATGCTCAGATTTTTTTTTTTTTTTTTTTTTGCCACGGTCTGAGATTGACTTCACCACTCTTCTCAGAGTGGGCTCTTCGCAGATTCAGTGGTTCGTTTTTTGCTGATTACAATGTTACACTTTGATTCTCTCGTCTTTCTGAACTCCTTTCTGAACTGGTCTTTCTGAGAACTAGGGCTGGGCAATATGAAGAAGTTTATTATAATCGTGATAATTCTTTTCTGAGTGTATGGTGATCTCAGTAATGAAATGAAATTCCTGTGCACACACACTGGGCCGTATATCCAGCGCCCGGGGAGCAGTGTATAAGAAGGTACCTTACTCGTAGGTACCTCAGAGTAACCTTCTGACCCTTTATCTTCCTTTCATGGGACCTACCAGCTGCCCTGTTTATTACCAGCCTCCATATCGCCCGTCTCTGCCTGGTTCTCGCTCTTTCTCTCGGTCTCTGCGGAGGAGTGCTGCATGACTGTCCCCTTTCCTCAGCAGTGCCCTATTTGTCCCACTTCTCTCTGCCGTGTCATACAGCAGGACTGGTGTTTCTCAGAGGGCCGGGAAACAGGATGAGGGTGTTATTTCATGCGGGACTCTAACCGCCCTGCTCTGGGACGGCTGGGCGATTGCTCCGGGTTGCATCACCGGGACATTGCTCTGAAACAGAGCAGCCAAGAGGGGCCAAGTTTAGCGCTGACTGCAGTTTGGCCAGGAATCCTTCTGTGCTTCTTGCTCAACCATTCAGTCATTCCTCCAGGCCCAGCCAGACTGTGTGTGTGTGTGTGTGTGTGTGTGTGTGTGTGAGAGAGAGTGGGAAGGGAGGGTGCTTTGCAGTATTTCAGCAGGGACACATTGTTTGAGAGATCTAAATTTAGCAGAATGGTACAAGACTGAAGCAGTTCAGATTTTGCAAGCAAGCACATTTAGCTGAATTGTTATTCGACTCAACTGTGTGTGTGTGTGTGTTGCCCACATAAAGGATCCAAATTCAACATTTTTCTTGTTTCCTTATGTTTATTTAGATCAAATTAGGATGTTTTATGAATGATCAAAAACAATGATAATTCCTACATCAATGAAATCAGTTCTGATTGGCTGCCCTGTATGTTGCTCACTCGGGGAAGAAGGCTGAACTGAAGCGCTCCCAGTAACAGTGTGACCAGGCAGAACGACACTGCTGGATTTGTTGAAATGCATGGAAATCAGGAAAATGGTGAATTCAAAACAAGCTGTAATTTCAATCATCCACAGGAAGGAAGTGGATGGTGTGATTTTTAAAAGTGCTTGTATGTGGCTTCACTTTTTACACAGCTGTAAAACTTCTGAATTCCCTGTAAAGAAGATACAGAAAAGTTTGCTGAAGAATATGAGCCCACCAGAAACCCCTTATGGGGTCTCTCGTTGGCTGTTCAGGTCCATTCCTTTAGAATGATGGAGCTCCTGCAAAGAGCTTAGTCACGTCCTCTCTGCTCTAAACAAATGTGGCCGACTCTGCTGTAGAGCAGCGCAGCACACTCCTCTCCCTCCGCCTTATTCAGCGCCGGATTCAGCTTCAGTCAGATGGATTCATACTGAAGGATCTTCAAAGCCTTTTATCTCCATACTGTTTCCTAAACCCTCCCCTCTTCCTTTTCTGCTTGCTCGCTTTGTCTTCTTTTCCCTCTCTCCTGTGTTGGGACTCTCTCACTTCTGTCACTTTTTTTTTGTTCTCTCTCTCTCTCTTCTCTCTCTCTCTCTCTCTCTCTCTCTCTCTCTCTCTCTCTCTCTCTCTCTCGCTGCACGTCCTTTCTGACCCTTTTGTTTTCTGTGTGGGATGGCTAGATGACCGCGGGCCGCTGTCATACTCTCCTCTCCCCGGTAACGGAGGAGTCTGGTGAGGAGGGTACCAATAGTGAGATCTCCTCTCCTCCAGCCTGCAGGTCCCCCTCCCCTGGGCCTAATGCTGACGCCTCCCTTAACCAGGTACCTCCTGCTCTGCTGCTTACCTCTTTCACTCACCTTAAGCTCCCCTGATGTCTTTTAAAGCAATAATTCAGCCAAAACAATAGTATTTGTTTTTGTTTTCTCAAAATGAACCCAAATCAGTTTGATCAGGCATCTTCTGTGTCTGAAATTTAGCTGGGCTAGAGTTTGGAGGCCAGTGAACAGCGAACAGAAGCTTATACCTCACATTTCTTAGCTTTGCAACACATTTTCTTTTGTCCCACATAAACAGAAAGCAAATCAGCAAAGTCTTCTTAACAAGCCGTGATGGTTTTGATGGTTTTTTTTCTTTTGGGGGGTATAAGCCTTCATTACGGGTTAGTTGGTAACATTGATTCCAGTGGAGAAATAAAGGAGCCACCGTGAGACACTGGAGGAAAAATGGGGGATGGAAGGGCGAAGCTGCCTACGTTTGTCTTTGTCTTAAACTATTGCTTTAAAATGTACACTCCTCTTCCCTCGCTGCACCAATCCAAAAAGCTTTGACCTTCCCCTGAAAACATCAACGGATTGTTTTTCAGTTTATTATCTTTCAGCAGCTTTTAGATTCCCACCTACGTCTTTCAGAGTTGCTTTGTCCTGAGTGCTTATAATAAGCAGCTATTTCTGCAATAAAAAGTGAACTAACGCCTCCAAAATGTCGTGATATGACCCTATAAAGATTGACGGGTGTGCATCAGGTATCAGGATTAACAGATCGCCTGCTCTCCACACTGAACTGTCACGTCTCCAAGTTTGCAGCCGACCAACACTGATCAGCCTCTCACTCCAGCAAGCTCGTGTCATCCTCTACACTCCTCCCACCTTCCTCCTGTAGTCTCACTAGTAGCTACTGCAAAAACATGATTACGGTCCTTCATTTTTTCTTCAAGTGTTGTTTTAGATATTCTCAGATTATAGAACTTTCTGCAACGACTTTGACTCTGTGAGCGCTGAGAAAGTCTTCAGCACTCCTCCTCCACGACCCTGGTTAGGATAAGCGGTTCAGGGGATGGACGGATGGATGGATGGATGTATATAGGATTGGGAACCCAGTATCACAAATCAGTTCATTTTTCATGTGAATATTTTTTCATCCGCTTAATTATTCAAGGCAAACGTTCACGCCTACACACACCGGGACGGATTAATCTAGAGGGTGAGGTGCCGGGAGTGTGCAGACACACACACACGGTTGCAGGGTTTGCGGAATATTGAAAAACTGCTGAAGTGGAAAAGCTTTTCTAAAGTCGATGTCATCCACATGGCAGCTGTCCTTGCAGCTTACTGTGTCTGCGTGTTTCATGCCTAAGTTTGGTAAAAGTGAAAAAAAGTTTTTTTTTTCCCCCCCCATCTTCATGGCTGATTTGTGCTGTTCTGGGTTTTTCCTGTAGTTTATGTTTAAACCAGTACACACAAATGTAGCACTAGAACAGGATGTTTATTATATGTGAACAAAATGTCTTTAAACGTGGTGTGGAGTTACACACTTATCTTATGGCTAACCGTATCTGCTGGCCTTAAAAGCAGTTCCACTCATTTTTCAAAAACTGTGCAGAAGAGACGACGTGCACTCAATGTAAAACCTTTAAGAGTCACTTAGCATTTGTAGAAATGAAGAAAAATGGATGAAATTCCCTTTTCAGGAAGTTGAAAACATTAATGCCGCACTCAGAGTGAAGGAAGGTTTTGATCCTTGCTGTTCTGTAAAGCCTGCATATCATGCTTACTGTTCATGTGTGTTAATCTTTTAGGCTCCGGGAAGGGCCCCGTTAAGTAGGGCTCCTTTACAGGAACTGTATGATCCATCCATGGAGTCCTGTGCCTCATCTAACCTGGATGACTTACAGCGCTCCTGGGAAACACTCAAAAACGTGGTAAATATTTGCTGATCCTTCTTTTTTTTTTTTTAAGCAGCTTACATGTGCTTTCTCATTCATTGCTCTATTTCTTCAACTGTGTTCAGATCAGTGAGAAGCAGAAGAGCTTGTATGAAGCGCTGGAGAGGCAGCAGCACTACCAAGAGGCTCTGCAATCTGTCTCTACTAAGATGGAGTCCATCGAGACCTCACTCAACGAGGGCTTAGAACCTGGCAAGAGCCCTGAGAGCCAGATGGCAGCTCACCAGGTGAGAGAGAGAGAGACAGAGAGGGAGACAGACAGGGAGAGGGAGGGGGGGAGAGATATAAGACTCCTCACATTAAGATGCGCAGTCTTAATCATTTACCAGTAAAACCTTTGCTCGGGTATCTGTTGCTTTAGACAGGACCTGCCCTTCATCCTCTCGCCCGAAGGAGATTTGATTAAACTGGGCTGCAGTTGTATCATCTGACCACCTTCGCCCTCACTGTCAGCTGAGGATTAGAAAGAGCACAATTAATAAACAGTACTTTCAGTAGTAATGATGGTTTAAAGGTTTTAGTAATAGTTTATGCAGAGCTTCTTATAACCAAGGAGGTTTTGGAGGTTTTTGGACAACAGAATTGATCAAATCCTTACAGAGAGACTGAGACGGAAGGACCAGCAAACAGGAACAGAGAAACAAAAACAGTAGTTTCACATAATTATTCAAAAGAACAGGAACTCTGGGGAGAGCAAGAGCACTGTTTTATATATTTCAAATAATACAGTTATTGAGAGAGAAGCGACTTCTCAATAGTGTCTTCTCTGGAGAGCAGCATCTCACATCAGAGCGTTACGAATGATTTGATTCCGTCGAGATGATTTTGCAGAAAATTGGTAGAAATCCTCTGCAATCAGACAGTAAAGGGAGGGTCAAATTTTTCCTTCATTGTAGTGCAACAAAAAGGACCCTCAGAGTTCAGGAGGTAGAAGAGGTGTGTTTCATAGGTTTGTTATTTCGTAGTATAATCTCGTTATGGTCTGCCTTGGCTTTCCTTCCGTTAAAAGTTGTTTTTCGGTTTTTACTGCTACACAATATCTTCCTTCTGAAGTGTTCAGAGAACTGAGTGTGGCTGTGGCTGATGTTTCAGGCGCTGATGGATGAGATCCTGATGCTGCAGGATGAGATCAGCGCCCTGCAGGCCTGCTTCTCCGAGGAGCTGCAGCGAGACGAGGAGAGCCCAGAGCAGGATGCCGGAGACCAGCTGGCCCTGCATTCCACTCTCACCGTCTTGGGGGAGCGCATGGCCACCATCCGCATGAAGGCCTCTGGTAAACGCCAGCTGCTGGAGGTGAGCACCTACTGCTTTTAAGGGAGGAGTTGGAAAAGAAAGATTTCTCAGCAAAGTGTACTGCCTGGATTCTTTTCTTTTGCATATTTTTCCCAACGAGATGGCAATAGAGCCTTTCCCTTTCCATTTGTAATTGTTTGAATGTGATCAACAAAACTGATCCCAGATCAGAGACTGTAGGACTTTTTTGCCTCTTATCGTCTGGATCTTTCAGTGTCTCCATTCTTGACACTTTATGGCTTCCTGTTTACAGTGATAATAAACTGCTAATTCTAAATAGCAGACCTGTCTCTCTCGCATACACAGATGCCCACATAAGTTCCAAAAATGCCCCTTTAAAGTGAGGGATTTACATGTGCATCCTGCTGTTGCTGTTTTGTTTCTTTTTCAGCAAATAATCTGTTTTTAAATTTGGGGCACAGAGACCAAAAGCTTGTTGAGGAGGTTGGGAGGCTAATGGAATATTTGTCACCTCTGCAGGAGCGACTTAGTGAGCAGCTAGAAGAACAAAGACAGGAGCAAGCCCTGCAGCGTTACCATAGCGAGGCAGAAGAGCTCGACCATTGGCTACTCAGCACTCGAGCCACGCTTAACTCTGCCCTCCATCCTAAAGCAGAAGACATGGACATGGAGGAGCAGCTGATTGATTGTCAGGTGAGCACCAGGATGGTGATGCCTATGATCCATGTTCAAAAAAGCAGAACACAAATTCAGCTGGTTCTTTTCCAAATGGAGTCGTATCTGATTTTATGGTGCTGGAAAGAGCTGTGGACTTGGTCAAGGTTAGGATTACAGAAACTTTACGCCTCACAGTGAGAATGTCCGGGGTTCAATTCCCGGGTGGGACGGTCCTGTTACTTTCAGCGTGCAGTTTGCATGTACATGCATTCTTAGCTTTTATTCTGTTGCTGTCGGAACAAAACCTCTTATCTCCAAGAAACGTCTTTTTCAGTAGGATTTAAAATGTTAAAAATTTTAAATCGAATTAGCGCTCTACTTTAGCCTCAATCATCCTGCTGACGGATACGAAGCTGCAGTTTTCAGGCTGCTCTAAATTTTGCCCGCTGTGGACCTGTAGACCTGAATTCTGTGAATCTGATTAACTGGATATGTCTATTCCTGTCCTACTGGCTGGAAGGCCTGGAGCTTGAACCCTTTGCAGGGCGTCTGTGCATTCTTCTTATAAACTGTCTCACATGCCCATTCACAGGGTTGCCAAGGGAACTGCTGCCTTTTGTATGGAGATAAGAGAGAAGCAGAGTAGAGGCTGACCCCTGACTCAGAGTGATGTCTGTGAATAGAGAAGCCACGGTGGTCCATGCCCTTAACTGCATGGAGGCTCAGTGCAGGAGTTTCACCGTCTATCCTATAGAGTATAACTGCAACGCAAGGAGTGCCCACAACATATGGCCTATTCTGAACAGTGCTGGTGTTTCAGGCTGTGATCTACAGGGATCCTTTGTTAAAAATGCTGTTTTTTCTCATAAGGATTCTCGAAAGTGAAATTTGCCATTGTGAGACACAGCACACAGTGAAACACAACGAAATGCATCCTCTGTATTGAACCCTTACACACATGTGCAAGGGGCAGCTAATTAATGTTCCCTGGGGAGCAATGATGGGGGGTGTTACCCTTGAGCAAGGTACCATCCCCCATGGTAACCTACTGGTCTGGGATTCGAACCCATGACCTTCCGATCCTGGGGCCTAGTCTCTCTCATCAACTCGTTAGTAAAACCAAGTCCAAGCTATGCACTCAGGCGCAATTCACACTTTCCACAAAGCTTATTTCTGACGATGTTTTAAATCAGTGTATAGTTTGACACCAGCACAGGCCTGCGTTTCTCTTGGTAAACGCTTGGTTTTAGGTAATTGTCTCCCATGTTATTCCCTCTAACAGCACCAAGAGCTCCCACCAGCTTAAGAAGATTACTCACATAGAAGACTCACATATGTCTCCTGCCCAGCTTAATGTCTTTCACATGTGCTTGTGTCTTGAGGAGAACGAGATTTGTGCAGGTGCAGCAGTGTGAGAGTAAGAAACTCATCAGGCCTAAAATGTTGGACCTAACAATTAAGTGCAAGCAACCAGAACCTCACCTTCCAGTGAAGATCTGAGTCCAAAGCTGCAGCCAGACTGAACTGAGTTTTGAGTCTGAAACGGATTCTTAAAGAAGAATAATCAGCCAAAGCTCAGCATAAACCAGTCCTGTTGTAATAAAGTGATCAGCAGAACAAAGTTAAGGTCTGAATTTTAAAATTTTAGTTTACTTTTATTTTAAAAAGGATTTATTCATGAAAGAATGTTTTTTTATGACAATCTAGAGGTCATTACTCTGGACTTTGCTATGCTTTGCAAGGCATAGCAGACCATTACATATATACATGTAACACCATGATAGTGGAATAAGGAGAAAACATGCAGCAGAGGACATGCTTTATGAAATCAATTTAAAGTGGAAGGTGGGCTGTGAGGACCTGAATGTGAAATCTGAGCCTAATGAATAAACCCTCATGAGCAAACAGGACCCGCCTGGGTCAGAAAAACAGTCCTGGCTCTGAGAGGCCCACTAACAGAGCAACTTTATTTACTTTCATTCTGTTTGCATTATTTCATCAGTTCAGTTTAAAGTGTAAACCCAGAGCAGCAAGATAGATAAATGTGACCTTGTTACTCATTACTGTCTCTAATCCCCCTAAACACAAACCCAGGAAGCGTAGCAGTCTGATGTGACATCTGAGCGGTCCTAATGCCTCCTCTCTTCTGTCCCGGTGTAGAACATGCTGCTAGAGATTGAGCAGAAGGTGCTGTGTCTGTCCGAGCTGTCCGTCCACAGCGAGAGCCTGCTGCTGGAGGGCAAGGCTGGCATGCGGGGAGACGCAGAGCAACTGACCCTCAAGTTACACAGCCTCAAAGCCAGCCTGCTGGAGCTCCAGCGCATCTTACAGGACAAACACACACACATACAGGTGAGCAGCCTGCAGGACAGACACAGACGCATACAGGTGAGCAGCCTGCAGGACGGACACAGACGCATGCAGGTGAGCAGCCTGCAGGACAGACAGACACAGACGCATGCAGGTGAGCAGCCTGCAGGACGGACAGACACAGACGCATGCAGGTGAGCAGCCTGCAGGACGGACAGACACACACCCACAAACACATGCAGAAATATTTTACGTTTTTGGGGCCCAAAGCAAAGTCTTTAATGAAGGTCCTGATCTAAGATAACTGCCTTTCGTGCAGTTGAAGTACAACACTTCTACTGTCTCTGGTCCTGGCTGTGTTTCGCCCTTAATTGTATTCTTCATGTTGGTCTGTTAAAGATTCTGGCCAAAGTGGCGGGTCAGAAGAAGGAATGATGACATTAATTCAATCCACTGCTGAGTCTGTGCAGTCTTGGAGCTAGCATTTTGCATCAGACACCTCTTTCTCAGCAGCTTATCTCTAACTTTTTGGGCTCCAATGGAATAAGATATTTGCAGGATTGCTTTTAAAATTGTCGTTTAGACTGTTAAGTGTTTGAGTATTGTACAGGTGTTGGGCAAGTACAGTTCAGTTCATAAGTGTATTTAGTCAACCAAAAGACGACCCTCTAAATCAGTATTTACATAAATAAATAGTCTGTTTCTTTAATAGCCAACACTCAGCCTTACGATGGAATTAAATCAAATAAATCTACATAAATCTGTTTGCCATTTGATGATTTGTGCTTGCAGTTTGTACATCCCAGTCACAAAAAATTCGACTTCATGTTACGCTAAAATGGATTGGCCAGGCTGCTACATCGGGGAACGGGGGATGTGATCATATTTTTCAGGAAAGGACTGTGAGCAGTCTCTGTTTTCACTCTCGGTTAAAGCTGCATTGCCTTCTGAACCGTCCTCTTCAGCGGTTGAACTGTGTAGCCTTATTAAATCTGCTCGACACTGAAGCCCTCTTTGTCTGGTCAGCGAGTGCCTTGTGAAGGAGAGAACAGCATGCAGCCAGCGCTGTCTGTCACTGTTGTAAATGCAGTGAATGTTCATCTGACTTCAGCTGTACATTCAGAAACAAAGTGCGCTGTGTGGGATGGGGCCAGAGCATTTTCCCCTGAACTTTGAAATGCAGCACATGTGTTGTAGTGATGATTCAAACTGTTTTCAGCCATTTTTTTTTTTTTTTCTGAAAGCTGCAAAAAGCATCTTGACCAGCTGAGAGTCACTCAGATTAAAGATCACACTGAATTCCTCCAGTTGCGCACAGTTACACTACAGTCACAGCAGCTCTCGAACCCACCAACATCCCAGAACTGAAACTGCTCTGTATGGAGGAAGGGGCTCCAAGCTGATGTCCAGGAGTGATGAATAGTTACAGTTATTCTCCAGTGTGGATGGAGTGTTGCTTCCGAGTGTCCAAATGGTGCAAACTTAGGCTTATTAAATCCTGTGACTCATTATCGAGTAACAAAATGACTACAATGGAAACTGGATGGATGTGTTTTTAAGTTAGAATTGTATGAAAAGGTTCGGCCTACCCTTTTTCTAGCTGTTCATGGAGAACTAAGAAAGAAAATGTATTTTAATAATATTATTTTGTTATAAAATGGTTTGATTATTGTACATTTCTTACACTACCTTCTCATAGGTAAATTGTTACATTTAACAGGAGTTAAAGTAGTGCCATTTCCTTATTCCCAGGGTTCACTGCTGGAGCAGGAGGACAGTGAACCGGACTCCTCGCTTTCCCAGAGCCCCAGTGTGCTGGACTGGCTCAGTCAAGCTCGTGCCACTCGCAGCCAGCAGCACCAGGACACGGTGCAGAGGCAGAAAGTAGGATTCTTCTTCTGCTAGTCATGTCAACTTTGTTCATTCTTCTTGTTAAATCTTATGAACAAGACACGTGTAGGATTCAAATGCTGTTTCTCTCACTACAAATACTAAAAACAACAAGGATCTAATCGAGGTAGCACTTATGTATGGTAGAGTTTGCTAGGCTCTAGGCAATAACATATATAATATGAGAGAGTGTCAACTAAAACCAAGCAAAATAGAGATTGACAAGTGAAAGTGACTATTTTTCAATGAAGCAGAGTACACAGTGAACCAACGAAATACTTCGTTCATTTAACCCATACACAACAGCAAGGGGTAGCTATGTGCAGTGCCAAGGGAGCAGTGATGGTGACGATACCTTGCTCAAAACTCCCGGCAACGCGCACATGTCCAGCCTGAACCACCCAAGCCTTACACTTGCATAGATGCAGTGTGGCCATATGAACAATGGAAATCTTAGAGTTTTTGAGACATTTACTGATGGCTTCATATAAACTCTGGCCAGGGATACAAGCACAGACTGTTTGCACCTTTTGAATGTGTCGTGGTGGGAAAAGAGGAAGGGAACGCAATTGATTTATTGCCTTCAATCTTTGGGGTACTCGGTGGCGGAAGAGAGAAAAGCCAAGTTCTTGTCTTGATTGCACAGGAATTAGAAGCTCAGCTGGAGGAGCAGAGAAAGCTGATGCAGTCTGTCGCCTGCCGAGGGGAGGAGCTTCTCTCACAGAAAACCACGCCCAATGGAGAGAGGTGTGTGGTTTAGGCTTAATTTGTCAGCATTTTAAAATGGTCAAGGGGATCTTTGCCGTCTGCATGATGTTCCTGTCAGTCTTAATAGTTCTCTGTTGTTCTTTCTCTCCGTACAGTGCTGCAGACCAGCAAGACTCGACCAGACATGCTGACAGTGTGAATGAGCGGAACCGTATGTATGTAAAGTGGGAAAACCTGTACACAGACCTGAACGCCAAGCTGCAGCTTTTACACCGCACCGTCCAGCAGGAGCAGCTTAGCTCGGTACATAATTCATCTTAAGCTTGCGCTGACGGGTATCAGTTCTCTCCTGAAGTCTCGTTTATGTGATGAGCTGATGCTTTTTTTGTGTGATCTATATAGAACAGCCTGAAGATGCTTTAAAGTGGGGCGTCCTCACACTTTATATGTGTTGTCCAGTTCTTGTCTTGGAGGACTCGTGTCCCTCCTGCACAGTTCTGTGATTTCCTTGCTCAAACACTCATTCAAACACAGGCTGAAGCAGATCAGATGTTTTTGAGCAGGAACTGAAACCGTGCTGGACGGAGGTTCTTCAGGAAGAGCACTTGACTCCGAAGGTGTAGGAGTTTTGAGCATAAAGCCAAGGTGTTGTTTCTAAGCACTGTTTACTGCCTTATCTTTTAGGTGTATCAGCGGTCACGAGTGTCCAGTCCAGGGTGTGTTTTCAGAGGGGACCAGTTAATGCAGGATGACCTTTCACCCAGGACTTTGTTTGAGGCTGTTAGCCAAGAGCTAGCCAAGGTACAAATATGCCAACTTTTTTAAAGGATATATTTCTACATTTCGTATCATGCAATGTTTACACTTGAAGGTTTTCTGTCTATTTACTCTCCACAGCCTCCACTGAACCTTCTATTCATAACCTCTACTGAGTTTTTATGTCATGTTACTTATGGTAAAATAGCTTTACGTATTAAAATAAAATAAAATAAAAATGTATCAATATCTTCTTTGCCATGACTGTGTCTCAAACAAACCTCTTCAGGAGTCTAATCCCAGTCACCAGAACAGTGAAAGTGAAAGTGACTAGTTGCCATTGTGAATACACAGTGCCCAGTGAAACACAACTCTGTTTTTCACCCATACACACACACACACACACACACACACACACACACACACACACGCACATGCAGCTATTGAAAGCACCTGGGGGGTGCTTGGGGACGGTACCATGCTCAAGGGTGCCTCAGGGCAACCTACTGGTCTGGGATATGAACCCACGACCTTCCAATCCTGGGGCCAAATCCCTAACCGCTAGGCCACCGCTGCCCCTCATAGCTTTTAAAATACATTTTTAAACCACATTTGTAAGGTTTGATCATTTTGTCCTCGTCGAATGGACTGTGATCACCTTTATGAAAGTGAAAGTGATCGTTCTCGTCATTGTGAGTAAACGAAACAACACACAGTGAACCACAACGAAATTGCATTTTACCCATACACACTTGCACACGTGCAGCAGGGGGCGGCTATTGAAAGTGCCCGGGGAGCCTGTAATTTGCACGACGCCGGGTCTCTCCAGACCCCTGGTTAAATGTGCTGTGCTGATCAGTAAACTGCACTGAACTCCTGTTCTGGTCTGTTCTCCTGCAGCAAGGGGGAGCTGACAGCAAACGGACCCTAGCTCTGGAGAAGGCTCTGTACGAGGCTGTCTCTGCGGCGTCTGCCTGGCTGGACAGTACAGAAAACACCCTGCTGTCCGGCCCCCTGCTTCTGTCTGATGACTCGGAGCTTCAGCTCTGCCACCTAGAGGTGAGACACAATCGCATTTGGAAGTGTGCTTAAGAGTGCCTAAAATTCAGAACTACTCCATTTTCTCTTTTCCCAATTAATCTATCTATGAGCAGCCATTCGGTACACTTTGAGTTTTCTAGATTGCAGGAGGGGCGTGTATACTTCTAGTACACCCTTATAATACAACTGATAATTTTAAAGGGTTTATGAATCCTTTAATATTGACTTGAATGGTTATTATATAGCTTATAAACACCTATTAGCAAAAAATAACAAAAAAAAAGTGAGCCGTTCTGATCCATAAGGCTGAACAAATTTTTTTTTTTTTTTTTTTTTTTTAACCAATTGCAACCTTGCGATTTGATTTAAAAAAGATTTCTTGTTCAGCTCTGATTTGCCACAAAGTCTGACTGATTGAGAAGACAAAGAAAGTGGAACGATTAATGTGGACTCGCTTGGCAAACAGCACAGTACTGTTACCCTTTTTATTTGTGCTATGACTGCTTATTAATGAACTATTCCTTTAAAATCGATATCAATTAAAACGTGATCATTTCAGTGGATGAAAGAATGGATGCTGAATTGCTAAACGAATGCTCTAATTCGGGAGTAGCGACTGAACATCTCTGATACACGCTGATCTCTCCTGCTTAGGGTTTGGACAAGGAAGTGAAGAACGTCAGTGAGGAGGTGTGTAAGTGTCAGGAGGCGCTGGGAGGAGGTGATGGAGGAGGCGATGACTTGATTGAGGAGGTGCTGGATGGGTTAAGGGAGAGACTGAGACCAGTGGAGTCATTGCTGGACCAGAGATGTGACAGTATTAGAAACAGGTTGCAGGAACACACAGCTTTCCAGGTACAGGATTGGCTGTTTGTCTGGGTGCTTGTCGACTGTGTTTTTAGAGAAAGAAAGACTCCTTTCCAGAATGTGCAAGAAAATGCATCATAATACGCATTACCCTGAACTGCTCTCACTTTCATTTTGTTCACTCTTTCACTCTCTCAGACTGAACTGAGGCTACTGTTCGATGCTATGAGTGACTCAAAGCAGCAGTTGCTGCAGAAGATGTCTGGAGCTGTGGACCGGCCAACCTCGAAACAGATGGAGGTCAGCTAGAGGCTCATTCACATCATTATTGCCTCGTGCTGCTAAATTCCAGATACCGTTCTGTCTTCGTTTGCATGTTTATCTATCAGCTAATATATTTTAATAAACAAATTACGTTGCGCAGTATTTCAAGGATTCGTTAAAAAAAAAAGGAGATCTTCAAAGTATCGTCAGCAAAGTTACTGCTTATCTGAAGAACCAGCTGCAGCTCAACCTTTTGTATGGATGAAGGCATGAACGCTGTGAAGGGACGCACGTCACGCTTCTTGTGAGACAAAGAGGTGAAAAGCTCTTAAGAGTAACTTGTGCTCTCTGTTTGCTTTGCAGACTCTGGCAGAGGCAGAAGACAGTCTGAGGGAGTTTGAGCAGAGAGTGTCTGAGATGAGGAGTAAAGGAGAAACAGTGCAGGCTGGTTCAGTGTCCACACAGGAGCTGCTGAAACTGCAGGTAGACCTTTCCGTCCACTGTTGTGGGTTCTCCATGTTCCATGCTTCTGTCCTGGTGTGACTGAAGCATCATCATCATCATGATCATAGAAGGAATTGTGTCTTTGCTGCTTAACTCAGCATGTAACTAACAATGATTAACTGTGTTTCTGTAGGATGTGTACGAGGAACTGGTTGAGATGGTGGGCTCAAGGCGAAGTAGCCTGAACCAGTCGCTGGTTCTGAAGGCCCAGTATGAGAAAGCCTTACAGGACCTGCAGGAATTAGTGGATACAGCTCAGGATAAGATGGCTGCCTATCAGAAGATGAATGTAGGCTCAGTACTTGAAGTTCAGATCCTCCTGGACAAGCATAAAGTAAGACCTGCTAAATATCGACTCTATTTATTGTAACTGCACTGCAGCTGGTCTCTTTAAATGGTGCCTGGTTCCTGATTTCTGAGGTTGTTTTGTGTTCCGTGTGTGCAGGAGTTTTTCCAAGGCCTGGAGGCTCATGTGGTGCTGACTCAGGCCTTCTTCAGGCAGGTCAGTGGAGTGGTAGTGCAGAGAGAGGCACAAGCTCTGGAGCAGACTGTGGCTCAGACTCAGACAGTGCTCAAACAGGCCCACAGAAGAGGTGTGGAACTAGAGGGCATCCTAGAGGTGTGTCTCAGTTAAAAACATTTTTTCTGGACATTCATTCGAATTTTTTTTTTTTTTTAAACTAACTGACTGTTTACTGTGAATCAGTCGTGGAGCAGACTGGTGGGAGACTATCAGGCCGTGTACAGGCAGCTGGAGGCTGTGGAGAGCAATATACCCAGTGTTGGACTGGTGGAGGAGACTGAAGAAAGACTCAGTGAGAGAATTGCACTTTACCAGGTAAAAGCACGTTCATGTTAAATGCTGAATCTCCAAAATGTGGTGTGTGTCACATATTACCACTGGGGCAGTGGTGGTCTAGTGGTTAGGGAGTTGCCCCTGCATCGGAAGATTGTGGGTTCGATTCCCTCCCCAGTAGGTTGCCCTGAGGTACCCTTGAGCAAGGTACCGTCCCCGTCACTGCTCCCCGGGCGCTTTCAATAGTTGCCCACTGCTGCACGGTGTTTGAGTGCATGGGTTAAATGCAGAGGTTCACTGTGTGCTGTGCTGTGACCTCGCAATGACAAGGGTTGTCACTTTCACTTTCAAAGAAAAGGCTTCTCTGTTAGCTGCTGATTATGATTTGTGTGATTATGATGTTTTGTGTTATAGAGTGTGTCCTCATCTTATTAAATTCTTCAGTTAGAGAATTGTAAAGAGGTGTGCTGTTTGCCAAGTGACAGCTTTCAGGGCAATTCATCACAAAAAGTTTAACAAGTTGTCCCCAGATATTCCGGGTATGAGACATCTCACCAAAATCGACCAGAAAGCGTGAAAGACCTGATGAATATATTGCAAGTGTCTCGCCTTTACTTTTATGGGCTTTTAACTTTCCTTCCATTTAATTCAGAAAAGTGACAACAATCAGGGAAGTGTTTTAAATGAGTGTTGGATAGAAGGGCGGATTGCTGAGAGGTGTGTGTACCCTCGTGCTGTAAGGGTTCAGTTTCGCTTTCTGATTTTCCAATTCCAGCATCTGAAGAGCAGCCTGGCAGAGCGGCAGCAGCAGCTTTATGAGGTTCTGGAGGATGGAAAGAAACTATTGCTCAGTGTGTGTTGCTCTGAACTGGAGGCCCAGCTCACTCAGCTGGGTGAGCACTGGCTCTGCTGCACCACCAAAGTCAACAAGGAACTGCATCGCCTTGATTCCACTCTCAGACACTGGACCAGGTCTGCCTGATTGCAACTCTGTGTGCTTTTCCCATTTTCAGCAAAATCGTAACAAAAACATTCCCGTTGAAATTCCTTGGACATTGATACAGTTTAAATGCAATCTGTACCGTTTTTTTCTTCTTCTCCTCCCTCGGCTGATTTCTTGTATTTTATCCTCATAGGTATCAGAGTGATTCTGCAGAGCTGGGTCAGTGGCTGACTTCAGCTTTAGAGCGACTGGAGTTCTGGAGCACTCAGTCTGTTACTGTTCCTCAGGAGTTGGAGACCGTCCGGGACCACCTTCATGCTTTTCTGGTGAGGTGCTCTTCAGAGAACTCAACCCCTAGGTGTGCTTGCCTGTATTTACCTGTTCTGTGATAAGGGTTTCTAAAAAGTCTCTACTTTCCCCTCTATCTGATCTCTCTGCAGGAATTCTCCAAAGAGGTGGACGCCAAGTCTTCTCTGCGCTCATCTGTTCTGTGCCAGGGCAATCAGCTACTTCGGCTAAAGAAGGTAGACACAGCTTCGCTCAGATCCCACCTGGCCCACGTGGAAACGCAGTGGGCTGACCTGCTCACACGCATCCCTGTAGTCCAAGAGAAACTCCACCAGGCAAGTTCAGAGAGCCCAATCATATAATCATTGCTGTCAGCAAAATACGTCTCTTTTTAACAAAAACAGCGGTGGTCTAGTGGTGAGGGAGTTGTCCTAGTATCGGAAGATTGTGGGTTCGATTCCCCATCAGTAGGTTGCCCTGAGGTACCCTTGAGCAAGGTACCGTCCCCGTCACTGCTCCCCAGGTGCTTTCAATAGCTGCCCACTGCTGCACGTTGTTTGAGTGCATGGGTTAAATGCAGAGGTCCAATTTTGTTGTGGTTCACTGTGCTGTGCTGTGACCTCGCAATGACAAGGGTTGTCGCTTTCACTTTCATTTTTCACTTTAAAAGTTGCAAACACTAATGATGTGTCGATACGTGCATATTTCATGAACCGTGAGCCAATCAGATGCTCCTAAATGAAAACTAAGCTCCTACACTTCAGGTTAAAGGAATACGTGCAAGACGCTTCCATTAGTTTGGCTTAAATGGTTTTGGAGTTGTGAGGATATACTTGTGAGGGTGATGTAAAGGAAGCTTATAGTGCCAGTGAGTGGCTTACATGAAGTTACCGCCAGAAGGTGATTCTTAGACTTTATCTCAAATATACTTGCTTTGGTGGTTTCTGACTGTATGACTGTGAGCTGAAACAGTACTAACAGTTAACATGAAACCGCTGAGACGTCTGGACATCTGACTCTTCTATAGTTTGTTTATTAAGTGAAAAAAGTGAAAGTGACAACCCTTGTCATTGCGAGGTCACGGCACAGCACACATGAACCACAACAAAATTGGACCTCTGCATTTAACCCATGCACACTCAAACCCGTGCAGCAGTGGGCAGCTATTGAAAGCGCCCGGGGAGCAGTGATGGGGACAGTACCTTGCTCAAGGGTACCTCAGGGCAACCTATTGGGAAGGGGTTTGAACCCCCGATTTTATCCGTCTCTTTTAAGAGCTATGAATTGCTGCAGATATGAACGAAGAACCGTGGTGCTCAGGCAGAATCTTGGATATTGTTCTGTTTTGAAGTTGGATGCAGACTCACAGTGCTTGTTCATTTTTCACCCCAAAGCTTCAGATGGAGAAACTAGCGTCTCGGCATGCAATCACAGAGCTAATGAGCTGGATTTCCCTCATGGAGAACATCATGCAGGAGGACCAAAACAAGATCATGGAGGCAGTTGGTTCAGAGGTGGTGCAGGCCTACATCCAGAAATATAAGGTATTTGTGAGATGAGAAGTAGAAGCAAGAAAGCTTGTGTGTGAGTGAGATATCGGTTTAATTAAAAAAAGCTTTTTTTGTGTGTTTTTTATACATTTGGTTAAAATGACAAAGTTTGACTTTGTTGAGGTTAGAAATTACATAGAAGACAAAAACCAGCACCGGTTCCAGGTTCATAGTTAATTTATCCCAAACTCCACAGGGATTTCAGATCGACTTGTCCTGTAAGCAGCTGACGGTGGACTTTGTGAACCAGTCGGTTCTTCAGATGAGCAGCCAGGATGTGGAAGGGAAGCGCAGTGATAAGACAGACTTTGCAGAGCGGCTGGGAGCCATGAACCGCCGCTGGCAGATTCTGCAGGGTCTCATTACTGAGAAGGTCTGCATCCCTTCTTTTCTAGACCATCACTAATAAAGGATGTCGCATGAACTGCTGAACATACGTTACAGACATGTGCGTGTATATTGTCATGCGTTAAACTTCATTTCAACTTTATTTCAGATTCAGCAGCTGGAAGGTCTTCTTGAGAACTGGATGGAGTACGAAAACGGAGCACAGGCACTGAAAACCTGGATAGGCATACAGGAGGAGAAACTCAAGAAGAAACCAAGAATTGAGGATGTTGCATCAGCTCAGAATGCCCTGAAAAATTGTCAGGTATACACTGTTCCACTGACAGTGTGGTTCTGTAGTAATTTCATGTAGTATAAAGGTTCGTGTTCAGCAGTAATTTGTTTCTAAAGATGTCTGGAGCAGGGTGGTGTTCTTTGTGCCCATCAGGAACTGGAGGAGTTGGTTAAAGAGAAGGAGAAGGAGCTGGAGAAAGTCCAGGAGAAAGGGTATATGCTCATTCAGAACAAGAAAGGAGAGGCGTCCTCTGCCACCATGGAAACTCTCAAGGGACTCAACCAATCTTGGGCCAACTTGGATCAAAAAGTAAGTGTTGAGGGCCTGGTGCAGTTCACTGGGCAGCTGCTACCTCTTTTTTTTAAGTCCTGTGTTTGTAGAGCCCTGTATCTGACCTGTATTGATGAATTGGAGCTAAGATTTGTGCGATTATGTTTCTTTGTGTAGATTGGCCAGGCAAAGGTGAGTCTGCGAGCAGTGTTGGACCAGTGGAGTTTGTATAAGAGGGCATGTGAGGAGATCCATGGCTATCTGATGGAGGGACGCTACTCCATCTCCCGCCTCAGCCTCCTCACTGGGTCTCCGGAGGCTGTGCTCATCCAAGTGGAGAACCTAGAGGTACTGGTCTTCCCCATGACTGAATTCAAGAACATTTGGTGTCAGTTCTGAGCATTTTCCACATTTTTCAATACAACAGAAATACCATTCATATTAGGACGCCTTGTTTTTACAGTCTTTTTTTAACTTCATACCAGTTGAATTCTACAAAGGTCCACAGGGCAAGCATCTTCTTTTTCTATGTCTTTTGGCCGCTCCCGTTTAGGGGTCGCCACATCAGATCAACTGTCTCCATTTCTTCCTGTCTTCTGCATCTTCCTCCTTCAGACTGACCACCTGCATGTCCTCTCTCACCACATCCATAAACCTCCTCTTTGGCCTTCCACTTTTCCTCTTTCCTGGCAGCTCCATATTCAACATCCTTCTCCCGATATAATCCTCGTCTCTCGCCTGGACATGTCCAAACCAACGCAAGGATGAGCACGTTATTATTCTATATTATACATATTTCATTGTGGATAATGGAGCAGTGGTGGCCTAGTGGTAGGGACAAGGGCTTAGGAAGTTATTGGAAGGTTGTGGGTTCACTTCCCAGAACAGTCAATTACTTTGAAGGAGCCTTGAGCGATGACAGTCACTTTCACTTCACATCACTTGCACTTAGATGTCGAGCAAATTGTTTTAATGCTTTTATACTCGAGTCCAACCTGAGCTGTCCCTCTAATACACTCATCTCTAATCCTGTCCATTTTCATCGCTCCCAGCGAAAATCTCAGCATCTTTAACCTCCAGCTCCGCCTCCTGTCTTTTCGTCAGCACCACTGTCTCTAACCCGTATAACTTGGCTGGTCTCACTACCATCCTGTAAGCCTTTCCTTTCACTTTTGCCGGTGCCCGTCTGCCACAGATCACTCCAGCCACTCTTCTCCAACCAATCCAACCTGCCTGCACTCTCTTCTTCACCTCTCTTCTGCACTCATCATTGCGCTGATCTCTAGTATTGAAGTTCCTCCACCTTTCGTTACTAAAGGGTGTTTTGACTTTTGCTCACAGAATCTCCAGGAGGAGCTGGACAGACAAGAAAGCAGCCTGAAGAAATTTGGCTCTCTCACCGAGCAGCTGCTGAAAGATAGTCACCCATCAGTGGCAGAGTCCTTGAACACCGCCCTCAGCGATGTCAACCACAGGTGAGCTTCTGAGCAGCGTTCGAAAAGTGATCAGCTGTTGGCTGAACTGAGTGCTTCACACTGCGCTCTCTGTGTTCCTTTAGATGGAACTCGCTGCTGGAGCAGATCTCTGATCAGCTGAGGAACAGCAAGAGCCTGCTGCTGCTGTGGCAGCGCTACAAGGAGCTGCATGAGTGCAGCAGCAGAGAGGTTCAGAGACTAGAGGACAGAGCAGAGGGTTTACTCAACAGCACCACCCACACAGAAGAGGAGGTGAAGACCTGGATCCAGGACTGCAGTGTAGGTCTAATTGACCTCTGATAAGCTCAACAGACAGGCTCTAACATCCCCCAGCTCAGAAACATTCACTCTAAAGAAGGCTTGGTCGTCCCACTGATGTAGACAGTATTTTATTTAATATAATATTTGTGTTTCAAAATAAAAGCCCTTTCAGTACGATGATTACAATTTCATTAAAATAAAAAGTTGTTGCACAAACACATTAATCAAATAGGAGCCTGAGAGAGGAGCGTGGTAAATACATTGGGGCAGCGGTGGCCTAGTGGTTAGGGAGTTTCCCCTGCATCGGAAGATTGTGGGTTCGATTCCCTCACCAGTAGGTTGCCCTGAGGTACCCCTGAGCAAGGTACCGTCCCTGTCACTGCTCCCCGGGCGCTTTCAATAGCTGCCCACTGCTGCACGGTGCTTGTGTGCATGGGGTCCAATTTCGTTGTGGTTCACGTGTGCTGTGCTGTGACCTCACAATGACAAGGGTAGTCACTTTCACTTATATCAGTATACAGTACTTAAGATTAAACCAGACTGTCTCTCTAGAAATGAATATTTCAAATTTATTTGAACAACTGCATTTGCATCTCAGTCATTCACCTAAGCAGACATTTTGAAAAAAAACTTAAACTTGAAACTATTACTGGGGAGTAGGATTTAAAAACTCCCATTAAATATAAAATTCATAATCAGATCTGACCGCAGATGTTCTTTTTGCACCCTGGTGATCATGCCGAGTGGGTGAGGTAGAGATGTTCTGTGTTTAGTAACCGTGTGTTTGCGTTGTTGCTGCAGAGTTTGCTGAAAGCCCATGGCTCAGTCCAGGCCACCCTGCAGCAGCTGACTGCCGTCGAGGAACAGCTGAGGTTGCAAGTCGAGCCATCGGCAATGGCCACTTTCCACGCAGACTACCTGTCACTCATCCAGCGCCTAGCAACTGTTGCACATGCCCTTCACAGGCAGCGCTCTCTGTTAGAGGTAAAGCCTAAACCTGCATGTAATTTGGGCTGAGGTCCTACAGGTGAACGGGGTCGTTTTTAAAGAAACATCACCGGGTACCTTGGTCACTCTAATTATCTAATTATCATTTTAGAGGCCTTTCAGAAAACATTTAGGAATAATAACAAATGAGTGTTTATATCACACTTTATATTTTAAAGATTTACAGATTTAATTTTTTAATCCAGAATGCACCTTAATTACAAAATGTTAAAACGTAGGTCATTTTGTACTGTTAGATATGGGCAAAAATGATTTAACATGCTTGAACAGACTAATTTTATTCTTTTATTTTGCATTTTTAATGTTTTTTACAATCATTTTTTTTGTCTAAATTGCTTTGCCTAAAGTTTTTGCGTTTTTCTGAATTGGGCTTTTAATGTTGAATTCACATGCCTTCTGTAAAACATCCCACCAATGATCAGCTACAGTTATTCATGTACAAATACAGTCTGTACATGAATAACATGTAGATTTTGAAAACCCTTTAATTTTTTTTTTCATCAGGCAGCAGACTGTGTAGATCCAACTGAAGATTTAAATCTTGTTGATGCTTACTGGTTTTCTTTTCTGTGTTCTCTCTTCATCAGGCCAGTGTGAAGGACTATGAGAGCTTCGTAGATGAGTTGGACTCTCTGAGCCGGTGGCCAGAGGAAGCAGAGGAAGTTCTGAAGGAGTCGGATCCGTCTGGTTCTGAAGATCTCTCCAGTCTGCAGGAACGCATGGAAAAACTCAAGGTAATATCACGGAGTTATTCTCCAAACAACCTACACACTGGAGCACTTTGCTAACTGTGTGTGTGTGTGCGTGTGTGTCTGTAGGCTCATATGCTGAAGCTAAGCCGTCTGTCGCCTGATCTGGAGCATCTGAATGGCCTGGGCTACAGGCTTCCTCTGAACGATCATGAGATGAAACGTCTACAGAACCTGAACAGGCGTTGGGCCTCCACTTCTGCACACACCACCGAGAGATTCAGGTACATCCTCGTGTCTCATCACAGTGTCGTGTTCTTTATTACTCTGCAGTGCAGATGCTCCCATGTCCCATTGTGATACAGCAGCCTAACATCATCTGATGCGCTGGATCATACTCAAAAAGGTTTTACTGCAGTCAATAAATGTGTGTAGTCCTAAAGATTTTATCGTGTGCGTGCAGCAAGCTGCAGGCTGTGGTGCTGCAGAGACAGAGCTTCCTGGAGAAATGTGAGGCATGGCTGGCCTTTCTGACAGAGACGGAGGAGAAACTGGCTGCAGAAATCTCAGGAAACTTCCAGAGCTTGTTGGAGCAGCAAAGAGAGCATGAGGTACCATAAAAAAGAAAGGAAGCAAAGGAAAACTGAATTATTGTAATGCTGTTTAAATATGTTACACTTGTTTGACTACAGGACACTTACATGAACCTTTTAGGACATATGACGTAAACAAAATTTAAAGGCTTATTTCACAAACATCTTGTCGTCTTTTGGGCTTATTATGTCCATTTGACCTCAGCCCATGTTGATGACAACTAACCCACTTTGGTTTAAAAATCCTAGGTTTATGTCAGTAGCCATGAAAGGCCAAACTAGTTGACTAGGTGTCATGTACCCTCATAAACTCAACTTTATTATAGAATGTTTTTAGGTCGTCCCCTATTGATGATCTCACATAAATCCAGCTTATATAAATAAATCTCCTTTAGCTGATTTCTACTGCCAAAGAATAAAGCATTATTTAAACATGGTGTCCCAGCTACCTGCAGGACAAGGAAAACATGATCTTCCTACCGCAGATAAGATTTTTCTGATTAAAGTTTGTTTTTGGGGTTTTTCTTCTCCTATCTATGTTTCTGCAGCACTTCCAGGCTGAGATGTTCAGTCGGCAGCAGATTCTTTATTCAATCATCAATGATGGCCATCAGCTGCTGAATCAGGGTCAGGTTGAAGACAGGTTGGTCTAAAGAGTTTTTAAAAACCTTTTGTTTTGTTTTGCTTTTTTTAATCTTCTTCAGGGACTGAGTGTGTTTTGTGTTTTTGCGCCTGCAGAGATGAGTTTGGACTAAAGTTGGTGCTGCTGAGTGACCAGTGGCAGGGCGTGGTGCGGCGGGCCCAGCAGAGGCGGGGCATAATTGATGGTTTGGTCAGCCAGTGGCAGCGTTACACTGAGCTGGCGGAGAAGCTTAGGCACTGGTTGGAGGAGTTACAGGAGCCCCAGGAGCAGCAGAGAGGGACAGTGACGCTGCAGCAAGTCAGAGGGATACTTGACCACATACAGGTGAAGATCAGAACGAGCGAAAACATTCTGCACCTGTTAAAAGATCTGTCATCATACTCCCACAGGGCTGTATTCCAGGCTGGCGACTACATTTCAGCAGAAAAGTGTAACCGTTTTATATCAAAGTGCAATCTTCACATTACAGCCTGCACGTCGTGCACGGAGATTTATGACTCAAGACAGGAAAATGAATTTGTGAATTGCTTGAAAATGTTTATGATCAATAAGATGCAATCATGCACCCACAGACCAAGCCAAACTCCTGACAATAGGAAAAGATGAGAGAGTTTGTATGTTACTCTCACAAGGGCTTGAAGAGGATCTGATTCGTAGATGCATCCAGTAAATGTCTTCCATCCATTCTCTCTCCACAACACCGCAATGCAATATTACACTCCTCGAATTCATGCTGCATGATAGTGGCACTCAGTTTAATGGAACTTGGCCATGCCAGTACACTGTGCATACATCTTCGCATGCCCAACAGAATAATTTAGCCAGAGAAATGTTCAGAGGAACAAAAAGTCTGCTCACAGTTGACTGTCTGGATGAGTTTGTTAACTGAATTCCCCTCTGCTGCCCCAGTTGAAGGAGCGAGTGCTGCAGAGGCAGCAGGGCAGCTACGTCCTGGCAGTGGAGGCTGGAAGGCAGCTGCTGCTGTCGGCTGATAGCCGGGCTGAAGCCCTGCTGCAGGCAGAGCTCACGGACCTGCAGGAGCGCTGGAGGAGCGCAAGCATCTGTCTGGATGAGAGGAAAAAAGAGTTACTCTCCTTGTTGAAGGTAACGCAAGCTTTCAACAAGTTTATGAAACCTTTAGTGTCTGAATAACGTTATCTGTACTATAACCGATGTCCAGATTTCCCCTAGTGCTTTTTCTGTAGTATATAAGAGTGTGTGTGTGTGTGTGTGTGTGTCTGTGTCTGTGTCTGTGTCTGTGAGTTTCTTTCTTTTTGTGTTCATCATCCAAAGTTATGTGAATGAGAGTACAGCCCAGGAAGGAAAAACTGCTGGGAAAAAAAAAGGAGGGAATGAGAGCGTGAGGGAGTGTAAGAGAGCGAGTGTTGAGAAAATGTGAAAGGGGAGATGCTAGATGTAGCATTTGGAAGGACAGAATCATCCAGAACGGAGATGTTCGATCAAAGAATGAATTAAAAGAAGATGGCTCTTCTTTTCTCTGTCCTTTACCTTTCCTCCTCTGTTTCTCAAAAACCATCTTCATCCCTTTTGGATGGTGTGGTATGAAGGTATTCGACTGCTGTGTCTGAGGAGCATGTCAGTCTCTCTCGCTCTCTGGTTTGTGTAACGTTTGCTTATGAATATGGCTCTGCTCTGCCTGTGTCTGCATACCCCCCCAGTGTTCTGCTTATAATGACTCTACTCAGTCCTGGAAACAAAAGTATAAGAATAATAAAGTACTGAGGTAGAGGGGCAGACGTTACTAACTGTGCTGATGCCGTGGGTAGTAATGCCTATGATGTTACTGAGTAGGGGATCCTGTACAAGTCCTGAAACATTAGAGGGGATGTTGAACCAGGACAATCTGCATGACGGTCCAAGGTGGCATAAAAATAAGATCAGAGGAGAAGACCCTGCTATATTGATGCTCGTTTGGAATGGCTGTGCTTTTTTTTTCTTTTTCTGAACTGTGTGTGTGTGTGTGTGTGTGTGTGTGTGTGTGCGTGCGTGCAGGACTGGGAGCAGTGTGAGAAAGGAATTGCTGCGTCACACGAGAAGCTGAGGGCATTTAAGAGAAAGCTCTCTCTGCCGTTACCCGATCACCATGAGGAGCTGCACAACGAGCAGATCCGCTGCAAGGTACGTTTTAGCATTTCACTGTTTACTGTTGTGCCAGTAAAATTGTTCAAGATTTTATGTGTAGCGTTTTTTTCCAGTCTCCTCTTAAACCATTGTTTCAGAAGGGCTGGATTTGTGTGTGTGATTGGAGAAGATTAGTGCTGTGGTGTGTTTACATTCCCCTCACTTGTGTTTACAGCTGTCCTGCTTCACTGGATGTGTGTGTGTGAGTGTATATGTGTGTATGAGGTTACCCAGGAGAGTGTGTGTGATGTCCTTACGCTCTGAATCTTTTTCCGTCGAGGGGGGGCTGCTGATGTTTCCTGTGGATGATGTATGATGCAGTGGGATGAGGCATAGGACCGTCATCTCTGAATCATCACGCAGCCCGAGAGGAGAAGCGTTTCGTCTGTATTTAGAGCCATAGCAAGCATTTAGATCTAATATCCCCCTTCCACTCTCCCTCAGATTGGCTTCTGAGATGTTTTCTTTAGTTTTATGCTGGAGCAAAGAGCAGAGTGTATCTAACACCTATTTCAGCTGCCACAGATTAACACAGGACAAACTCATCACTCCGTGCAAACTGTATCAGTTTATTAAGGAATCTCCAAATGACTTCATCACTGGCTGACCTGTGTGTGTGTGTGTGTGTGTGTGCATACAGGAGTTAGAGGGCAGTACTGAAGGCTGGGCAGACGATGTGGCTGGACTGTGTGTGCTGAGAGACGGTCTCTCTAGCAGCCTCAGCTCTGATGACCTCACGGTGCTGCAGGAGAGGTTAGAACTGCTGCAGAGACAGTGGGAGGAGACCTGCCACCAGGTACTCACACACTCGGCATTAACAGCGACTGTAGTGAGATAGCTAGGAGGATGTCCAATACAAGGTTTTGTACCCAGATATGTGACTTCCCTTCTAGAAGTGGCACATGGGACAAAAACAAAAGAAGATATTTTTGGGATCGCAGATAAAATCAAGAAAACATTGATAGCAAAAGAGAAATAAAAGTAAGATTCTAAACATAGTTAAATCACAGGGATGGAAATACATTACAAATGCTTTCAAAAGTGGTTTATGGGTCGTTTATTTTATATTTGGTGTTTTAATCTGAGAAAAAAAATTGATGGGTGTGCTCTTTTCATCCAATTTGATGGACGTTGATCTTGTCTCCACGCGCTGCTGAAACGAGCCTCTGCTTTGTGTTTGTGCGAAGCTGGCTCTGCGTCGGCAGCAGGTGAGCGAGAAGCTGAACGAGTGGGCTGTGTTCAACGAGAAGAACAAGGAGCTGTGTGAGTGGCTCACAAACATGGAGAGCAAAGTCTCGCAGAATGGAGACATCACCATCGAAGAAATGATCGAGAAACTCAAAAAGGTAGTACTTTGCATGTTACTCTTGTATTAACCTCTGAGGCTCCATCAGGTCTCAAGTTAGTACAGTTTGTGTTTTTTAAAGTAGTTTTTATTGGTGATTTCTATTAATGATAAAAGACCCTTTTGCCCTTACGACCCTTATGAAAAACTAAGCCTGTGTGTGTGTGTGTGTGTGTCCCAGGACTATCAGGAGGAGATTTCTGTGGCAAAGGAGAACAAGCAGCAGTTGGAACAGATGGGGGAGAGACTGGCCCAGTCCAGTCACGAGAGCAAAGCAGCAGAGATTCAGTACAAACTCAGCAAAGTCAACGAGCGCTGGCAGCATCTGCTCGACCTCATCGCAGCCAGGTGAGTCCAGTTCCTGACACACTGCATCTGCACAACTGGGACCGATCAGTTCTGGCAGATACGCATCTTTAACATGTTGTTAACGTAGTGTGCAGTTCGAGCATTTATTCAATCCACAATGGAAATGATGATAAACAACCGGTCCCGTGAAAAACTTTCTCCCATCAATCATTCTCTCTCCTTCTAAAAGCAAGTGCAGAGACCCCAAAGAGTAAATCAGAGCCATCCATTTTTATTCAAATATAGTCGCTAATAGAATGTGGAACACTGTTGCAGCCGCACACCAGCTTAGTCACCAAGCTCATGTAAAAAGTGTTGACTGGAGAGAGAAACGCCCTCCAGCACCATCCAACAGAACCTACAACTCTCAGACTACATCAGGGCCTGAACTCCATCACGCTCTTGTGGCTCAATACGCGCAGATTTGCCATTTCTTCTATAAAGTCTTACCAGAAAAGAAGAGGCTGTTGCTGCCACTGTTTTTTTCGAACGAACAGGTGTCTACAGACTTTTGGCAATCTGTAGTTTCAAATACTTGAATATTGAAGCAACTCGGAGAACAAGATATGTTTAAAGCTTAAGGAATATACAAAGGAGAACATTCAGTATCAGTATCTACAATATAGAACATGCACAGATCATCCTACACACACACACACACACACACACACACACACACTCACATTCCCTCTCACATTGACATTACTGTTCTCTGGCCAGCATGTGCTAATGACTGTAGTTTTATTTTAGCTGCAGCAGGACTTGTCACTCTCAGCCACAGCTTACTGCCACATGCCTTCTGAAGAGCAGTTGTCACTTACATACCACACACACACACACACTCCCGCACAGCAGTAGAGGCTAGAGAAAGTCCAGACCGTCCAGACAGAAGAGAAGCTGAAGAAACTTGAAAGGCTTTTTTGTTTTTCTGGCTCGTTTGATTGGGAACCACGAGGCTTATCCCCCATGGTGCTGGATCTGGGCTCAGATAATATGGCACAAAGCCCAACCCAAGACTCGGACCTGCCTGAGTGCGACTGCGACGTTACCAGGCATGACTTTTATAACTTTTATGACATGCTTTTATCATTTCATGGCATGCACGGTAGTTTAGCAGTGGTAAGAGCTTTATGACTTTGGGGCTGTTCTGCTTCCTCTTGTAAGAACCACAAAGGAGATCATGACTTCACCAGGTGATCCGGTTCATTAGCTTCATGGCTCTTGTTCCTCTTTTAGGCTTTTGTGAACGACTCTTGATTCTTGACTGAAATTAGGTTTTTTAAGCAGCTTGTTACATCTAAATACCACAGTGCACTTTTTTTTTTTTCCTTCAACAGAAAAATGGACTTTATGGAGAAATAGCCACGCTTGCTTTATTTAGCTGTGTCTCAGTGCTTGCTTTGATTCATTATGAATCTAGGAATGTGCTTTTACCACACTCGTGTCATTTCTCTGTGCTTATCAAGGCCACATGAGGGTACTTTACATTTCAACCTTTATCTTGTTTGCTTTATGCCACCATTGGCATTTACTGCTACAAGTTGCAGCGTTGCCTTTTCTGGACAAAATGCAATCTTGAATGTTTTGCAGCTGTTAAAAAGATGGAGATTTGATATGAGGGCATATCTGGAATGGCTATGGTGGTATGTATGTGTAGAAGTAGGACTGCAAGCTGCACACAGGGCTGTACTCTCAGTATGTCTTTATTCGATTCAGGACTGAGGTGGGATCAACTGTCTGGTTCCTTTATTCCTTTATAAACAATAGCTGTTGTGTTTTTTAGCTGCTTTGTTAATGTATGTTGCACGGGGGGTTGGAGACGGTGGCACTGATAAAGTCAGGAGGCGGAGCTGGCGGTGTCGGAGTTAAAGATGCTGAGATTTTCATTGGGTGTGACAAGGATGGACAGGATTAGAAACGAGTATATTAGAGGGACAGCTCAGGTTGGACATTTAAATTTGGAGACAGATTTAAAGAAGTGAGGTTGCATTGGTTTGGACATGTCCAGAGGAGAGACGAGGTTTATATTGGGAGGAGGATGTTCTCGATGGAGCTGCCTGGAAAGAGGAGAAGAGGAAGACCAAAGAGGAGGTTTATGGATGTGATGAGAGAGGACATGCAGGTGGTCGGTTCGAGGGAGATGCAGAAGACCGGAAGAAATGGAAACGGATGATCCGCTGTGGCGACCCCTAAACAGGAGGAGGTGAAAGAAGAAGAAGAAGAAGAAGTTGTTAATGATATAAAGCAGACACTGTACAACACGTATGTGGTTTTACAAAGCAGCCATCTACAGAATGGCATCTTTTCATCTACTCCTCCACTACGGTTAATAATCAGGATGATCTGCCGAGAATGGAATCACCTCTTCACTGACCACTGTTCTCTTATTGCCTGAGAACTGGAGGTTTCTCCTGCTGTTGACTATCATGAAACAACCATCATACAGAAGTCTCCGATTACAAACAGTGAACCCTCAGCATATTGTCCATCTCTTACACATTCTCCCACTTTGTTTCTCTCTCTCTCTAGGGTGAAGAAGCTGAGGGAGACTCTGGTGGCGGTGCAGCAGTTGGATAAGAATATGAGCAGTCTGCGCTCCTGGTTGGCTCACATTGAGACCGAGCTGTCTCGACCCATAGTGTACGAGACCTGCGACACAAACGAGATCCAGAAGAAACTCAACCAGCAGCAGGTAATGCATCCACACGCAGACACAAGAAATGAGCCCAGAGGACTCTAATGGGAGAAAAGTTTAATGGTTTGAGCAGCTGGACCGTACAGGAGGAACCCTGTAGACACACCCTACTTGGCATGGAAGCAGAACATGCACACAGAACCTGGTGTGTAAAATGTGTGTGATCGGAGATATGACGGGAAAGCCTGACGTGCTGCTGCAGACAAAATAAGAACTGAGGAGTCTGTCATATCCACTGACCTACTTACTGCTCCTGCATGATTCTTATCCATCCGTCACGCACCAGCTGCCTGCACGTGTCCTGTGTTTAGCATGAAACATCAATCCAGACACACCGCATTAATGATCACCTCTCAGGGCCTCCGGTACCTCAGTGAACAGAGCTGTGATAGAACAAAACGTCATCAGAACCTTAAAAACGTTTTGTTTCGAAAGGCCCGTCCTTAAGGGGCTGGAATTTGGAAGTGAATTTCCCTACAACATTCACTTTTATCACTATAATAAATGTGATTTCAGTTCATGAATTTGCTATAATAATGTAATATTGTTTTAATTTCATATCTGTCTAGAATCAGTCCCTGGTGGTCTGAGAACGGTTTATACTAATAAAGACTCGCGTGTTTCCGTGCAGGATTTGCAGAGGGACATCGAGAAGCACAGCACAGGCGTGGCGTCTGTGCTGAACTTGTGTGAGGTTCTCCTGCACGACTGTGACGCCTGCGCCACGGAGAAAGAGTGCACCTCCATACAGCAGGCCACGCGCAGCCTGGACCGCCGCTGGAGGAACATCTGTGCTGTGGCCATGGAGCGGAGGCTCAAGTTAGTAGCCAAGAGAGACCAAGGGGTGTAAAATGCAACAATGCATCACCATACTTGTTTTTACATTTTTTTATTGATTGCAATTTGATTGTGTGCAAAGGATTGAGGAGACCTGGAGACTGTGGCAGAAGTTTCTGGAGGATTATTCACGCTTTGAGGACTGGTTGAAAGCTTCTGAGAGGACGGCAGCTCTGCCCAACTCTTCTGGGGTTTTATACACCGTCGCCAAAGAAGAGCTCAAGAAATTTGAGGTAAAAAAAAAAATTATTCCCTTTGAATTTTCTTTGCTATTTTAAATTGTGAACTATTTTGATGAACACCAAATCTGTTCGGCTCCGTGTGATTCAAAACAGTGAACTGAGAAAGAAATGCTGGTCATGCTGTAAAACTGCAGTGAACTGTGGACATCGAGGCGCGTGTAGAGAGTGAGCAGCTCTGCAGAGCAACAGATCAAGTAACGGCCTCTAGACCGAATCTCCCGCTCGGTATCGGGTGGTGGCTATTTGCACGTTTCACAGATCCCGTCCAGCCGACACAGAGTCAGTGGAGTCGGTCCTGCATGCCTCTACTGCAGAGTCAACCAAAACACATGCCCACACGCTTGGCTCACCGGAGTTTATGCTAATGTGCATTTGTGGGGTCAGAACAATCCCCCTCCAAAACCAGATTCCCCCACTTATACACACGAAACAGATAGCATAAATATATATGTTCATCACACATATTTGAAGTAGAAAGTGGCTCATGAGTTTTGAAATAATATATAAAACATTTTTTGAAGTGTTAAAAAAATAAATAGGACATTTCTATTAAAATAAGCAGGTTTTCCCTTTAAATCTGCTTAAATCAAGGGCATGCTGTTTTACCAAGGGTGTTCAAACTTTCACACGTGGCTGTAGATAAGTTTCCGTCAGTAATAGTGTTATTAGTAGCTGTAGAGACGGTAGTAGTGGAAACAGGATGGAACGAATGAATAAATATTGCACTACAACACAGAAGAATCGGAGTGGAAGTGAATTTAAAGGTTTTGGATTCGGCCGGGTGTGACTTTGCTGGTGTCGTCCGGCAGGCGTTCCAGAGGCAGGTACAGGAGTGTTTGACTCAGCTGGAGCTGATCAACAAGCAGTACCGACGTCTGGCCCGAGAGAACCGTACAGACTCCTCCTGCCGACTACGCCAAATGGTACATGATGGGAACCAGCGCTGGGACACCCTGCAGAGGAGGGTCGGTGCCATCCTGCGAAGACTGAAGGTAACTGTGGACACCTTCCATCAACTTGAGTTTTCACTTGATCTCAAATAAGTGTGAACAGCAGTGTAACAGAAGTGAGAACTGGAATCCAGCCTCATATATTTGTTCCTGTGCAGCACTTCATTAGCCAGAGAGAGGAGTTTGAGACCGCCAGGGACAGCATTCTGGTGTGGTTGACTGAGATGGACCTCCAGCTTACCAACATAGAGCACTTCTCAGAGTGTGACGTCCAGGCCAAGATCAAACAGCTGAAGGTGAGTGAGGTTTGTGTATCTCAGCCTCATGTAGATGCAGCACTTTATTTCTGAAAGTAAAGAAAAACGTGAAAGTGGCAACCCTTGTCATTGCGAGGTCACAGCACAGCACACAGTGAACCACAATGAAATTGGACCTCTGCATTTAACCCGTGCAGCAGTGGGCAGCTATTGAAAGCACCCGGGGAGCAGTGACGGGGACGGTACCTTGCTCAGGGGTACCTCAGGGCAACCTACTGGTGAGGGAATCGAACCCACAATCTTCCGATGCAGGGGAAACTCCCTCACCACTAGACCACCGCTGCCCTTCATTTCTGATGAAGGATCTAAAGTTTGAGAAGACCAGGCCAAAGTTTCTCTTCCCACATTTGGCAGTCCAATGAATTTCTTTTCTGCCTTTTCCTTTTTCACCACTTTTCCAGGAAACTTTGTGTAATTAGAGAATTCCTCACAAACGCTTGCGTGTCTGATTACAAACTAATTGTCACAGCAGTGTTTAGTGTGAAGCCTTTACAGCTGTGAAGAGGCTGTAACTGCAAAGGGGGACACATTGCGCTTGTTGTTTATCAGCATGTGATGGGAGTGTGTTGGGTTTGGTGTTTCCAGGCGTTCCAGCAGGAGATCGAACTGAACACTGGGAAGATTGGCAGTGTTTTCAGCCAAGGTGAAGCTCTGATGGAGAAGAGTGAGCCTCTAGACGCTGCTGTTATCGAGGAGGAGCTGGATGAGCTGCAGAGGTACTGCAGGGAGGTGTTTGGCCGTGTGGAACGCTACTACAGAAAACTCACACGCCTGCCGGTGAGACACACACACACACACACGCTGATATGTTAGCTGAAGCTGGTATTGGAATCAACTAAGCATATTCTGATCAAGGTTGCTGCAGACTAATGCAGTTGAGCAGACTTTCAGAAGTCTTGACGCATTGCAGACGGGAACATATTAAAGGAAAAAGTGTTAAACTGAAGAAACTTATTTTTACATATTTGAGTTTTTATTGACTATTTGGGCAAAATAAGTTCCAATAAATGATTTCTTTTTAATTGCTGAGTTTTATCTGTTTGAGGATTCGATTTTTAATAGTTTAAATTATTTTTGGGGACGAGTAAATGTAAAGAATTTTAAAATAAGTAAAGCTGTTTGTTAAAAAATCAAATGTAGTTTAGCATGTTAAAAATGAGGCTGTGACCTTAAACTGGTGGTATACCAGCAGTGCATTCATTTCTGTTTTTTTTTTTTCGTTCTCAGTTGGTGGATGATGAGTGTGATGGTTCGGATCGAGAGTTTGATCTGGAGGGTTCTGGCGACCTCTCTGACCTCCAGTGGGAAGACGGCAATTCGGAACCCTGCAGCAACAGCAGGATGCCCTCAATGACCACAGCAGGCCCTCGTGTTAACGGCTCAGGCCGGGACACCCCTGGCAGTGTGGACTCCATCCCCCTTGAATGGGACCATGACTATGACCTTGAGCCCATGAGTCACACAATCTCATCCGAAAAGAGCAGGCGAGATGGAGACGAGGATGAAGAAATCCTCTGCACTACTGCTGCAGCTCTGACAGGTGTGTGTGTGTGTGTGTGTGTGTGTGTGTGTGTGTGTGTGTGTGTGTGTGTGTGTGTGTGTGTGTGTGTGTGTGTGTGTGTGTGTCCTAGTATAAACATATCATCATTTGTCTTCAGTCGGTCTTTAAAAAGTTGCTGTGTTTTTTTTTTTTGTTGTTGTATATCTTTCTCTTGACAGACATAGTGATTCCTGAGAGCCCTGAGGCTTATATAAAACTGACAGAAAACACACTGAGGTCTTCCTCTGGTAGGCAACTGGTTAGGGCATGCTTAATTAATGTCACTCACCCCAGCATGCCGGTGTGCACTGCCAATGACCACAACCCACAATCTGCCCTACAGCGTTATGCTGCATCACCCAAAGCAGACACGTGTTCGCGTTAATTTGCTTCTTTGCTGTCAATTTTTTTTTCATGTGGACCGCAAGCTTTTTCAGATCTTAAGAAAAACAGTAGTTTGAAACAGTTGCATGTCACATTTGGAGTAACACGGATGAAGCTGTTGCATGATAGAGGCATCGATTTCTAAGCATGTATCACGATGCACACTTTTCTTTCATTCACGGTTTGCTTTTCAGGTGTGACTCCTCTCTTTAGCTCGTGCACTGAACCCTTTTCGTTTTGATATATGGTTTGCTCTTTATGAAAATGTGCTTTTGTCAAATGTTTTACACTTACATTACCTTTACAGAAGCTCGGAATCACCTTTTTTATAAATATACACATGTACAGGGTTGCCTGTACATGTGTAAAGTGATTTTCATTTTTAGAATTCAGTTATGAAATTACATTAGATTACAGAACTCATTTCATTTTTGGAAAATCTAAAAAGGAGATCCATGATAAAGAACTAAGCTTTAAATGACCTGACAGTGAGCAAAAGCTGTAGAATCGTCTTCTTCTTCTTATTATTATTATTATTATTATTATTAATAATTCCTATTATTTCTTTGAAAGGTCACAGTAAAATCCTAGAGCGCGAGTGTATCTGATGATTAGTGTATTATCATTAAAGTAAGCACCTGTTCTCTCAAACGGTCCCAAACAAGAACCTTACAGTATTTCGGGTGATTACACTGTACAGGTCATTAATGAAAAAAGACAGATATATAGAACAACTGATTCCCAGCTTCAGACTCGAGTATCCTTTTTGTTTTTGAGTAACATTGGAGATAATGTTTCTGCACATGTGACCTGGAAGATGCAATTTGATTCAGATCCTGCAAACGTGGAAGCAGAAGATTGACTGTCCATATGCTTTAAGCTCCGTTTGCAACTATCCAGTGTATTTTTATGTTCTGCTCTCTGAATACACTCAACTTATACATTACCTCTTCACACTACCCTACTACAGGTGAGATGGCTCGAAATTTACTGGACTGCCACAGTCACAACACCTCGTACGTGGGATATGTAAGTAGAGTTACTACTGTAACGCTTCAGTCCCAGGCTAGTTGAGTGGAATGTCTAGAATGAAGTGTTAAAACAATCAAAACATGAGTGAAACTTCAAAGTCTTCTTACTGTATGATCAGAATAGATTCATAATGGAAGTGCTTTGAGTGCTGCATTAATGGACATTGTTGCAGTTTAACAATCTCTCTCTATAATGCGTTGTGTAGAAGCGGTTGATGGAGGATTGCCGGGGCAGTATGGATGCTGTGAAGAGAGCGGAGGGAGAGCTGGAGGAGGATGACAATGATGCGTCAGGACTCGGAAACCCAGAAAACACAGAGGCACAAAATGCAGGTGAGAGTCGAGTACATCTGAACACGAACCAGGTTAGACAACAACACAGAAGAAAAATCAAGGGTTTATTCAGATTCTAACACAAATCAGCCAAAACATCAAACCCACCTCCCTTTAGTTGCTGACTGTCCTTGAGTCCCACACGGACTCAGCGTGACAGAACAGGTCACTTTCTACCATTGCTCCATGGATCAGTCCTGATGTTCATGTGCCAGCTGTGGCTGCTTTTAGGACTGGATTGGTGTCAGCATAGGCAGAGACTGGTCCATAACTGCGTAGCCCCACGTGCAGCAAGCTGTGATGTGATGTATTCTGATGGCTTTCTGTCATTGCGAGCATGAATGAATGTAATGACCCCCATCCGAGTTAGACAGAATCTACTTATTGTCCATATTTCTTGCTTGAAACATCTGGAACCGACTCAGTTGACTCACTGATTCATCTGGTGTTCAATCTATCCCACTCGTTGGAAAGCCCTTTGGTATTCACCTCACACTGAGCTTAATGCTGGGTTTAACGTTGGGGCTGATCAGTTTATACACCATGGAGACACAAAGCCCAAGTTACACTCTACTAAACATCCATATGCAACAGATGCAAAACACCAGTAAGGTAGATACATCTTTCTTCACAGCACAGAAACACTAAGCACATTTGATTACTTTCTTTAGTTCTTTTATACTTTTTTTTTTTTTTTTACACATTTAAAAATAAGAGTGCGCAGTGCAGTTTCTTTAGAAATGCATAACTGATTGTACACGGATTGTTCCTTGTTTGATTTGTGGGAGCTTTCTCTGGCAACATGAATCGACTTGGCCAGTCATTGTTGTGTCTGGCACCGAAGCTGCACCATCCAACACCACGGATTTGTGTCTCACCAATCTGTGTTCGTTCCACAAACGTGAATAGAGTTTTTAATCTGCGTACGTAAACAACACGGCGAGCATTGAACGAAGTGGCAGCGTATTTAAAAACGTATGTTTGAGCTGAAAAGATGGTCTTATACTGATCTATTTAACCGCCTGCCCTGCAGGTGTAATTGAGCGCTGGGAGCTGATCCAGGCTGGGTCGCAGCACAGACGGAGAGAAGACCTGTTGTTATGGCAACAGCTCACCTCTGACCTGGAGGCTACGGAGGCATGGCTTAGCCAGATAGAGAAGAAGCTGGAAGAGCTGAGGGAGAAAAACATAAGCACAGATATTCACACCATCGAGCAGAAGATCCGAAAACTGAAGGTATGCGGGTGCATGTGTGTAATTCAGGTAAAGTAAACTGTACAGTCTGTGAGGCGTCTGCTCACTGCAGAGGGTGTTTGTAAGATGAGTCCCGTGACACTCTGAGGGAGAAAATGCTTGGCACTGATGTCCGCCTCCTACAAATAAACTAGTCTAAAAACAGGGCTGACCTACATGCACAAACCCACTTAGTGTATCAGTGGTCAGCAGGTTTATCTACGCTTACATACAATAACACTCTTTCAGTTCAGCTTTAATAGCACATGGAACATAGACACAAAACAAATTTCAAATTATTTACATGTATACGTGGGGTGGTGGTGGTAGGACACTCGCCCACAGACCAAGAGATCACGAGTTCGAATCCCACCTCCAGCACTACCATCATTGGGCTCCTGAGCGAGACCCTTAACCCCGAGCTGCTCGGGGGGGACCGTCCCTGTAGTTAAGGAATGTAAGTCGCTCCGGATAAGAGCATCAGCTAAATGCTGTAAATGTAGACGTATACCTAGATATTGATATATGGTTTCAAACCAATGTTATTGTAAAGTAATACTTAATCTAACAAGTTTATATTTGCATTAGGAGGGGGCACGAGGCTGACTTTCAAGGACCAAAATAGAAATCGGAAAGCATGTTTGAAAAAGTATGCAGTAACGCTGTATCAGAGCTCATTTCATTGCTTCTTGAGCTTAAGCGGCGTTTGGAACGGCACACGAAAACAAGCAATTGAGAAACTTCTGCTGTGAGTCAGGTACCTTTTTTAGCAGCCTCCTGAAGAGGCTGAAGTCCACTTCCTGTTGTACCACCATTAGAATGTAACTGCATCATTTAAGGTGGAACAGAAGCTGGTGAAAAAGAAACTTCAGCTTGCTAGTTAACTAGCTGTTTGTGTCTGGAAATGGAAACTTCTATCACATCCACTTGTTGTCCGTGCCCCTTTCATCACAACTAAACACAAAGGAATATTAAGAATGAAAAGTGCTGTATTTCAGGGTCTCCATTGGCTTACTGTATTTTTTGTGATTCATTGCTGTGTGTAAATGAGATTTAATTAAATCCAGGATTGGCTTTCCAGACGACAGATTTCACAATTCCTGATAAATCAATAAGTGGTCATCGTCCTAATTTTCCCAACTAAACCTCAAATTTCCAAACTCTTGGTTGTCAACAGGAGCTGCAGAGGGCAGTGGATGCCCATAAGTCTAAAGTCCTGTCCATCAACTTGAGTAGCGTTGGGCTCCTCCAATCAGACACAGAGGAGAACCAGCATCTGAGAGAGAGGCTGAAGGAGCTGAACTCGCGCTGGGATCAACTGGGCAGGTCTCTGCAGCAGTGGAGAGGAGCACTTCAGGAGGCACTTATGCAGTGCCAGGTGTGTAAATCGGAGAACATGAGTAAAAATAAAATAGAAAATAAAATGAACTTTTACTTTCCTGTCATTCATTAAACTGGCACACATTTCTCTTGGTGTACTTTACTCTCACACCATAATTTATACCTGCAGGAGTTCCATGAGCTGAGTCACGGTCTTCTGCTCTGGCTGGAGAACATTGACCGCAGGAGGAATGAAATCATTCCCATCTCGACAGGACTGGAGCGTCACACACTCCGAGCTCATTACAGAGCACTTCAGGTGCTTCTTTCCAACCCGGTGCTTTAAAAACCACTCACTGTTCCTCACCATTCATTAAGAAACAGTTTAGTGCATGAACATCGGGATCAAATTAAAGCGACTCATCAGTTTACTCAGGACAGGCAGTGTGACCAGGTCTTATTTAGCAGTAAGTGAAGTGTCTTCCCTCTGTCTGTCTGCAGCACATCCAGCAGGAGCTTGTGGATTCTGGGCAGAGGGTCAGCGTTCTGCAGGAGCTCTCTGTGCAGCTGCTGGTCCAGGCGCAGGGCAGCGAGTGCTTGGAGGCCCAGGAGAGAGTTCATGTCATCGGGAACCGTCTCCGCCTGCTCCTCAAGGCTGTGGCCTCCGATCTGCAGCTGGTGGAGCAAGAGCTCCAGGCTTTTGGAGATGATCAGGTTAGTGTTTTAAGGATCTTTATGTAGAACGGTGCCCTGCTTTGTAAGCTGGTGTCCGCTCAGTAAGAAAGATCACTTAAGGCCAGTTGAACTGAATATTGAAGGACATTAGGGTACAATAAGGTATGGTAGAAGATGCGCAGATACAACAAGCTATAAGAAATCATTTACACACATTTAATTTAGTAATTAAGACGGAGCGACTCACGTTTTACTTTGATATTATTGTATGGAACTACTACATTTACATTTACGGCATTTAGCAGAAGCTCTTATCCAGAGCGACTTCCATGTCCTAATTACAGGGACAGTCCCCCTGGAGCAACTCAGGGTTAAGGGTCTTGCTCAGGGACCCAGTGGTGGTAGTGCCAGAGGTGGGATTCGAACCTGGGACCTCTTGAGCCATTGGTCCATTGGCAAGTATCCTACCTCTAGGCTACCACCACCCTGCTACTAAGATAACTAGGAGCAATTTTCTGGAACAGTTTCTCACAGTAGATGTAAAAACTCGAGATTTTACCCGAACAATGACTTATTTCCAAACAATCCCCACCTTCAGTTTTCCAGTTTATGGAGAAATCCTAATCATCCGAAATCATCCAAAATCTCCTCGTATATTAAAGATTGTTTAGAGATTTTTGTGCAAATAGAAAAGTGTAGGTTACATAAATTGCAGAAGAGCTAAAACCGACTTTAAGATGAATATATGGCATGAAACTTTGCTATCATATATTTTCTCTTGCATGACAAACCATTTGTTTTATCATTTCACATTGTATGTGTACGTAATATTCACAATCCATTTTTACTGAACTGCTGTATTTTATTTTATGTTCTTCGTGATTGTATAAAAGCAGGCCATGCGTCACGGCGAATATTATTACATTGAGGAGTTTTCTCCAGTTTCTGCTGTAAAAACACCCTGACGCTTGGTTAAAACCATTTTTTTTTTACTTTAACGAAAACATGACTTTGAGTATAACTTCAGAACATCACCGCGATGCCGCAGGGGTTATCATCAAATAATACTTTTGTTAAAAATGCTCTAAAATCACTCAAATATATATTTCAGCGCTTAACCTAAACTCTTTATTCCCAGGATCTGTGTGTTTGGTCTGCTGTTGATGATGTTGACACATCTGGATCGGCCAGTCCTGTGTCCGTGGTCAGCGTGCCTGTTCACCATCATCCGGTAAGGAATCTCTTCTCCAGTTAAACAGACTGGTAATGGCATGCAGTCCGCACCCTGCTGTGGACAGACTGTACAGCTAGAGTGGGAATTATCTGGCATTTTCGACCAAGTGTGAACAATCTTACCTGCTTAATTATGAAACGATTTAAGTCCGAGAAATGTTCCTCATGCATGTGCAGTGAAATTAACGAGAGAACTTGGGCTTTAATGAAAAATGTAAGCAATCAGTTCAAATTTGGTCCCAGTCTGCAGCGCTGATAAAGCACGGACGTTTTATATTTGTTTGTCCCTGAGAAATATTTTGGTTTGCGTTAGCTTTTTCTGTTTGTGACCATCGCAAGATGACATAGTGAGGGAAATACACAAGAAATACTGGCTTTACACTTCAGACGCGCCCTTAATATGAACTCTGCATCCCTGGCATTCCGAGCGGTGCCTTGCAGAAACGAACGTCTGCTCTGGAAAGCCAGGTTTCTTGCTTTATGCAAAATCCTTTTTGTCATCCTGCCTGACTTCTTTTGCTGCTGCCTTTGTTTTCATTGTTATCAATGATTGATGGCCTGGCTATATGTCTCTGCTTGTGACCACAAGCTTTGTTTTTATTTGCTTGGACTGAAACATTCTTTCTTTCTTTTACCCCCTCCCTCCTTTTTGCTCATTGCACAACAGCTACGAGGCAAATGTATTGTGTCAGAAGCAGGATCCTCAGCCGGCCTCCCACGCCGCAGGTACCTCTCTACTGGACTCTAGAACGATGGGGGGATGATGGACTGAAGGCCAGTCACAGAAACTGATAATGACTTTGGTAGTTTCGGGGTAGCTTCACTTACACTGGAAGGGAGTCGTTACTGTGTAAAGGGGATTTTAGAGCTCCTTATTGTTTAAAAACTACAGCACTAAGGTGCCGAGAGGGATGAACGTCATTTGATGTGTTAGTGCAGGAAAATCCCTAAGCAGCCGCATCCCTCCAGTGGCAAAAAGCAGAAGCCCTTTTAGCTCCATCATCTCTCTAATCTGGAATCCACAAGCTTGTATTGGAAAAGATGTTTAACCGGGAAATATTTAGTTTCTGTTCTTTTTTCATCGTTTTGCAGCTTGGTTGTTTTATCCAAACAGTGCTCAGTGGACACTTTCCTTTCAGAGCCTCATATTAACCATTTAATCTTTGAGTGTGAATCTTTAGGTCCATTTTAAATGACATTGTGTCGATGTTTTCCATGAAAATCAGAACACAACCTCTATATAGAACACACTCCTGCACATTTTTCTAATGCATGTCTTTTTTTTTTTTTTTTTGCATTTATAATCAAACAAAAAATGTGGCCTTTCCAAAGGCTATTGTTTTTTGCTTTATGTGGGTGGGTTTTTTTTTTTTTTTTTTTTTTCCCTCCCTATATGTGAAAATTAATTGTTACTAAACACTAAAAACTGCAGAGAGGTCCATTTTAAAGTGTGTTACTGTGATAGGTTTTTTTTTGTTTTGTTTTTTTTTCCCAACAAATCAGATGCAATTATATAAAATGCTTCAACAAAGGATCATATTTGGCTTCAGAATGTGCAGAAGGTATGACTGAGTGTAATTACTGAAGGATAACTTCTGTTAAACCGTTCTGCTTGACTGGTAACATTCATTTTGATGAAGCTACGAGCTGATGGAGAAAGTGGACCATCAGGTACTCTTTAATGAAATAATCAGAGCTCTTCCTGTATCTGGACAGAGGAACAGCGTGTCCTTTTCACTCGTAGCTTAACTCTGGGAAAGAGAATTGTTAGCGTTCCACAGTCTGGCTGGAGCTGGCCATGACATTGAACTTTCACATAGTGGACAGTGCAGCCCCCTCATCTGCCTCTCCTCAAGAGTCCGTTGTTTTATAAAAAAAAATAAATAAATCAGAGAAGGTCTAGTACATGCTTTATAAAGATTTCGTTTGAAGAGAAATGTGTGGAAATTTTTGCAGTAAATATGCTTCATTTGTGCTTTGTTTTGTTCATTTTCACACTCATAACTGCAGAACTTTGCAAGGTTCATTAGCTTAAGATTTAGTAACGGAATTAAAAAATAAGAAGAACACTTGGATATTGTCTGTAATGTGGTTCTGAAGGTGTGCTCTGGTTATGGTTCTCTGTTCTTTCAGGTCGCCAGGGGGTTCTGCCTGCGCTTCCTCTCGCTCTGGTTCGTCCGGGCCTCGAGATGGCGCTGCTGCAGGCCGCTGCCAGCCCTTCCTGCTGCGAGTACTCCGAGCTGCCCTGCCCCTGCAGCTCCTGCTGCTGCTCATTGTGGGCTTGGCCTGTCTGGTGCCCATGACTGAGGAGGACTACAGCTGTGCCCACGCCAACAACTTTGCCCGCTCGTTCCATCCCATGCTTCGTTACACCAATGGTCCTCCACCCATTTGAGCCAGCCGTTACCTTCAATTTCTGACCTTTTTTTTTTTCTTTTTTTTTTTCAGGACCTAGCAAAATATTCAGCTGAATACAATGACTGTTAGCCAAAGTTGATTTATTATTGTACAGTTAAAAACCGCTGCTATTTTCATTTATTATTATTTCATTATTAATTTATTGATTACAATCAAAATAAAATGAGGACCTCCTAATACTCGGTCTGAACTGTAGGAAAAAATCAGCAACGGCTGAGTAGTACTTATCCCCCCCCATCCCTCATGAATCAGGGGACATTGAAGAATGAACTTTGAGATTTGCTACAGCACTGACTTTCTCGTTTTAAGGTACTGCACTTATACCGTCCAAAATATGGCAAAGGTTGTTTGCTTAGTCTGAGAAAATGTTTTTTTATTATTTAAGACAAGGAAAGCTATAAAAACCCTACTTAATGTTTTTTTTTTTTTTTTTGGTAAGGCAATTGGAAAAGCCATTTTTATTTTTTTACTTTTTCATGGCATGCGGTTAATGTATTATGGTTTTAAAACACGCCAATCATTAACGGTGTTGCTGGTCTGTAAGAGTTTTTTAGGCAACTTTCACTGACTGAGTAGATCACTAGGTTGTTAAAATGTATAAAGACATGAATGATGAAATTCACCTCTTATTTATGTATGTACAGTTTGCTAATGCTAACCGTTAAAAGATGTCTCTTCATTTAATATATACTAAATATTATTCTGGGTCAGTCTTTTTTTTTATTTTTTATTTTTTATTTTGTGCGAGCTAATGAACCAATTTGTTTGTTAAAAACATGTATGTTCACTGTCTTTACTTAGGACCTATAAAACCATCAGATCAGATTTTGCCCAACGTAATCACTTCCATTGGCAGAATTTTTTTGTGTGTGTTTAGGAAATTATCCACATCGATCGGTTAACCAGAGGAGCACCCGGTCTTGAAGCTGATGCTCTTTGGATTTTGTCTTTCGACTGAATGAATTTCCATGAGAAGAGTAGCTCTGGAAATCAATGCCTTAAATACCAAAATGAATGTGCAGGTAGACTGACAGGTAAACTCCTTTAGTATTCCTTTACTGAGTGAAGGACAATATACAGGGCAACTCTACACACATTTTAAGCTCACGTTTATAGCTGTTTTCAGGAAGAATAGCACAGCAGTGAGAATAAAACAAGCACTGTGACATTGCAATCAAAGTAGCATGATGCCAAGGTCATCCGATTCATTTTCTCTATAAATCTTCAGTTGAAAGCTGTGAAATTGTTATTGGTCACTGAATTTGCTCCTTTTCTACATCTGAGCCACAAAAACAGGAATTAATAAAGCTTAGCTTTGAGTAGTTGCATTTTCCACTGTACAGTTTTTTAGTCCGTGAGTAATTTACATCAACTTGCAGATTTATTTTCTACGGTCTGCTAGTCCAGTTGGTTCTAGGACCATGTTGCATCAACACGGCCCTGCTGAAGGAGATATCTGAAGGATAATCGAGCTTCCTCCTCGACTGGGGAGCACTTAAATTAGTTGATTAGCAAAAGTTCCCCTGTAAGGAAACAAGGAACTGGCCTTGTAGGACGTCCTTCCCACTATAAGGGACGAGATTGAAGCCCTTTGCGCATCTGGACGGATCTGCTTCCAGCCAGTCATCAGCTCAAACATCACTTCAAACATCTTAGGACTGATGCTGTTGGCCTGATAAAGTCCAGACTTGTATGACTCCAGCAAAGGTCCTTCGCAGAGCTACAGCAAGATTGACGTTTGTGGACTCAGGGTCCATGACTTCGATCAGGATGTGCCGGATTTGGTTGTAAAACCCCAGGGAATGTGGAGAAGCTGCTGCTGCGGCTGGTGGAAGGGGAGGCCTTTTCACCCTGCAGACAGTTGCGTGTCGCCTTCCCTGCAGACGGGATGTGTTGCGCATCCAGCATCTCCAGCAGCAGATCGTACAGCGGAACTTTGTTCTTGCACTTCATGCTGTATAAGTGCTCCATACCTTTGTTGCTTCATGGGGGCACAGAGATATAAACATGTCACTGGCCTAACTGTAAGATATGGTTTTGAATTGTGTACACTGGTACAAAATAATCCAGTCATTAAGACAAATAAAGACTTCTTTTGCTTATCTGTGCTCAGAGACTGATTCATGCAGTTTTTTTTATTTTTTTATTAATCATATACATACTATCCATCCATCCATCCATTTTCTGCCGCTTGTCCCAAAGGGGGTCGCGGGGGAGTGCTGGTGTCCAACCCAGCACACACAGGGCGAGGACAGGGGACGCACCCTGGACAGATCGCCAGCCCATCGCAGGGAGGAGCGGGACGGGGACGGCACCTTGCTCAAGGGCACCGCAGGACAACCCATTGGGAAGGGGTTCGAACTTCCGCCCTAACCACTAGGCCACCGCTGCCCCATACTTTGACCAATGACTATATAAACCTACCTTATATCTGCTCATTGTCCATTTTGACATAGTTACAGGATGCAGCCCGTCTCTTTCCCTGTATCGTTAATTAGCTGCCTCAATGACATTAGGGACTGGATGAATAACTTCCTCTCACTAAACTCAAAAAACTGAGCTGCTTTTGTTTTGTAGTAGCGATGTAGACAGGGCCAACTTCATTTCGCACATCAGGGATGCAGGGTTGACGTTTTCAGTTAGTACTTTGGCACGTAACCTGGGTGTTATTTTTGACTCAAATCTTTCATTTAATCCTCATGTTAATACAATTGCGAAGACATGCTTCCTGCACCTTCGGAACATTGCCAAACTACGGCGCTTTCTGTCAATGGAAGACATGGTGAAGTAGTACATGCATTTGTATACAGTAGATTAGATTACTGTAATGCCCTACTTTCTGGAAGCTCTCAGGGCACATTAAGCACCCTACAGCGCATTCAGAACACAGCCGCTAGGATTGTTAGCAGGAGCAGGAAGTACGACCACATAACTCCCATACTCTCCTCGCTTCACTGGCTTCCTGTTAGGTACAGGGCTGACTTCAAGGTCCTCCTCTTAACCTACAAGGCACTTAAAGGTCTTGCCCCAATATACCTAACTGAACTGCTTATTACCTATACACCTAACCGCCCACTTAGATCCCAGAATAAAGATCTCCTAATTGCCCCTCCATAAATAAATGCATAGGAGCACGAGCTTTCAGTTCCAGGGCCCCTAGATTGTGGAACAGCTTGCCTGCTTCTGTACGGGATGCCGATTCAGTCTCGGTCTTTAAATCACGGCTGAAGACTTACTTCTTTAGTTTAGCTTACCCGCACCAATCACCATAGTGCACCACTACTAATGTCGCTGATGCTGCTGTACATGCCATCGCACTGTTGTTTCATTTCTGTGTTTGTCACTACTTGATCCTGCTCATTACTGACCCCCTCATTCCATTTCTCTCCCCACATGTCCGGGGGGGCCCGCTGTGGTCATCGCCTGAGTCCAATACTGAACTCCCAACTGGTCTGTGCTGATGTGATCCTCGTCAAGGGATCCTGGCAGCTCACCGGTACCTGGGGCTGCGCTCGACCTACTGAGCCTGGGAAGCAGCTTAGGACTCTGTGCTGATCCTGGGGTTAAACCCGAACTAACTCTTTGTACTGCTAGTATACCCAAGGGGGTTGGGTAGCCAGTTGACCTTGGACCCTCAGAGGTTTTTTTTTCTCCACACAGTGGAGTTTTTGGTTCCTCTCCTCCGTAGTCGTCTGGCTTTAGCTTCTAGCCTTCAGTTTTTAAACCATGACTATAACCTATGTCTTCCAACTATCTAAAGCGCCTTGGGGCAACTCTGTTGTGAAAGGCGCTATACAAGAATAAATTGAATTGAATTGAATCGTTTGTAGCCCCCTTTACCCTGATCATCAACAGTCAGAACCCCACAGGACCAACACTTGGCACAAATTACTTTGGTGGTTGATCATTTTCAGCAAAGCTTGGACACTGATATGGATGTATTGTGTGTGGGTGAGCTCCACACAGCATTGCTGGTAGTTTTGAAATGCCTGTATCAGCAGCATACACAGGCTGATCTGACTACCTTGTCAGTGCTGTGCTGAAAATCATCCATCATCCATCACTAGGGGTTCAAATCCAATCTCCAGCACTACCGACACTGGGTTCCTGAGCAGGACCCTTAACCCCAAGTTACTCCATGAAGACTGTCCCTGTATTCAGGAAATGGAAGTTGTTATGGATAAGAGCATCTGCTAAATGCTGTAAATGTAAATGTCCTATGGGGGTCTGACCACTGAGCACTGCCAATGTAGCTACGCTGAAAAGCCACTTCATCACGTTACCCTACAGTTATACTTTATACGTTTAGAAATGCAGATTGTTGTCCATATGTTGCTCTGTATCATTTTTTTAGGCCCAGTCAGGTAAGAAGTGCGCTCTCTGTAAAGGACAGCTATTGATTTCACGAAATGAACAAACCATGTCATTTGACCAGAAATGCCAAACCTACTGCAGCCAACTGTACATGAGTGTGTCTTTTCTGTTGCATTACCTCATATGTCTGATGTGCGAGAGCAGCATGAGAAGCTGGGCCTGCCGACGGGCCTGGAGCTGCGCCGAAACACCTGACTGACTGATGCAGTGTATGAGAGCATCAGTGATGTTGTCCAGCATGCACTGCACCATGAAGCCATCCCTCAATGGATCTCCAGGAGTGGAACAACAGGAAAACGCACCTTATCAGCCAGAGAGAGAGAGATTAACAGAGAGGGATGAATGAATGACAGAATGAACGCAGTGGAAAACACTAGAAAACTATAAATCACATCATGGCTGAACATCATGGATATGCAAAAGTGTTGGCCAGCACACTGTCCTTGAACTGAAAAGCAAGGCAACAACTCTCCCTGAGGTCTGATTATTATTTGGTGGAGTGTTGTGTTGTGTTTTTCACTCCTTCTGCTGCTGCTGACGCTCTCACCAGAGTTGAGCAGTATGATGGCTTTGAGACACACAAACTCCTCAGATCGGAGTTTGAGGGTGCGGAAACGGGCCACCGTTGCCAGAAGCATGTCGAATATCTCCACCATGCCCTCAACACAATCCCCTTCACTCCTGCAAGGCAAGAGGCAGAACTGAAACAGCAGCCTAAAGGGTACAGTGGTTGCCAAAGGCTTAGTGAGATTTAAAGCACTTAAAAATACCATTTTTAACAAGACATAATATATAACTGAAAGTGACTATTCTTGTCATTGTGAGAACACACAGCACACAGTGAACCACAACAAAATTGGACTTCTGCATTTAACCCATGCACACAAACCCACACCTTGCAGCACGGGGCAGCTATGAACGCACCTGGGGAGCAGTGAGGGGACGGTACCTTGCTCAAGGGTGCCTCAGGGCAACCTACTGATAAGGGGTTTGAACCCACAATCTTCCAATTCTGTGGCCGACTCCCTAATCACCAGGCCACCACTGCCCCATCGGCCAATTATAACTGTGCTATATAATCATTTAAATGCAAGCACTGTGGGACCTGGTGGGCTCGCTTTAATGCTTTCTTAATACCTAAGCCACTGTAAAAAATATATGTTTTATGTGGACATCTAGTGGTTCCTGGTGGTACCGGTAAAAAAAAAAAAAAACAAAAAAAAAAACAAAATTCAGTATAATGTGAAGTCAGCTAGCTGTTAATCTAACAATCACTGATCATTACATCACTACTTCCTCTCAGGATCTGCCACTTTACTGTGAAATCATGTAAACTGTGCACTTCAGTCAGCAGCACACCTGATTTAACTAATAAGCTTCAATTAGCCAAGCCAGATATTAATCCGGAACTACAAATTATGCTGGGATGTCCAGTGGAAATCCATTATATCGCTTCCTCTATATATGTTTGCATTTAGTTACATTAGTGTTTCAGTGTTTTTCTGAGTAGCTAAGTGCCTACTACCCAAATGAAAAGCTTAAAATCTATTTTTATTTACCTAGGTACCTAAAACTACAGGTATATATAGTGCAGCTATGAGGTAAACCTTCATAAAATACATCTGTCCCGTCTCATTCTCCTAATTAGTTCATTAGTCTCCTAATTGTATGTGTGTAAAGTGGTTAATCATTCTAGCTTATGACAATCAAATAAATTGTATTCTTTATGTGACATTCAGTCAGTAAATCAGTGGTGGCCCAAAGGGTCACAATTCTAATTCTGATTAAATTTGCACCTCCGTATCCTCTGTCTCTCCCGTCTCTATACCTTTTGTGGAAAAGAAGTGGGCCGGGCGCCACTGAGTACACTGTTTACTTGGAGGTGGAGAGCACACACTGTACCTGTAAAGGGCAATCTCTCCCTCTCACACACCCCACCCCCCTTTCACCTCCTCTCTAATCCTTTCAGGCCTCAGTGCCCCCCAAATCTCTTTCTCCCTCTCCTGCTCTCACTCCCTCCTCTCTCTGCACTTGTTCAAAGGCACTATGCCCCCTCCTGAAGCTCCACTGTACCTGTGTGTTTTTGATTAAAAGTCTCGCCTCCTCAGGCAGTGATGACGCTGGCCCTCCTCTGCTTCTGCTTCAGGCTCTGTTCCCAAGTGCATCTGCCTTAATTAGATATACCTGTGGCATGGCCTTTTGAAGAGGAGCAGTGGGTTCTTAGCAAATAGCATTCTTGGGCTTTTTAGCAGCCTCATTTTTTGCTAATAATCATTCTGTCCTATTTTGGATGCTCCATGCACGGTGTGTTTTGGAGCATCACAAAATAAGCAGGAAATGGGAGGGAAAAAAAGCCCTCACGAGAACGCAGTGACATTATCCAGCTCCCTAGTCAACAGATGTACACTCCTGTTCAAAACTTTCAATGTCATGTTCATCAGATTATTGTATAGTATGTAAATCATGTAGGATGAGGTTATATATATATATATACATACAGTACTGTGCAAAGGTTTTAGGCAGGTGTGGAAAAAATGCTGTAAACAAAGAACGCTTTCAGAAATATAAATAATGATTTAGATTTAGAATCAATTTACAAAATGCAAAGTGAGCGAACAAAAGAAAAATCGAAATCAAATCAATATTTGGTGTTACTACCTTTTGCCTTCAAACCAGCATCAGTTCTTCTGGCCCCCACAGAGCCCTGATCTCAACATCATCCAGTGTGTCTGGATCACATGAAGAGACAGAAGGATGTGAGGAAGCTACATCCACAGAAGATCTGGTGTTAGTTCTCCAAGATGTTTGGAACAACCTACCAGCCGAGTTCCTTCAAAAACTGTGTGCAAGTGTACCTAGAAGAATTGATGCTGTTTTGAAGGCAAAGGGTGGTCACACCAAATATTGATTTGATTTAGATTCTCTTTTGTTCATTCACTGCATTTTGTTGATCGATGAAAATAAATGATTAACACTTCCATTTCTGAAAGCATTCTTTGTTTATAGCATTTTTTCCACACCTGCCTAAAACTTTTGCACAGTACTGTATACACACACAGATACACGCAATAACTTGATTTAACCTAGCAAAACTGGTAAGAGCCTCTATTGCAGTCATTTTCAGCTGCGAATTATTAACTATAACCGATGCTGTGAGTTTAATAGTGATAGTAATTTCCACTCACAATATGCAAAAGAACTCAAGATATTGGGACTAAACAGCCGTTTATCCTTTTAAAAAAACGAATTAGTGAAGCTATCTATCAGAATTAGTTTCCTTCATTCCCTCTATTGCCTTTTGAACTCTTTCACCTTCCCATTTTTAAGCCACAGTTAGAGCTGTCTATCCATTGTAAAACTTCACACTAATGTTTCCCTTCAAAAAAAGAAGTGATCAGAGATGTGTTAAAAGTGCTGGAATCACACACCACTATCGTTTTGTCACCAGACATTCATTTTGAGTTTTTTTCCAGCCTTTATACCTTTTAAACCACCCCAGAAAGCAACTGAGTCAGCGCACAGCATCTTCACTCTTCTCGTGTCTGGGAAGTGCTACAGAATCCAGCATGGCCGCACGAGCAGACTGCAGAACAGCTTTTACCCCTGAGCTGTCGCACTGCTGAACACACAGCACTTATTCACCTTCTCTAAAAGCCCCATCACTAGAACTACACTGGACCTCAGCCACGCCACACATACTGCTTGCTGATCAATGTGCAATCCATTTTATTTACACAAGGCACATGTTATGCCGTGCCAATCCTGCTGTAAGTGGTACATATAAGGTAACTCTAAAGTCTTGGTGATACCACACCTGTCTAGTATAAGATCCTGTGCAAAGATAAGTTTGCCTGGTGAGTGGATGGATCTCCAGACAAGCCCAATCATCAGTATCTCCAACCAGGAGTTTTCCAAAAGTTGCACCTGATCATGTAGAGCAAGGTCCTGGAAGCCTTCAGAGAAGAAATGGACAAAAAGACAAAAAAGTGTATGTAATGCTAGTTAATACTGAACAGCAGTTTCAGTTCAATGTTTTAATGTCTTGTAACATACATGACATAGGTATGTAAAGAAACATAGCTTGATAAGATACAGCCATTTTCTGTTCTTTATTAAGAAATGTTCACATATCGATGTTTAATCTTGTTTTTACTTATCTCTGGAAAAGAAAGTGATTTAATTGAGGGTAAACAACAAAAATGAACCTTGATCAATTCATTAAACAAAAGATATCAACAAAAATGTGTTTTCTAACTGAAGAAAAATTAGGACACCCTACCCCCTAATAGCTAGTGCTCCCCCCTTTAAGATCTGGGCTTTGACTCGGCCGCTCCAGGACTCTCCATTTCTTAGTTTTGAAGGCACTTTCACATCAACAGTATCAAGAGTCTGATGTAGGTCCCGTGATGACATTTTAGGGTTTTTAGGGTTTCTGTCACATAGTGCAGAAAACAGAACCTTGATTGACCTTTGTTTTTCTCGTTGGGTCATATATTTGGCACATTATATATAAGTCAAATATATAAATATATGTAAACTGCAAGCTGTAAATAATGGGTTAACAAGTTACAGGATCTCTGTTCTATCACATCCATTCAGAATCACCAGAGGTAACATTTTAAACACATCACATTAGAGAGCCAATAAGTCTACATATTTTTTGCCTGAGGTCTACTTAATGAAGTTTACGTTGTTTAATTAACCAGTTTATTATTATTTTTTTTTTTACCCGAATATGGCAAGAAACTTCTCCTCATCCAGTAGAATCAAACCGTCTGCGTTTTTGTTGCTTTGCCTTTAAAATTCACATACGTGCATTAGCTCCATTCCCATTGGCCGATCTGTATTGTGCATCATTCAAAAAGTACTTCAGGCACTATAAAGGCCCTTTGATGGTAACGATGCGTAATTGCCTAATTAATGGGAATTTATTATTACTGCAGTTTGGCAGTCCACATACAATCACATCTTCTTGTTCTTGCTCGCATGCATGTGTGTGTGTGTGTGTGTGTGTTTGGTATAAGGGCTCCATTGGGGACCAGCTTAAATGAGCCCCAGTTCTGATGACAGCAATCACACCCATTTTCTTTATTACTGTGTTTGTGACCTTGTCATCTGAAGCTGTGCCACCTGCACAGCTGCCATGGTTACCCAAATGTGCAAGGCCATCATCAAGGATACTCAGGGCACAATTCTGCAACACCATAGTCTGACTCTCAGAAACACACACACACGTGTCCACTTTTACCCTGTGAAATATTACTTAACCCCACACACCCTGTGGAGATGGACTCACACTTCACTGGTAACTACTTAACACACGTGAGTTTCATCACAGTTACTGAACACCTCACATTTAATCACAATAAGTCCTGCCCACAGTCTGACTGATTAATAACCATTTAAGGCCATTGTTATCGAATAAAATCACTTGATTTTGAGACACCTGTCTTAAAAAAGCAACTATTTTTCTATGTGAAACCTGACATGGCACACAGGGAGACAACAAAATTCAGCCTCCGCCTTTCACACATACACACTGTGCAACAGGGGGCAGCTGTTTAAAATACAGTGCTGGGAGCAGTGATGGGGACAGTACCTTGCTCAAGGGCACCTCAGGGCAACCTACTATACTGGGATTCGAACCCACAACCTTCCAATCCTGTTGCCTAGTCCCGAACCACTAGGCCACTGCACCCCTAATCCCTAAAATATCCTATATTTGCTCATTTTAAGAGAAACACATTGTGGAAGGAACATTTTATGCCTGTCTTATCTTTGGCATATTAAAGAGATTCAAGTAAAAAAGGGATCAAATGTTTTACTGTGACAAGGTGTTCTAGATAAACCGCTCAGCATTCAGCATCAGCAGTATATCAGTCACAACTAGCTAATAAAAAATAGTTTTGGTACATGAAACCACAACACTGTTGACCGCTGTCGAACTAAATAGTTTATATATAAAATATAAATGCAGAACATGGGCCCGTGAACAAACACAAAAGCAGAATGATTAGACTTAGAATCAGAAAAGATCATTTCTCTTGGTCACATTTCAAATTTAGAAGAGCCCTTAAGCTAAAATTTCAATCAGTAATTTACATACACATTTGAGAAAGCTTTACAATCAAAACTACCCAAATAGTCAAGCAAAATAATAGTTTGTGCTTTATAACAAATAACATCATGGTTGTGATGCTTTATGAGACATTACTTTTAACTTTGAGTTTTTCCAAGGAAATCTCTAAAAGATTGGTGTGTAATTGTAAGTGTAATACACGTAGAATGCACTGCAGGAAGTTATCAGAAACAAAGCTACGTTCTCACCCGGTACTTTCTTGGCCCAGGCGATCATGTGGACGAGCTCTTTGTCAGCCATGCTGGTCAGCAGTGTCATCAGTGTGATCTCACTGTAGGGTCGAGTGTGTTTCTGACGGGAGCAGAGAGTGGGAGGCTCTGCCCCCAGCAGCAGCAGCAGCACCTGGTCAGGGCTCATGCACAGCACCCTGCGGCTCCTCCTGCTGTCCTGCAGAGCGGACGTCCTGAGCCCCGAGCGGCTGGGTAGCTCACTGTAACTCCTCTCGTGCTCCGGCACCCCACTGCGCCCCTTCTCACGCCTCACAGCCCGTCCCCCACGCTCCTTCCGGAGGCCTGAAGAGAGATAAAACTGTAAATGGTTGTTTCTCTTTCTTTTCAGCACAACAAACAGTGAAGCACAACAAAATGCAACCTCTGCCTTTAACCCATACATACACGTGCAGCAGGGGGCAGCTATTGAAAGCGCTCTGGGAGCAGTGATGGGGATGGTACCTTGCTCAAGGGTACCACAGGGCAACCTACTGGTCTGGGATTCGAACACATGACCTTCCAATCCTGGGGCCAACTCCATAAACACTAGACCATCGCTGCAACAGAACACCCCCAGATGATAATTATTGTTCCTTGTTAAATAATTTTAAATGGCCACGAGATTAGTGAGTAAGGTGGACAGCAACAGCCAACTACCACAACCAACGCAGTGATCTTTATATAATAATCTGTAGTTGAAATTTTGGTCTCATGAAGAAATATGACATTCTATCTATTTATATGTTTCTTGTGGAAATGTATTAAGTTGTTATAAGTGTTTTAGGCAGTTAAAATATATGGGAGCATTTTAATATAATGTATGATTTATTACTCTCACTGTTTGCCTCTTCAAAATAAATTCAGGCAAAACCCCTGATTCTTCAAATATTATTAAAAACAAAGCAAATTGATGAAGAATAAATACACATTTTAAATCATAAGTACTAATTGATCATCATCTTTTTCTTTCAGCTGCTCCCGTTTAGGGGTCGCCACAGCAGATCAACCGTCTCCATTTCTTCCGGTCCTCTGCGTCTTCCTGCTTCAAACAGACCACCTGCATGTCCTCTCTCACCACGTCCATAAACCTCCTCTTTGGTCTTCCTCTTCTCCTCTTTCCTGGCAGCTCCATCTTCAACAGCCTCCTTCCAATATAATCATCGTCTCTCCTCTGCACATGTCCAAACCAGCACAACCTTGCTTCTCTAAATTTGTCTCCAAGACGTCTAACCTGAGCTGTCCCTCTAATATACTCATTTCTAATCCTGTCCATCCTCGTCACACCCAACGAAAATCTCAGCATCTTTAACTCTGACACCTCCAGCTCTGCCTCCTGCCTTTTCATCAGTGCCACCGTCTCCAACCCATACAACATAGCTGGTCTCACTACTGTCCTGTAAACCTTCCCTTTCACTCTTGCTGGTACGCGTCTGTCACAAATCACTCCAGCCACTTTTCTTCACCCATTCCAACCAGCCTGCACTCTCTTCTTCACCTCTCTTCCACACTCGCCGTTACACTGAACTGTTGATCCCAAGAATTTAAACTCCTCCACCTTTGTTACCTCCACTCCCTGCATCCTAACCACTCCACTTTCCTCCCTTTCATTCACACACATTTATTCTGTCTTTGCCCTATTCACTTTCATTCCTCTCCTCTCTAAAGCATATCTCCATTTCTCCAGATTCTCCTCAAGCTGCTCCCTACTCTCACTGCAGATCACAATATCAGAAAACATCATCGTCCAGGGAGACTCCTGTCTAACCCCCGTCCGTCAACCTGTCCATTACTATTGCAAATAAGAACGAGCTCAGTGCTGATCCTTGATGTAATCCAACCTCTACCTTAAATGCATCCGTCACTCCCACTGCAGATCTCACCACTGTTACACTGCCATCATACATATCCTGAACTACTTTCACATACTTCTCTGTAAGACCAGACTTCCTCATACAAAACCACAACTCATAAGTACTAATTGATAAATAATAAAAACACATTTATGGATACATATCTTCTATGTTTAGCTTCTACCCCAAATAGTGTGCAGTAACAGGAGGTGATTAACTGATGAGGAAATACAGCAAATTTAATTTTTTGTGATTTAAAAAGCAGTTTTAACATTAATATTGGACCCAGCTTTGAAAAACAAACATAATAATAATAGTAGTTAATTTATATTCAATTTAATGATTCAATATGCCTATAGGGGATAATTCAGGGGATAATTAATCCCAAATAATAATTATTTTATCCTCCCCGAATGTTGCAGATGAAGCACACGCTGTGCTTGTCCTTGAAAAACGTGTAAGCATAGTGAGAGGAATTTCTCTGAGCTAAAATGCAGATAATCTTTTTGAAAGGAACAGGGCAGGGGTCTGTAACACCAGTTCTGTCTGGTGTGACACGAATTACGACGGGATCGCAAGCTCTGTTTTGAAGGACTGCATGCATTAGTTCAAGGTTCTCTGGCCTTGTGCCACATTTTACTGATAATCACTGACAAAAACACCAGTAATGAGAAAACTGTTTTTTACTGTGAATTTGCCAACGTGCAGCGTCTTCCCTGAGCATCCAGTTCGTCTGTGTAAACAGCTCATAGTCTGATTAGATAATGGACGAGAGTGTTAGTAGTTCTGAACAGAGAAACCACGTTTAGGAAGTGGTTTGTGAGAAATTCTTATGTATGATGCTGCATGTAAGTGTTAGAGAGAGAGAGAGAGAGAGAAGGAAAGGAAATCATAGAAGGAATATGATTTGAATATGAGGACTTTCTTTAAGGTTGCATTTAATTAATGTTTGGTTTGATGGTGAAAAAATAAGTTACATTGTTCTTATTTTAGACACACACATACATGCACACACACACACACACACACACACACACACACAAATTAAAACAAGGATATTATACATTTGATTGTTATCTAATCATCAGTTAGTGTGTCTCTACTGTAAAAATCAAAAATCTGTATAATATTCAATATTTTAGAATAGATGGTTTCCTACATGTAGTTTTTCCCAGCCATCATGTCGTTTTGTTCATTAGCACACCTGATTTAACCTGATTTAAAATGTGAAATACCAAAACCAGGTACTGGTTAGTAACTACACGTATTACGCTTTCGAAAACAAAGGTTTAAAAATGATTTTTAAAAAGTCTTTCTAATTAAGTGCTTACCCATAAAATCACTTCCTGTATGAAACCATCGTACAATGACATATATGAATCTATATGAGGCATAAATATTACAGTGAAGTGTGTGTTTCTTACTCATACACACCTCCTTTCATCATGCCCACTTCATAGCATTTACGTAAACGACACGCTTGGCAGCTCTTCCTGCGGTTCCTGTCGATGGTGCACTGGTTGGTGGCGGGACACACATAGTCATTATGACCTGGAGACAAAGCAGTGAAAACATGTTTATACTGATCCCAGAGCAGCACCAGAGAGCTCTGAGGGCAACAGTGCTGCTCTGTAGTGGCCTTGAGTAACATTCATTTCGTTTCTCTCCTCTTCGCTCCAGCAAAGGTGAGACATGGACGAGTGTTAATGTGTAGGAGGTTCACAGTAAAGTCGACCCCTAAATACCACATTATAAAAAGGAACTATATGTGGTCCTCCCATCTTTGAAAATAACCTTTACTGTATATTTATATACTGAAAAATATATTATGAGATTATGCAAACAAATTATTGGTTATTAACTCAAATCAGCCATCAAATAAAATAATGACATATGCAGAAAATAGGAATGTTTTAACCAGAAATATTCAGTGATTAATTATTAATTATACAGTAGTAATGTATTATTGAATTATTTGAATTTAATGTATTATTAAAAATAAAGAATGTTTTTTGTACCTCATGGAAACCATTAGGCCACCACCGCCCCCTCGTTTGGCAGTTGGACTAAAGCTGTTTGCACTTTAAACTTGTAAGCAGGGCTTAGTTTTAATGACAAGCTTGTGTTACGAGTAGATCTTACAGGTTTTTGTCACAAGCCATAAAATCAGTACGACTCAAGAGGACACAACTGAGTACCTGTGCCTTTAAACAGGTCACGGAAAGCATGGAAACATGAGAGGCTCGTGCAGGATAAGCAGATACAATGACTTTATGCAAGTTTAGTGAAACCACGAATATCATCAAAACAACCCACATCAAGCCAGGCTGTTGCTTTTGATTGTTTCACGACACAATTAAGGCTAAACAACATCAAACACTGAGTTTCTGCTTGTTTACTCATGCATATAGCCATTATTTTAATTATGTATTAATGAGACTTTTTACACTTGCTTTGCAGTCCAATGACTTTATAGTAATTCATTTCTCATTGTCTTTCAATATTTAATTTGTCCTCTCATACATTTTGTCACCTTTGACCCTTTAACTCTTCCATCCTCCTTAACGTCTAAATGTTCCTCTTCAAAAACGCACACACAAACAATGGAAATGGATCAAAGAGAGATTCCTGAGGTCTTCAGACAGATCATCTGCTTGCATGAAGGAAGATGAATAAAAAGAGGATTTTCCAAAAGTGTTGATAAAAATTCAAAGAAATAGTGAGCCCCTATAACAAGCATGCAAGCCCAGAAAAACTGCCAAAATTTTCCCCATCAGATAAACCATTTTTAAAGCTTTCATCTTTAAGAAAGAGGAGAAAATACAGCTTTACTCTCGCTTTTGAAAAAAAATCCCCAAATGTTCCATTTTTCCAAAGTGAGAAGAAAACTCAACAATGTAGGTCTGAATGGAGGTGTAGGTGTACAAGTAGCTGTTACTGAGGAAAGGAAAAAAAGATGAAAAATTATGGAAAAAAAGAAATCGGCACCGTAAAACCTCTGGAGACATGAGACGTGTTATTTTCTTTCTTTTCTTTTATTGTTTTTGGCCACATGATTAAGGAGTTTCTTAACTTCTGCCACTTTGGGCTTATTACTCATCTTTAATTTATCAGTGATGGTGTAATTTGTAAGACTGTGATAGATACATTGTATTATTTTGGAGATGCAGACCCCTCCTAACCCTAGGCTAATTCATTTGTGTTGCTGTGCACTAAAGGTGTTTGGTTTTGAGATCAAGAGATGAAACAAAAAAGAAAGATCCAATTGTCAACTTTTACTTACTGGTATTTACATCAAGATACATTCGGTTCTATAGAACACATAGAACATCTGGCTACCCAGTTTTTAAATATGAACAGAATAACTGGGACATGAGAGACTTACAGGTGTTCCGTGCAGAGCAAAAACAAATGTCAGGAAAAGAAAACAGTCATGACCTTAAGCTCAATAACCAAAAAGAAGTTTTTACCTTTCAATTTTAAACTACAAACACACACACACCCACACACACACCCACACACACCCATATACACCATTAGCACTCCTACTGTCTTCCTCTCTTCTACTTTGTCTGACTGGGCAATTCAGTTCCCACCTTCCATTAGTTTCCAACTTCGCTTAGAAAAGGACTACAAGATCTATTACGCAGCTCCCTGGGAGTGCTATTGAAACAGTTGGTAAGGATAAAGTGTAGCAGACAGATGAGAAAACCAAAGGATAATGGCCAAGGTCAGTTTTACATCACTCCTCCAGTCCATTCCACCATAATGCTGTGCGTACAGGGATAGGCAAAAAAGAAAGAAATACAGGCAAATGTTTGAGTGCACAAATACACACACCCTGCACTTTTTAAATCTTGATTCATATCTTGAATCTCTTGACCGATTTGCCACAGAATAACCTTTTCACTAGGGGCAGCGGTGGCCTAGTGGTTAGGGCGTTGGCCGGAGGATCGGGGGTTCGACCCCCTTCCCAATAGATTGCCCTGAGGTACCCTTGAGCAAGGTGCCGTCCCCATCACTGCTCCCCGGGCGCTTTCAATAGCTGCCCACTGCTGCACGGTGTTTGAGTGTGCATGGGTAAAATGCAGAGGTCCAGTTTGATTGTGGTTCATTGTCTGCTGTTCTTTGACCTCGCAATGACAAGGGTTGTCACTTTCACTTTTAAAGTATCATTCCCTACAGCACCTTTAGACCAGCACTTTAGTGCATGACATTAGTGAGCATGAAGAACTTCTTTTACGCTGATAGAGAATATATGTAATAATGTAAAGCTACTGGAGGAACCCTTAACTTGGTGGAGAATATTTACTTTAAATTAAGGTTCTTTAAGCTTTTAAAAGTAAACTTTTGGATGTCAGTGTCATGGCAACAAGAATGAAGCTAAAAACTGTGTTTAGTAGAAACTAGTGAATCAGACTGGTCCCTCATTATTGATGGTAATGAGTGGTAGTGAGGAAATGTCTTATATTGTTATTTCCTGAGGACTTCAGTTTAGCTAAACATTGTCATGATTTTCATGTTCTTTTATTGGAGGTAAAATGTTAAAGCTTTACTTACAGACAGCAATGAGGCACAGTGACAAACAGGCTGACCACCAGATGGGTTTAAGTGCATTACACAAAGAGTGGGATCCCTAACAGGAGCTATTACATGGGTCAGTCTGCACTGGATGCACTTACTTTTGGTTTTTTTACGTAGTTTCTTTTAGTTTGGGTTTCATTTATGGAAATGCTAAATGTCCCTTATGTTTGTTCCCTTATTCTTATCTTGTAACATCTACACTACTGTGCAAAAGTTTTAGGCAGGTGTGGAAAAAATGCTGTAAACAAAGAAGCTTTCAGAAATATAAATAATGATTGTTTATTTTGATCATTTTTACAAAATGCAAAGTGAGCGAACAAAAGAAAAATATGAATCAAATCAATATTTGGTGTTTCTACCTTTTGCCTTCAAACCAGCATCAGTTCTTCTGGCCCCACAGAGCCCTGATCTCAACATCATCCAGTGTGTCTGGATCACATGAAGAGACAGAAGGATGTGAGGAAGCTACATCCACAGAAGATCTGTGCTCAGTTCTCCAAGATGTTTGGAACGACCTACCAGCCGAGTTCCTTCAAAAACTGTGCAAGTGTACCTAGAAGAATTGATGCTGTTTTGAAGGCAAAGGGTGGTCACACCGAATATTGATTTGATTTAGATTCTCTTTTGTTCATTCACTGCATTTTGTTAATCGATGAAAATAAATAATTAACACTTCCATTTCTGAAAGCATTCTTTGTTTACAGCATTTTTTCGACACCTGCCTAAAACTTTTGCACATTACAGTGTATATTTTTCATTTGTGAACATTAGGAGGGTTTAGATTTCCCTCTTTTAACTGTTTGTGTGATTTATCGTAGCATCCCCTTTACCTTTAGATCTGGTGTCAGTAAATAATAACCTTTTAATCACAATTCTTATCAGGTCAGTTTGAAAGCGCGGGTTATACTGCTCTAGTTGCGAAAGGCAAATAAACGACAAATGTATGTAAATACACTGCTTTTTTGTGACATCACAAAACCAGTGTATTTAAAATGGTCTGTACAGAAACACTACATCTGGAGAGTATGGACGGGTGAGTAAATGCCATGATTTGGTGGTTGGTTCACCATCATAAAAATATCATATCATAAAACTTTGTGATGAAATATCATAAAACTTTGTGATATTTCTCATAAACCAGTTTAATCATGTCCAGTCATGACCATTACTAACACTGGAAGGATGAAGACTCGCATTCTGGAAGGTATGTGTAGCAAACATACATTCTCTTGGACTCCAGGCTATGGATGGCCTTGTCACTGTGGATGTGGGGTGGTGGTCTAGTGGTGGGTACTTGCCTGTGGACCTATGGGTCAAGAAGGTCCCAGGTTCGAATCCCACCTCTAGCACTACCACCACTGGGTCCCTGAGCAAGACCCTTAACCCTGAGTTGCTCCAGGGGGACTGTCCCTGTAATTAGGACATGGTTGCTCTAAGTTGCTCTGGATAAGAGCATCTGCTAAATGCACATGTAAATTAGTCAAAACACACTGATGGCATAATTGATGAAAGACGCTGAAGCGCCTGCACGTAACTGACGAAAAGATGCTCCTGCCATTTGGTTTTTAATATATAGTACTGAGCAAATGTGTTGAAGCACCCCTCATTTCTTCATATTTTAATGTATTCTGTTCCCCAGGCTTCCTGCAGGACATTTTTGGCTCTCATTTTCAGTTTAGTCTCTGAACAACGCATGATTATCTTAATAGAAGGTCCTACTGATTCAGCTTCAACCACACTAATGGTCCCACAGTAAATTCCCCCAGTGTTGAGTGAACTGGCTCACCTTGTATGCTTCTCTTGAAGAAGGCCTTGCAGCCTTCACAGGACCAAACTCCGTAATGATACCCTGAAGCATAGTCACTGCACACGGCACAGAAGCGCGTCTCTTTCGCCAGCTCAAAGGCCCCTGAGGCCCCTGCTGAAGCATACATGTCCTGCCGCTCAGCAACGTTGCACAGCTCCTCTCGAGCTCCAGCATGCTGATTGGTTAACACGCTGGACCTGCAGTCAGAAAGACACCCCAGTGAAGAAAGGCTCAAAAAAAGCCCTTATAAGGAAACGTATGCAATATTTCTCCTTTTGATAATTGTTATTGAATTCAGTAATATGCTAAACAGCAACCAGGATGAAACAGTTTAAATACATAATTTGGTCATTTTAAAAAAATATAATAAAACTGAATTTTCATCCCAGATGTAGTCAAGAACTGTTTGTAGTTTGTAGACATTTGACAGTGATGTAGTCATGTCTTGTTTAGCTTACAATAATTCCGGCTTAAAAAAACTAAAACAAAGCTGTGGCACCTTAACGAAGACCAGGGTGGAACTGGGCCGATGGTGAGATGTTTTGGTGTTGCGTTTCGGTGATTAATGACTTCTAGTCTTTGGTATCAAGATTGACCCCATAGCTCTAACATTAAGAAGTAATGTGGTAGCTGGACAAAAGTGTACATTTGATTTTTTAACAAACAGTATCAATATTAATATCTCAATATTATTGATCTTTTTCTTGTTACTAAATATCTGAAAGCTGCCAATCCAAACCCTTTAGAATGATTTCCCTCACATTTCTGCAACATAAAATGCTTTAAATTGCTGAAACACTGATTATCCTACTTAATCCAAGCACATCTGTAACATGTCACTGTACGTGACATCAGACAGGGTCACACAAGATGGGCCCAGTTCACCTTTGACCTCTTGTTCTTGTGAAAGTAAATGTTTGTTTTAAGCTTAAATCTGTTGAGCATCACACTATTGCGCAACAACTGAGACCGACTGGATGACCATCCTGGTTCGAGTACTAACATTATTAGCTTTCAGTTTTAAAGCCCACAGCTTTATTAACTCAAGAAACCCTTCATTTCTATACGGGCACCATTTCCTGTGAGTGCATCCAGCTCGGCTCTCCAACGACTGATGACACACTGTGTGTACAAACGGTTGTAGACAGCTACAGATGCTATAACATTGCTATGGGCATTTGATTGCACTCAACAACAAGTGCATTAGTAAGGTCAGGTACCGATGTTGACAGATCTGTTTTGGATCCCAAATCCCACTCCGACTCGTCTCAAACTGGAACCAGCTCCATCATTCCAGAGAAAGCTGTTCCATGGCCCAATAATAAATGCATTTACTAAATTTATGAAGTAATAATAGCTTGAAAAGAATACAAAATGTAACACAAATGCAAGCTTCATCATCATCATCATCATCATCATCTCTCTCTCCCTTCAGAAAGGACGTGATAATCCCTGTGAACTGTTATTTTCACAAATTGTTCTTTTCTCAAGGTTTAAAAACAGAATCTGCTCTAACAAACTGTAAACTAGTTTTCAACCTGTTACCAACCTCTTTCAGAAGCTATTCAGCCACTTACCAAATAAAAAGAGCAAATTTATTTAACTGACATCGCATATATATATACACAGTACTGTGCAAAAGTTTCAGGCAGGTGTGGAAAAAATGCTGTAAACAAAGAATGCTTTCAGAAATATAAATAATGATTGTTTATTTTATCAATTTACAAAATACAAAGGAGCTAACAAAAGAAAAATCTAAATCAGATCAATATTTGTGTGACCACCCTTTGCCTTCAAACCAGCATCAGTCAGGGATTTTGTAGGATTATAGTCGGTGTATGATCAACCAATTTTAGACAGTACTGTATATATATATATATTTATTTATTTATATATATTGCAACTTGTAGCTTTAATGTTTTGCTGGGGAACAGTTCTTCCTGAAGGACAACGTTTTTGATTCTCATTCTCAGTACCGTCCCTGGACTTGAGCAGTTTAATTGTTTTTGTTGGCTAATCAATAAATGATCTACCAATGAATCATTCAAACAGAGCAAAGCCATCCAGCTTCAGTGAAGCAGTGAAGAAATAGCAGCAGATGATTACAGATGATCAGACTGGTGATTAATGCACCAGTGATGCTGAATGCTGAGTGGGTTGGAACCCTTAATCTAGAACCTTGTATCTTTAGGCACTTTGCAGCCTGGAGCACTTAAACATTTTTATCGCCATTACTTTCATTTTGTCCACTCAATATGCGAAAGGTAAGTAAATAGTCATTTACGCTAATATGGTTCACTGTGTGCAGTGCTGTGACCTCGCAATGACAAGGGTTGTCACTTTCACTTTTCATATAGAGCTTAACTAGCAAATAATAAAAATATATATATATATATTAAATATATTCTATAAATAAAGAAATTTGGAATGACTTTTGCACCTTATATACAACCTGTTCTGTCAATTTAAGAAGGAATTCCTTCTCCTGTAAATGAACATTCTGGAGATACTCATTACATTTTTCCTGATCACGGTAATAAAACTCAGATAAATGCAAACCAGGACAGTGGCTTAATCAGACTTAAAGCTCTGATTAAAGCTCTGTTTTGTTCTGCATTGTCTTCATTTTGATATTGGTTGAACTGGTTGAGATCATATTATTTCAAAGATATTCTCTTCATATTACAGATGCATCTACTGCTTCTCTGGGTCAACCTCTTCCTCCAATGAGGTTTAGTGAAGAAAACACATTTATTTCAGGTTCACCGACAGTTCTGGTCATTTTGCCATCGGCCTTCAATGTAATCATATGATTCATTATATTTGATTTATTATCCACTTGATTCATTAACAGGATCAAATTCTCACCAAAAATTCTACTTCATACCCATAATTTTTAGAATTCCCCATAGGTGTGTATACAAAACAAAACCTATCCATTACAATTAAAATCACACTAAAATATCTCTGTAACGCATGGGTTAAAATGTGGCATGGATGAGTGCTAAGAATCTGCACTTTCTACACTATTCTCACACCATTTCTCCCATCTTCCTATGAGCCATAGACGAGAAATTATTCATTTAAAAGAATAATTATAAATAAACTCGTGACAGTGGATGATTTGAGCCAAATATAAAAAAACCCATTAATTTAGACTTCCAGCAATCTGGTAATACTACAAGAATGAAACAGTGAATGAGGTGAAGCTGTTCTGACCTGCATACAGAGCTGGCAGGAGGCTCCAGGTAATAAGGCACCTGTTGCTGACCCCCTGGATGGGTCAGATACGGTGACAGCTGAGGGCTTGAGGGCACAAACACCAGCGGACTGGCTGACCCACTGGACAGTGGCTGCAGATTCCCCTCGGGCTGGGGCAGCTGTGGGTCCAGGGGTGGTGGGTAGAAGCTGACCGTGGACGGTCCTGTGCTGGAGGTTGAGGCATGGTAGTCAAAAGCTCCATCCAGGAAGTGGACAGTGGAGGAAATACCCCCCTCCTCGGGATACATGGGCGAGAGTTTATGGGGCAGCTCTAGCTCAGTGGGGTCGCTCCTGCACCGCTGCCTGCTGCTACCAGCAGCCTCAGCATGCGCCTGTCCGCTGGACATCACCGTGGAAACACACACACAGGCAGCATGACAAAACGCCAGCTGCTCACACACTCTGAGAGAGACAGAGAGGGAGGGAGGTTGGGTGGGAGGTTTTTTCAGCTCTCATCCCTCCCTCTCACCCTACTCAAACCCCCCTTCACTTCCGTCCTGTAGCACCTCCTTCTCTCCATGTACATCAGTCAGTCCCACACTCACACCAGAGAAAACAGACTTATTTTTACTTGTTGCAACTTCCAGGTTTTGGTCAATCACTCATCATGCTCTATGACTAAATAACTAACATAATAATATAACAACTATAACCTGTTATCATGGAAATGAACATTAAAGCAATGGTTCTGTAAAAATTCTTTGTTAGAATTTACCGCCGACAGCCGGTGTAGGTGATCAGCCAAAAGTGAAGAGACTGTTTGTCATTGTGAAGCCCAACGAAATGCATTCTCTGCTTTTAACCCCCGCACACAGTGTAGTAGAGGGCAGCTGTATCCCTCAGCCAGGGAGCTGTGATGGGGATGGTACCTTGCTGAAGGGTACCTCAAGGAAACCTAACTGGGATTCGAACCCATGGCCTTCTGATTCTGGGGCCTAGTCCCAAACCACTAGGCTGCCACTGCAATTTGGAGTCCAAATGTTGCTTCTTTAGTTCGGAACTGGAGCTACAAGGATACAAGGATTTTGAAGGGTCACCCAAATCTTTTCCATAAACTAAAACCACTCTAAACCAGCCGAAATACTTCCAGTGTTAATTTAAAATATGCTCTCAGGGAGGGTCACTGAACTAGGGTAGTGAAAAGGGATATTATTGTTAATATTATTTCTCTGGCTAATCAACATTCAGAGTTTTTCTGGCAGCAAAATGCATTACAGTACAATCAAAGCAGAGCCTTCCAAATAATTCTGATGAAATTAAAATACAGGTCTGTCCTAATTAGGGTGAAGGGGGTTGCTGGAGCCTATCCCAGCTCTTACAGGGTGAAATACACTTACTCACACCCTCTTAGCAATTTAGCATCTCCAGGTCACCAGATATGCATTTATTTGGATTGTGGGAGGAAAGGAGCACCCGGAAGAATAGCACTCAGGACGGACCCGGACAGTCCCGTCCCGCCCGCACCGCCTGGGAATCAAACCCAGGACCTTCTCACTGTGAGGCGACAGTGCTACCCACTGTGCCACTTGAAAATTTTTGTTCATTTTTATTTAGTAGAGTCGTTACTTGTTTCATTGTTAAGTTCTGACTGTCATCACTCAATCAACGGTCCTCTTTGGTCTTCCTCTTCTCTTTCCTGGCAGCTCCATCTTCAACATCTTCCTCCCAATGTAATCATTGTCTCTCCTCTGGACATGTCCAAACAACCTTGCTTCTTTAACTTTGTCTCCAAAACGTCTAACCTAAGATGTCCCACTAATATGCTCATTTCTATTCCTCTCCATCCTCCTCACACCCAACGAAAATCTCAGCATCTTTAACTCGGACACCTCCACTTCCGCCTCCTGTCTCTTTATCAGTGCCACCGTCTCCAACTCGTACAATATAGCTGGTCACAATACTGTCCTGTAAACCTTCCCTTTTACTTTCACTGGTACTCGTCTGTCACAGATCACTGCAGCCACTCTTCTCCACCCATTTAATGATTTTTTCTGAGATAAATGAATCCCAAAAACCAAAGATATGAAGAACAGTAATGTATGGTCACAGTATAAACATGGAATTTTGGTCAAGTAAAAAAAAACACACACTAATAAGCTATTTTTGGCTGTTGTACCAACCATAGAGAAGTAAATGAGCTTTGAGCTACAGGATGGGAGGGAGGCAGCGTGATTGTCTTGTAGGAGATGTTCCTCAAACTCCTTCTTTCTGGGTGCCTCTCTCCCTCTCTCTCAAAAAAAAATAGTAGATAAATTATAAGACACGGCTCAGTCGATATCAGAGCAGGTCATCGCAACCAGGCAAACAAGAGACAGGAGGTCATCGCTGCCCTCAGCTGCCAGCTTTACAGGTGATGGACATGGAAAAAGAACGAAAAACATGTTGGGGTTTTCAGCATGGGACATTACCTTACACTCTACCACTTGATCATCAAAAAAGAAAAAGAAAGCAGGTCAAAGAGTGCATTTATTCTTGTAGCAGTGAAGAGAAAAGCAGAGGAAATCCAGCCTTCAGTAATACATTCACTGAGCAATATTTCAATTTTATTCCAGCCATTATTAATACAGATGGAAGATTAGAGTGGAAAGCGAGTAGGAGTTCATTCTGACATGGGTAGCAGCGTAACAGAAGGAATTGGAAAGCATGAGTAATCAGGCTTTTGCATTAGCACGGTCTCAAACTGTATGTTTGTGAGTGTGTGTGTGTTTAATGCGAGTCTTTTCATGAACAAGCAACTCCTTGAGGCTATTTGACCCCTGCATAAGGATGGTACGCAGGACCTTCACACACACAGCAGTTAAAAAGATTAATTCCAGCAAGCATCAGTTGTCAAAAAGGGATGGCCAGATGGAAGAAGCTTTTATGAACATCAATGCAAGTCTATGTCAGTTGTCTTGAAAGGCTCATGTAGTGCTTGTGAATACTTCACCAGTGCTACCAGAGCTGTAAACACAGCCAACCTGGTTCCACCGAAGCAATTTGGTCTGATCAGGTTTCAGTGTGATGACCCCACATTACTGATAAAAACATGCAAGATAAACTTTTAATCATTGACTCAGCGAGCTCACTCGTTATCCTTAAATCTTTTTTCATAGCAGTCAAATCTTAATGGCCCAAATATACAGTTTCCAAAATGAAATAAAACACCCTTGGCTTTTTGATTCTAAATCACAAAAAACGTGGGAACCCTTTTTATTACTCGTCAGGAGATGAAGATTGAGGTCAGGCCCTGTCTCATCTTATTTTTCACCGTGGTTTTTATGAAACAAACATTTGAAGCAATTTTTTAAACCGTATTAGCTTTATTGTGTTTAAACTGTATTTGTATTTTTATTTCTCACGTGTTTATATATATACACACACACACACACACACACACACACACACACACACACACACACACACACACTACTGTGCAAAAGTTTTAGGCAGGTGTGGAAAAAATGCTGTAAACAAAGAACGCTTTCAGAAATATAAATAATGATTGTTTATTTTGATCAGTTTACAAAATGCAAAGTGAGCGAACAAAAGAAAAATCTAAATCAAATCAATATTTGGTGTTTCTACCTTTTGCCTTCAAACCAGCATCAGTTCTTCTGGCCCCACAGAGCCCTGATCTCAACATCATCCAGTGTGTCTGGATCACATGAAGAGACAGAAGGATGTGAGGAAGCTACATCCACAGAAGATCTGTGGTTAGTTCTCCAAGATGTTTGGAACAACCGACCAGCCGAGTTCCTTCAAAAACTGTGTGCAAGTGTACCTAGAAGAATTGATGCTGTTTTGAAGGCAAAGGGTGGTCACACCAAATACTGATTTGATGTAGATTTCTCTTTTATTCATTCACTGCATTTTGTTGATTGATGAAAATAAGTGATTAACACTTCCATTTTTGAAAGCGTTCTTTGGTTGCAGCATTTTTTCCACACCTGCCTAAAACTTTTGCACAGTGCTGTATAATAAATGCTGAAAATGAAAATAAGATGAACATAACACTACAACATGGAAAACGTGTTTGTGTAATTGTGCCATTACTATAATTATTCCTTCACATTCTCTAATGTTCAATGACTCAGGTCACAGTAAGGTGGGGGAAACCCGTAAAATGTTCCAAACATCAGTAGTTAAAAATGTGAATGCGTCAGAAGTTCCGCACTAGCATAAAACAAAATCAAAACATCCATACTTTATTTGCACATTTCACCTGGGGACACATTTACAGTCCTGAATTTGTTGGAGTTTCTGAACATTTGGCAGTGAAGCCTGCGAGACCATGCAGCGTAAAAATGACCGTTAACTCACTTCCGCACTAGTCGTGCTGTCTATGAGCAGGATGCTTTAATGACGATGTTTTATAAACAGCTTTTCTTTTTGTTCCCGAAGCCCTTTGACTTTACAGTTCTGGGCTTTATGAATAACGTGCATCACTGCCATGAGAGTTTGGCTTCTCCTTGCAAATTACAGCGCATCCCCATCAAAAAAATCCCAAAGGCCACTTCCAAGTGTTTCAATAACAACTTGACATCTATTCAGATTCCCAAATATTTGTACAAGGTCACACGTTCAATCAGGGCACGATTCCTGGAGCAAACAGTGCATTTGCTAATGCATCTGTGAGAGCCAACAGCACATTCAGTCTCCCCCCTCGTTTCCCCAATTTAGCACCGCATTCAGATTTCTTCTAAAAACTGCTTCATTTAAAAGGACTAAAAAAATAATCTCACCAGAAATTTGGCAAGACATCATCATAAAGTCAAAAGATGTAAAAATGAAAAAATGTGGAAATCAGAATATCCCTGTTGCATACCGTCCTCACAAGTCACGTGAGAGAAGGACGACTACATTTAAGAAATTTCACTTTATTCTCATCTTTGAATTCCATTATCACAAACAGCAGCAAGAAGCAGAAACTGTGATAAGTGCAGTAAATCTTTTTTTCCCGTGTAAAAGTGGGGAAATATACACTGAAGATATTTTAATACTTCGAAACTGTACGTTAAATAATAATTCTCCATATTGTTGCCACACGTGCTGGTTTGGACAGTGTATGACTAGGGTCACTCTTTTAGATAACAAAAAGCTTAACGCTGCATTACTTTACATTAAACAAGCCCAATAGAGTCTTTGTAACATACGGTGCAGTATTGCATGATATCATTATGAAAACCAGAACAGAAACCCAGAAGGAAGATTTAGGCAGATCTGGTTTTGACTCCTCCGAAAGAATAAAAAAATGAAACCAAAATTACAAATAACATTATCTTTCAAAATATGGGACATTTATGATCAATAATCTTTTTGAACAATTCATCTTCAGTTTTAACCAGTAACAGCAATGAGGCATGTTTTACCTCCGAGCAGGTGAAAAGCTCCTCTCAAAGACATCTCACTCCCCAAACCTCCCTGAGCAAGAAGCATGAACCGGGATTATTCAGAGCACAAATGTTACCAAGCAGACCATCTCACATTTGTCCAGCTGTGAGTGCAGGTCATCATATCTGCAGGGACATATTCCACAGCGATATTGTAAGAATAATATGTGTTGCTGGACATGATTAACACTTCGTTTATGGTAATACTTCGAGTATTTAAAATTTGGGACGTCTGATGATCATGAACAAAGAAAGAGTAAGTAGTGTAATATTTATAAAATAAAAAAAATAAAAAAAATTTTATTTATTATTGAATGTTTCACTCTTTAATGCAGATTCAGTGACACCCCCTTTGTAAAGAAACTGATGGGAACCATGACCGTGATATGGTGTGAGGTTATTTACCTCCAAAGTGATAAAAACTGTTATATTGCCCAGATCTGTACTGCACTGCACTGCTCAAAAACCACACTGTTCAGTGGAAATGCTTATGGTGAAACAACTAACCATTTACCAACGACATCCGCGCCGTAAGTCTCTTTAAATACTGTAGTTATGTTCATGCAACAGCAAAGAAGAAAACTTGCAGAACAAGACAGTTTCCCTAAACCTGTGTACAATCTACGGAGAACTATACAGTAAAAGTGACAAATTATTATTCATATGGAATTCAGAAAATGAGAATTAGCGGGTACTTGCTTCAGTTTCAAAACAGCTTCAAAAAACAGAAATCAATCCTAGAATCTCTTTCACAACTAATGTGGCACTAACATTCACACAAACTCCCTCAAGCAGCCCATTATTCGTGCATCTTTTTCTTTTAATTTCCTTTTGGCATTCACACATCAGAATTATTTTCATAGACCATTATCTTATTAACTCCACTAACTCACTCTCTCTTTATTCTGATCTGTAATGGCTGCAATAAAAAGAGTTATGAAGGTTGTGTTCTTTGGGTAAAGCAGCTCTGGCTGAAATAATGAAATGTAAATTAGTGCACCATGTAAACCTTTATAGAACTAGACTAGAATATAAACATCTCCAATCACCTCTCTTCTGGGCCTGAGCTTGTTCTCGAAGCATGAACCACTTCCTCCATGACTGGGCTAAACTCTGGGTCTATCAACATTCCTACTGTTCTTTGGCTGGGCAGAAGAACTGAACTACGGCGTATTTGCTGCTGGTCATCCAGTCTGGTTCCTGAGAGGTGAGCTTCTCCCCCTGGCCTGGCTGTAAGCCTACCTGGACGTTAGCCTTCAGGGTCCTGAGGCTGCACAATGGGGCGGGATGAAAGCCCCTCAAGGCTTGTTCAAAGAGCACAGTGTGTTTCCAGTCCCTATCACCTGTCAGTTTGCGATAATTTAGGTCTCCCTTGAACAGAATTAGATCTGATCTCTGCAGAGAGGAGTAAAGATCTGCTGCGTCAACGGGCATGTCGCAGTACTCATGGGGTAACGTCCAGAACTGATGGTCATGGTACGACCATGTGCCCTCCTTCAAGAAACGCTTCCACTGGGCACCGCAGGCTGACATCTGCCTGTGATTGGCTGCCATTGTCTGCATTATAGTCCAGTCAAAATCCTTCTTGGTGACATCAGAGACAAACCATGGGAAGGACTTGCCATGGAACCATACTTCCTTGACCAGGCCAACAGAAACAAGAAAGTCAGCAAATACCAGGTCAGTGACAAGCTCAAACCCAGCATTGTCTAGAATGATGTCCACTCTAGCTCCTCTCTTCTCTGCCCCTCCGGAAGCCTGCAGGTCCATTAAAGCTGACCACACTTTGTCAGAGTCATCCACCAAGATGAAACGCTGCAGTTCAGGCAAAGACTCAATGGGGCTGGTCTTTTGCGAGTTGTCCTGACCAGCTGAGATGGACAAATCGCACTTGTTCCCCCACAAAGACACCTGTTAAAACATCCCACAGCTTATCACGCAAAACAAAAACACTTACATTGCAGAAAGCAAACTGAAAAGATTTAAATCTGAATTAAATTATATTTGCTTGCATTAGATTTAAATCTTTGACCAGCATCCATAAAAATGGGCTTATCCTACATTTTTTCTTGATATCTATTCATCATAACTTTTTTTGCTTTGAATTTAACAGGGCCAATATCTTTATATAGATACCTTTAGCATGGATGAGTGGGGTTAAATAATATGCAAATTAATTGATTTTCAAGACGTCATTGTGAAATCAAATCGGCTGTTTTTGTGAATTATTTTCCACGTGCTGTAGTGAATAGCATGTTTTGAAGAAGGGTTTACGGGCTTCATTAACATAACATGTGACAAAATTACAGCCATTCAAATAATTGCTTAATTATTCATGTCCATTGTCAGATTTCACTGTCAGGAACTTTTTATCTTCTTACTGAAACTTTGGCAAGGTGAATGGTTGAAATGTTGTTGAGTATTCACGCAAGAGCACAAAGGACTTTAACAATCAACATAAAATAAACATGACTGCTACAGATTTGTTGTTGCATCCCTAAAACCTTTTAATCAGATCTATTAAAAAGGGCCTTTCTAATTTTATCATACCCCAAGAAGAATACAAGCTGCTTATTCATCAATAAACAGCCCTTTAATAAAGTGCAAGTAAAGATTGTTGATAAACTCAGTTAATGAGAGGCAACTAAGGTATAGTTTTTTTACACTGAATATTTCTATACTTATTGACTGTTTATATGCATATTTTGTGAAAAGAAAATGTACTTCTTTTAATGTATAAATGTATATTTAATGTATAAATTCTGCTGAAGACAGAAAGGGCACTAAAGCGGACAGTCCTTCAGGACTTGTGTCTACAGGGTGTCTAGCGAGGCAAGTGAAGAAGCAAACTAACCTGCAAAAACTTCAGAAAGTGGTCAAAGAGTTGTTTCTCACTCGGGTTATCCACGTTCGCAAGGAGCTCTCGGAGGCATGAACAAAGAATTTTTATTGCTTGCTGAGACTCAAAGAAGCTTTGGGTCTTTCCCTCCTTATATACATCAAAGTCACCTATTGGAGGACTTTGGTGACACAAGCAGAAAGAAAATAGAAGATGCCATAAATCACATGTCAAATTTGACTAGTTGTAACTGTGAACACAGCAAAGCAACAGTGAACCACAATGAAATGCTTTCTCAGTATTTAACTCAAACAAAATGTGCAACAGTGAGCAGCTTTATCCAGTGCCTGGGGAGCAGTGATGGGGACAGTACTTAAAAGGTTCATCAGGGCAACCTACTGGTCCAGGATTTGAACTCACAACATTCTGATTATGGGGCCTAGAAACTAACCACTACTGCTTATATAATACTTAAATGGAAACTTAAATTCCACACCTTCAGTAATGTTTCAGTCAAACTTGGCCTTGATCGTGAGGTCACGGTTATGAATCAAAATCCGTCTGTTGAAGCGAATGTGATAAAACTGCTTTGAAAGAGCGTGCAGGTAACAAATAGTTATGCGTTGGTTTCCTTTAGTAAATTCCGACTGCTATAATATGCTCGTGCCAGGAAATATAATTAAGCACTGGTATGTACGATTTCAATCCGTTGAAATGTGCTCAAGTAGTTTTATCAAATTTCAAATGAAAAAAATAAAGGCTGGTTCAACTTGTAAGAAATGAGCTGAAGAGCTGAAGGACTGTTGAACAGAACTGAGACCGCAAACTTGGTCATGACAGTGAATATGGCAGGATTTTCACCTTGGAAATTGACAAGTTTGTAAATGTAAGCAATGTAAAGCAATTCTGTTAATGCAATTTTTGATGATTAGTTGTTCGTGACATTACCTGACATGAACCTTTTTCAAACAAAGTCAGAATTTTAAAGCTAACTGAATCAGGGCAAAAAGTAGCAATTTTGGCCATTAAGTTATTCATTTTTCAGAAAAATCAGATAGATTCAGATTGATACTGTAGTTAGGGGCTTCTGGGTACTTTTCTTTAAGCTGTCCACTCTCCTTTTCTGCTCCCTTCTGCACATCCATGCAATCTTAAATCACATTACAGCTGTGCCCTCCCAACTAAAGGTGTTACTAAAGTGCTCATTGACATTACACTCCCCCCTCAAATGAGATAAAACAACCTAGAAAAAAAATATTAATTCAGCTTAAACTACTAGTCTACTGAAACAGCTGATATTTCCACAAACCTTACCAGGCAGACCTGGTAGGCACACAATACTAGGAATTAAAATGTTAATCAATGAGAAACAGGATTGAGAAGAATGAGAAGTTGAAGCTGTGCGCGTAAGGATGACTCAGTACTGAAAGTATATGTAGCTCTTCAAGAAGCCATTACTGAGAAAGGAAAATCTGAAAATCTGCACTAGAACTAGAAACTAAACCTAAATGTGGAGGAAGGTTTAAGGACTGACGAGTATAAATACACAATTTCTTGCATCATGAAAATCGGACAATGCAACAAATGCCTAGTCTCCAAAGTCTCCTGGAAAGAAATAAAGGTGTAATAAAAGGCAAAGACTGGACAGAATACATTCTAAAACAATACAGACTCATATTATATTTGTTTGTTGGGAACTCTGTGTAATTCCAGTTCAGCAGTGGTGTACATTGTATCCACAAATGAAAAAATGATCTAATTCCATAAGAGGTTTCTTACAGGCCAATGCATCTACAAGTTACGAGGCTTATCTTACCTTAACCACAAGGCTTCCTGAATCCTCCTGTACATGTAGCACTCCACATAGAGCCAGGGTGACTTGAACCAGCTGACAGGCTGCTTGTCCTCCATCAGGCCCTGCTGTCTCTGCATGTACTCATTCCAAGCAGCTGTATCCTCCGCCGCATCGGTCAAAGGCAACACAGGCTTGTCTGTTTGCAGTTCATTCCTCAGTTTAGACAGGAAGGAAATTGCCCTTTTCTCTGCATCAACACCTTCCTGTCAATACAAAAAAAAAAAGAAACATCAAGCTTGAAAGAGCGTCAACCTTTTAATCTGCACTTCTGCTGTAACATTCAGCATCATTGCTAGTAGTGGTAGCAATAAAGACTGGATTTAATTTACTTAACTTAGAAGAATTACACATTATTGTTGTTATTATTATTATCATTGTTGTCATTAACAATAATTGTTAATCATTAGTAATAATTATTAGTCTTAATATTTTATTTTTGAACACAACACAGATGTTATAAATATTTTCTGTTTTGAAGTAAATTCGACTTTATTAACAGTTCAACGGAAAAAATGACCAGACATTTTTAAAAAACACATTTTAGAACGGTGATCACAGCACTGCAAAACTGTGGTATTTTTGCTAAAAGTTATCGTAACAGAACCTCATGGACAGTAATATGTGATTGGATGAGAGGCACAAATCCCTTTTAGTATCACTTCTTACTCACCTAATCTAGACACAACAACCTGTAATTTAAAAAAAATAACAGCCATAACAATTTTCATTAAACATGAATTTTCCGAACAAGAACTGATTCTTATTGCTCTTCTTGTGGCTGCTCTTGTTAGCACTGATGTTTCTACTTTGCAGCAAACCAGCAAAAATAGATGAACTGCAGTGGAGCTTGAAAGATTGTGAACCCTTAACATTTCTCTGCATCAAAATGATCTAAAACCTCAGGGTTTCACGTCATTCCCAAGGTTTTGCCGCTCACAGGGCACAGAATAATACAGGGCCATTTTATGCAGATTTCAAATTCATGTTAGCTCATTTTATGCAGAAATATAGAAACATCTAAAGGGTTCACAAACCTTCAAGCACCCATGCCCTTTTCGGCCGTATGATGATTTCGCACATCTTAAGATGGCTGAAGGGCACATTTCCACAGGATTACAGAAAAGAAATGTGCCTTCCTTTTTACCTCGCCATGTTCTTCAAAGAAGCTGTTCTTATTTCGATGAATAGTGTCTACAGCCTTTGTCAGGATTGTTGGCAATCTGTCCCTCACGGTCAGATATGCAAAGGATCTGAAAGAAGAAACATAAGAGCAAATTAAGGTTTTCAAATTCCTTCTGACTGACACGAAGCCTTTATTTTACATTTACATTTACGGCATTTAGCAGACGCTCTTATGCAGAGCGACTAACAGGTCCTAATTACAGGGACAGTCCCCCCTGGAGCAACTCAGGGTTAAGGGTCTTGCTCAAGGACCCAGTGGTAGTGCTAGAGGTGGGATTTGAACCGGGGACCTCTGGATCCATAGGTCCGAGGGAAGTACCCTACCACTAGACCACCACCACCCTTTTAGATTCAAAAACATATAACGCATCATTATTCTGTTAAAATATCTATTCAAACCGGTCGGTTTTCTAAAGTCTACACCAGAGTTTGGGATTTTTATGAAATCTTATCTTTTTCACTTGATTTGAATGGTTTCAAGAGCAAAAGTGCACCAGATTACGCACATAAGTGTTTGCTTACTGGTCAAATATTTGGCAAGGGTACAAGCACTCTTACTTTCACAATCAGAGCAATTTTATCAGTAGCCTATCACAGAACCAAAACTTAACCCTCATATATATGACTGGTATAAATGTAATTATTCTACCCTTAATATATAAACCTTCTTTGATCTCTTTATGATTTAATGGCAACATAATTTTAAACAGTCAGGTCGCTCATGATTGGCCATCATTACATACCTCGATCCAAGTCTCAAAATGAATACTGCTTTGCTACCATTTTATCATTAAGCTGTTTTATTTAGCACTACCTTGTGTTTGAAGACCATCGTGTTAACATGAAAACAGACAGATTATGTGGACAGCGCTAAGGAGCCACTAGAGGAAAAAATATTCATGCTCTTATTCCCTTGTTTGGACCCAAACTAGAGAAAATTATAACTGTTCAACAATAAACGAGGCAGGATATTGGAAGGCATGTTCAGTCTGGACAGATTATAAAGATGCAATAAAAGAGAAGACATTTACAGATATCAAAAACAGGCAGAGAAACATACAATGTCTCATTCTAAGAGATTAAGGAAAGTTGAAGAAAAGGATGCAATGTGGGATATGTAGGCCAATAAGAGAAATATTGAATATTATTTTGTTCATATAAGTTGATCCTAATACAATAATAATAATAATAATAATAATAATAATAATAATAATAATAATACACTGTGTGCACAATTCTTAGGATATTAAGATACTGGGGTGTGATCACAGGTCGCAAAAAACGTGTTAGGAAAAAATGGTTTTATGAACTGATGAGATCAGAGTGACTCTTGATGGACCAGATGGATGGGCCCGAGCCTGGATCAGTAACGGGCACAGAGCTCCACTTCCATTTAGACACCAGCAAGGCAGAGGTGGGGTGCTGGCATGGGCTGGTATTACTAAAGATGAGCTAGTTGGACCTCTTCAGGTTGAAGATGAACTCAAAATCAACTCCCAATCCTACTGCCAGTTTTCAGAAGACACTTTCTTCAAGCAGCGCTCCAGGAAAAAGTGCATCTCTGAATTTTATGCAGGTTGATGCTCCATCACATGCATGGAAGTTCTCCACTGTGTGGCCAGTAAAAACCTTAAAGATGAAAGAATAATGACATGCCCCCATCCTCACCTGACCTAAAGCCTATGGAGAACCTGTGGACTTTCTTAAATGAGAGATTTTTGGGGAAGGAAAACAGTCCACCTCTCTGAACAAAGTCTGGGAGGCTGTGTTTACTGCCGCACAAAAAGTTGATCATCAACACACACACACACACACACTTAGTGAACAGTTTTGCATGTGCAATCCACCTGATGTGGAGAAATCCCAAGCTCCTGGAGGACACAGACTCATGGAGAACATAGAAACTCATTAGACAGAACTCTTCTATCAACAAGGAACTGTCTCCAGGATGGTTTAGGTACCAAATTTTGATCTGATTACAGACTTCTGACTGAACCTAAATTGTGATGGAGCCCCAAAATGTTGGACCCTTTTTCTATGCTTTCTTTTTATTAAAAAAAAAATTATATATATATATATATGCAGGAAAGGCTCCTGTCATTTAGTAAGACTAGTCTCATTCAGGTTCCGGGGTGGCTAAAAGAGCCTAATGTCGAACAGTCCTCGGTCCTGCAGGAACATTTTGAATAAAAGTGTCGACAGTGCCTGGACTGGCTTAGTCTCAGTATCAGGCAGTTGTCTTTTGGGGGATTATTAATAAAATATAACTGATATACTGGGCTCTGTTTCACTGCACCAAAGCTAGACAGCTAGCAAGCTAACAAGCAGCTGGATGTCGGTTTGTATTTACAGCTTCTTAAAAGCCACTCTTACCAAATACACCACAAATAAAGCTCGTAGACGGTCTTATAGTCACACAGAATGCCTACATACCCCTCAAATTTAGCTGACAGCGAGTGAGGAGGCTTAACACGGTCCATCTTTGCCCCTCTGGAGGAGGAACTGGGGATTTACAGCCAAAACCGGGGTTAAGCAACAGGAAAACCTGCAAATAAAGGTGTTCAGATGCTACTAAAATGAGTATTCCTCAAATAACGAGCATAAAAAACACGAAATCATCAAAGCTTTAAGGTTACTTGTTTGTTTTCACCATTAAATCCTCCAGACACACAGTAGCCAATACCGCCCCACAGCGGCCGTGAGAGGAACTGCAGACACAACTTACGGAATCAGAAACTCTCACTCACTCATTTTCTGAGCCGCTTGCCCTGATAAGGGTCGCGAGTGGTGCAGGAGACTCTCACAGGTTTAGGAGGAAACCCACGAGGAGCACATGCAAACTCCACACGGGAAGATACTGGACCGTCCCACCTGGGAATCAATCCCAGGACCCTCTCACTGTGAGGTGACAGCAAAACCCACTGCACCAGCACACCACCTGTAGAATCAGAAATACTTAAAATCAAATGAAAAATATGAACATAAAATAAACATGAGTGTCAAATAAACTACTGCAGTGACTGTTTGTACTGTATAATATTTTTTGGCCAGGTCCCATCACTGACCTGTTCAAGGGCCTCGTTTAAAACAGTTTATGGCTAAATCTCAGACTCATGCTTTATTAATTATAATGTCTGCTCATTACAAATCCATATTTTTAAAAAGAGATCCCAATTTTTTGGTGGGTTCAGAAATCATTTCATGACTGTGAAAAGCCCATGTCCCAGTTAACACGTCACCTTCACTCCTCATTTGCACATCAGGGAGGAACACACAGCTGGGAGTCCCATTTCTCAAAGGGGGCTTTAAGTGTTTGTCTTTAATGGCCTTTGTAGAGGAGCACATTTCCTACATGGCGAACTCATGCTCAAGTCGTAGTCCTGGGCCATTTATGCATGTTGTTTTCCTTACTGTATCACAGCTCAGCCAGCACATGAGGACGTATTTACTGGCTAAAGAGAAATCAGGTATGCATAGTGGATTGAGATTGGGAGCCCCTGCTGTGAGGTGTCCCATTTCTCATTTTGGTGTTCAAAGAGGTGCTTATAAGGCAGCAAGGACCTCATCAATGCAGACTCAACAGCAGCCTCTTATCCAGAATTCATGAGATACAGAAGCAGTGCCTGAGTGAATGGGTCTACAGATTTATTTGTTTTTTAACAATTAACCTCTTCATTAAACTGCATCATGCTCATGATCTGGACCGAGTCACTGCAAATAAGCAAATCGGCTTATTTAAAAAGTATGACTGAAAACATCATTTTGCAGGGAAGCAAACTGTTCATTTTGCGATCTCTTTTGGTTTCAGTGATCTGTGACTCGCCTCTTACTTTCTCAGGTTGTCTCGCTGGTTGATTTCTAGAACCATTAAACCATCACTGGTTTAATGCACTAAAATGCCTTCTTGAAATTGAAATTGAAAATAATTTTTAAAAAGCATTTTGTCAGCCGTCTGTAGGTTGAACACAGAGGAGAGGTCAGATGTTTTGCTTTGGCTGCTAAAATTTGCTTGTGCCGACCATCCTATCCAAATTTCCTCCACATGCTTGTAGTGCAGAGGTCTAATTCCAAAACTGTATCACAGAATCAACTTCTTCCTCCTGCTGATCCTGTCAGGGTCGCCACAGTGGACCAAACATCTCCATTTCTTCCTGTCCTCTGCATCTTCCTCCTTCAAACTGACCGTTAGCATACCCTCTCTCACCTCATCCATAAACCTCCTACTATCACTTCATCTCTCCTACACTTCCTTCTCTCCTCCTGCTTCTGGACATGCCTTTCTCCTCTTCTACTTCTTCTCCTTTGGCCAGCAGTAGCCCCGTTTCCACCAGCACCCTGTTGGCTAACAGCCCTGGTGGTGGCCTTTGTTAACCCGGGCCTCGACCGATCCGGGATGGAAATCTGTTTCATTGTCCGCATATTTGATTTGGCAAAGGTTTTACACCGGATGCCCTTCCTGATATAACCCTCCCCATTTATCCCGGCTTGGGACCGGCACAAGCATCAGCTATAAGCCTTTATGTTTACATTCAGCTGTAGGTTATACGTTCGATTGAGGGAAGACCTACATTATGAGCTTCATTATGTTGAAGGGCTGGAACTGTGGGTCAGTTTGTCCTTCTGAGGTCACCCTTTGATCTCATTGAGTAGATGATGCAAGAGCCTTACAACTGTTTCCTCTGTGTGTGCATCACAGAAAGAGTCCACATTGGATTAACAGTTTATCTCACAGCCCACTAAATGTGTAAACCACTGATTACACTGCATTGATTTAAAAAACAAAAAATCAGTGGTGTCTCCTAATTGCTTTAACTGCCGCCTGGTCTCTTACTGACAGCATTCTGATTAAATCTAAAACATGACCTTTAACAAAACTGTGCGTTTAAGCTTGGAACAGTGTCACCTTCTCAGAATTACATGCAAAATCATGAAATGCCTTTCATTCAGCATTAAAGAACTGCACACTTTTTATAGTAAAGCACTCTTAGTTCATTATATGATAACTAGCAATAATCAGTAATGAAATGTTATATAATTATTTGTATTTATATATAATAAAAAGAAAATGTTTGGTTCTTCATGCTATCAGTGTGAATGTTCTTCTTTCCTACGTCCTCCAGTAACAGCCAAGACTGACCGAAATGTGTTGAAAACCATTTCTTGCCAAACGTCAGATTTGTTTCTTTAAGTAAAGTGTAGACAGAATCCCCCTTTCTGTGGCTCGTGTGTTGGATTTGTGCAGTTTCTTTCAGATTTCCTGTCTGTTCTGGCAGGCATGGTTTCCTTTAAGTTCACATCCTGCTCCAGAAAGCCTCCTTACGCTGCTGCTTAAAGGCCTTGGGGAGAACATGCTTCTTATTAAGTGTTTATTTAAGAAACACAACCATATATCTCCATAATCCGTCAGTTTTAGAACTGCCCAAACTACTTTCTCTACTTTTACAGACTGAAGCTGCAGACAGACTGGGAAAAATGTGTTGCATTTTATGAAGTACTTTACTTACTTATGAGCTATTAGAATAATAACATGCATATTTATTACAGGTATTAGATCCAGAGGTGGTGAGTGTGGGGTGGTGGTCTAGTGGGTACTTGCCTATGGACTTATGGATCCCAGGACCCAAGAGGTCCCAGGTTCAAATCCCACCACTGGCACTACCACCACGGGGTCCCTGCGCAAGACCCTTAACCCTGAGTTGCTCCAGGGGGACTGTCCCTCTGGATAAGAGTGTCTGTAAATATGTTGTTATAAAAAAATTTGTATTTATATTTTTCTAGTTAACTGATTGAACATCTTTACTCAAGTGAAAGCAAAAAGCTCTTAATGTGCTCAAAGTAAATTAATAAAAATTCAACTGGCTGTTAGTGTGCAAAGCTGTCTGAAAGTGGTTTTGAATCCCAGGACAGTAAGTTGCCCTGAAGGTACCCTTGAGCAAGGTACTGTTCCCATCACTGCTCCCGGGCGCTTTCAATAGCTGCCCCCCGCTGTATGGATAAAATGCTGAGGTATGATTTTGTTGTGGTTCACTGTGTGCTGTGCTCGCAATGACAAGAATCACTTTCACTTTCACTAATTCAGACTATAAGACCATCCGATCTTCAGCGACAATTAAAATAATCCACTGGAAATAATGAGCATTAACTCCATCCATGTCTCTGCTATTTTTTCCATCATGGACATCAGATTCGTTATTCTCCATGGTCGGGTCTCTCTGGCCCTTTTCTGCTTTTATCTCTTTAGGTTGAAATGGGACGTTGGGCAGATGCTCAGAGACTAAAATCTGAGAAAAAATGTCAATATTTATAGTTTATTCCACTGCAATGCATTCAAGTAAGGAATCTGTTCTGAAAACGTAAGCAGGAGAAAGAACAGATATTAGTGAAGTGTTGGGCGTAAAGGGGAGAAGTGGTCAGAAAACAAGCCCTCAGGTACAGATACCTGAAAAAGGTGTTTAAGAAGCGGAGTATTCGCACTTGTTTCATCCGCAGCTCTGCTGAGGTCACGGTGGAGATGATGGACTTTCCTGTAAACCAGTCCCAGGCTGTGAACCTCCATCAGGCCCATCAGGCCCATCAGACCCATCAGACCCATCAGGCCCATCAGGCCCATCAGACCCATCAGGCCCAGCTTCTAAACTTCTAACCTGGAAGAATTTCAACACACTGCACAATTTATGGCAGCATTTCTTTCTGCTTTTAGAAGCCTGGGAGCTGTTCACACGTCCTCCGTTCTCCACCCAGAAAGAGTGAGAGCTGAGAAACAGAAAGAAGAAAAAACATGGAAAACGAAGTGTATCGAACAGTTCGAGAGAGAAACCCCTCAAAGCAGGACGGCCGGGATGTGAAGAAGGTGAACTCGCTTCCTCTCAAAGCAGCACTTTATTCTTTTATTTAGATGTTTTACTTTGAGGGGGGTGTTTTTTGATGGATGGATGAAAAAAAATATAAAAACAATCAAGAAAATAATTTATCACTAAATCAATTCTTTTTATAATATTGAATAAATCTGAATATGTGGTCGTTTATATTTTAATAAAGTGAATGTTTATATATACACCCGATCGACACACGCGGTTGTTTGTGAAGGTGGGAGGGGGTAGAAGTGACCCCACCTCGGGGTAAAACCCTGCTCGGCTGCTGCTTCTTCTTCGGCCCGTTCCACCTTAAACCGGCGCTGCAGCTCCCGCGGCGCGCTCAACCGCGTGGCCAATCAGAAGGCGGCGCCGCGCTGTTTAAGGTGGAACTGCAGAGTGGAAGCCGAGCTTCATCTCCCCCCGAGAGAGGCTTAACCACGACGCCCGGGAGATAAAACCGCGGTCCGGTCCGCTCGCCTGACCCTCCTGCACGTCCACCAGGCAGTGAAACGCCAACATGGCGACGGCAGCGTGACGGCTCGGCGTCCGTTGGCTCAGAGCGCCTCGCGCGCCTGCGTGTCTCCGGCCGCCCGTTCGGGGGGTCACTGGGCCTCCAGGCGCCGCGCGCTGCCGTTTTCTGAAGCCGAGGAGTCATGTGATTTGTAACGTAACCCGACCGGAAAACACCGACAGCGCTCGCCGCCGATGCTGCGCTTTAGAGGAGCAGAGCAGCTGCGAGCGCCACGGACAGCAGCCCGGCCACAACAACAACAACAACAACAACAACAAGCAGCAGCAGCAGCAGCACGGTCCCGTCCGCCCGCCGAGCCGGAGCACAGGTACCGCTTCCACACCGACCGGCCCGCTGAACCCGCCCGGCGGCCCGTTTCTGCGTCTGAATCCGCTCGGAGTTAGGTTTTACTGGGTGACCACCCCTCCACCCCCTCCCCGCGAGCGCGCGCGCGTGTGTGACCGTTTCTTCAGGCTCCGCGTGTGTTTTCCACTTCACCACTGTCGGTTTGGGTTCCGAGGCGGGACAGTGCGGGAGAACCGCGCTCGAACCCACCCCGGTTTGGTTCTGACGGGTTTATTTGGGTCTGTTCGCCGAGAGGAAAAGCTCCTCGCTGCGGAAGTGGCCTGTCTCTCTGCGGGAGGTCGGTCCGCTCCACGTGTCTCCGCCTGGGCGGCGCTTATTTACAAGCGCAGCGCCGCGAACCGAGCCGAACCGCGCCGAGCCGAGCCGCGCCGCTGCCCCCCCGCCCTGGCGGTACCGGAGCCTCCACCAGCCACACTGAGCACTTTATCAGGGTGGAAGGAAACGACTCCCCATTTACTCCCATTTTACACCCCTCAGCCCGTCCCCGAGGTCCGACCGGGCTTTGTGTGGTTTGTTTTAGTTGGAAACTTGGACTAAGCCCTGCTTTTTAGTCCCCAGCTCGGTTCTGCTCTGTTGATCCATCTGTACTTCTGTCTAAAGTTGGAGCTGCTTGTGTTTGGGTCTCTGTAGTTTCGACTGCTCGGTACACCGTGTTCTCTATCGCCGAGGAAGGAAAAGTCCTTTTAACATCCCTTCGAGCAGACCCTGAAGTCATTCTGGCCGTTTTGTGGTTTGATTTCACTTCGTAACGTTATCTCAGACCTGCCTTTCACTCCCCAGTTCCCCTTTCAGAGTCCCGTCCTGTCGACCCAGAACCTGCGCGGCTCTAACAGCTGTCTGGACCCAAATGGCCCAGATGGACTGGGCTCAGTGGGGTTTCATTCAGTAATCTGTGTAGCTTTTCGGTCCAGGATTCTCCTTTCATTCTTCCTTTTTGTTCTGTTGGTCCAGAACCCACAGCGTTCTCACACATGTTGGATCCGGTGTTGTTTAAAAAGTGGTGTAGAAACTCCCTCGGCCCCAAAGTCTTAACTAACAGGTACACGACGTGCCGCTGAGAAAACACTGCCATCAGTCCAGCCAGTCACTGAATTCAGACTTTGACTACAACCTGCACTGTAATCCCTAACTCGGTTCAGAACCTGGACTGCTCTCACAAACGTTCTAGTGGTGGAGAAACATCTGCCTCAGTCCTGTCGCCTTATCCTATAGGTACACTGAGTGGTAGGGAATAAACTCCTCTGCCGTTCCATTTACTCACTTTAGTATCAATTCAGCGAGCCACTGTGGTCGGATTTGGCTTTGTGTGGTTTGTTTTATTTGTTAAATTGTGTATAATCTGTCTTTTAGAGCCTTATTCTGTTGGTCTGGCACCTGGACTGCTCAACAACCACAGCCGTTTACACCAAAATGTTGGTGCTGCTGGTTTTTCTGGACTACTGGGGGAAGCACAGCGTAGTCTTATAGGTACACTTATTAGTGAGGAAAGCAATGACGTTACTCTTTTATAGACTCACGTTAATCCGTTCATGTCAAAAACTGGGATGGCTTTGGGTTTCCTCTGAGTTTGTTTTCATTGGTATCTTTGGCTACAATCTGCCTTTTAGTCTTTCAGTCCCTTTTCAGAGTTCTGTTGGTCCAGCACTTGGACTGTTCTCATAAAGAGAGCAATGCCATGGAGGAACCCGTCTGGATCTCTAAAGAATCATATAGAAAACCAATGAAGAACCATATTTGAAACCAAATGAGTGTGAAGAACCTCTTGAAAGGCTTGAAGCTCTCTGATGAAGAACTTTATATCCCTCACACGAAAAAGCCCACATAATGGAGGGCTCTTCAAGGAACTAGATGTGGCTCTTCTACGGCACTGCAGAAAGAAGACTCTTTCTTTTTCAGACTGTATTGCCTGCACATCTGCAGTTCTAAAAGATGCTGGCTGAGGTTCAACGTTCTGCAGCAGTTCTAAAACGCTCAGATTTTTGGACCCGTTTTTCTTCCCCTCGTTCGTTTGTCAGACTTTTACTTAAGTACTTGAGGGCCGTTACTTTGTCCACCTCTGGATAGTCGTTGAGTAATTGACTGGTACGTTAACAGCATTTTTAACGTAAATTGCTTTTGTGTGTGTGTAGACAGTTTTTATACACAGCATGACCACGCAGATGGTCGTTTCTAGAAGGTACGAGGCACCTTGTTTTTGTGACCCTTATGCTATGTTTACACTCAAACACTGAGCTGCCTGACATTGCCGCCTCTGTAAGACGCCTGCCTACGGGTGAATACGTAACGTGTAATGTTTGTGACACGACGTCCGTTCTCAAGTCCTGCGGCAATGAGACAATAGCCAGTTGAATGTCATGTGTAGCACTAATCACGTCACACGCAAGACTGCAGGTCCATGTCGACCTTTAGGGTCAGGACATGGACAGAGCAGCGTCACCAGGGTGGCCGCTGAAGTTATCTATCTTAGATTAGGCGTTAAGATGCCTCACATGTCAAACGATCAATTCGGAGCATTTCAAAGGTCAGCTGACCTGCTCGCTGAGTGGGGTGTTGAATAGTGGTCGGGATTTCTGTACTGAAATATTATTATTTTTTTCAAGCATTTGAACAAAACCCAACTAAAATCTACGGACCGGCCTTGGCAGTTCTTGCTTCCTTGAAATCGGTCTACTCAGTACAGTTTCTCTTGTGAAATTAAAGCTCTGTTTGAGCTGGAGAACTTTGCCAGAGGAGGTTTGGTGATGTCATTGCAGATTTGTGTTATGAAAAAGTATGTGTAGAACTTTCCCAAATTATCTGAGGTAGCCTGTTTGTTTTTCAGCCGCAAGAATAAACTAAATGTGTCCCAAAACTACCTTCAAGTTAATGCAAGATAGAATAGGACCTAGTGAAGTGGACCTTCTCATTCATCCTACTACCAAGCGTGGTCCAGAACAGAAACTGCAATGCCTTGAGTATTTTTAAAGATGTTTCAGTTTAGTCTATATCAACGATGTGGCGTACAGCAGCCCTGGGTTGAGTTTGAAGGTAAAAATAACTGTCAAGTCATGCTTTATCTATGTGCTTAAGCTTGTCTTCTGTTTAGCAGATAGATCACCTGGTTTAGTTATTGCATTGCCATGAGGTCGGTGAAAAACTAGGCATTGCAGAATCGTGATTAGTAGTCCTTCCAGGTGTAGCTCAGGTAAAACTAATCCAGCTTCCGTGGGCCTTGGAGGACTGATCGTGATGGGTTATGTTGACCATGCGTTAAAGGAGAAGGTTTTCAACTCTTTGCAATGATAAGGTTCATTCGGATGAAGTTGAAAAGGAGAATTGATTAAAATGCAGTGGAGCTACTTGATGTGGTCAAACAGGACATTAAACCTCCTCCATTTCCTTTCTGAAGTTATCGCACTCCTGGATGCAGAGTCCATTTGCTTTATCTATACAAGAAGTAGTCTGTAGGCCAAACCATGAAGGGGGTGGGAGGGGACAAGGGAACATCCTGGTTTAACTTAAGTTCTTGGTTCCGTTCTTGGTGGACCAGAGTTCAGCAGTTTTGATATCCTTGTTTAAAGGCACCCAATAAAACTGACAGTTAACTGCTCAGTCAAATAAAGCATGTTAGAGCAGGAAAATTGCCCAACTGTGGTGGTCTCTGACCCTCCAGAGGAGATGATCTTTGTCCTTCAAATCAATGAAATCATGGAAGAGAGTCAGCTTGACGTATCAGTGTAAAATGGGTTAATGTGTTCACACAAACACAGGTCTTCCAAAATATTCCTGTTCCTTCATAGTGGGACTAGAGTCGGTACAAGGTACCGGGTTCAGAATATCTGAATCTTCTCGAGTGTCCAAAAGGTCAGGAGATTTTAAGTGAAGAGACACGTCACAAAGCTGTCTAATCCCCCCCTGAAGCTGCACCTAGTCGTAGCACGGTTCAGGATTAGTTCGTTGGTGTGCCCCACAGCTAGAATTCAGGTCTGAGCAGCGGTTGTAATCAATCCACGGAGCGCTTTGCAATGCTGCATAACCAGTACACTTGAAAAGGTGCCTTCAGTCTCCCAGACTGCTTGTTGGGGGGGGCCTGATTATTCTTTTTTCACTGTTGAGAAATGCAGGCAATCATGAAGTGTAAAACAATTTGAAGAGCTTTTTGTGTTTTTCGCTGCAGTCACGAAAACAGCAAAACTCAAAATTCCCCTCGTCTAATTATAGCGACAGCATCGACTCTCACCCCTCCCCGCTTTCCCCGCCCCATTCCCTCGTATCCCCTCGAGAAAAACGGTCAGGGGGAGTTCCGGCTGCTCCACTGCACGGGTCAATACAAAAAGCTCCATCCCGTTTTCCCGTGCAGAGCAAACATCCTGAAATACAGCTGTCTGAGTGTGGCCCAAGATCAGTGAGAATATCTAAAATAGTTTTTATTTACTAATAAAAGAGGCTCAGCTCTGACTGCAGTTAGACGTGTTGCACAACCTTGCATTTTTGTGGGATGAATTCAGCAAAAATAAAAACAAATCACCTTCAAATTGAGACAAAAGCTTCGTGCTAATTTGTTTTTTAAACGATGAGGATATTTCAAGCATATTTTAAAAATAAAAGTGGCTTTCAGCTTCTAGATATATTGAATTAGATCATGGCACTTTTTGTATCTGACCGTCTACGTGAGCGAAAGTATTGAAACATGCTCATGGTTTGTTATACAGGTGGGTCCTGTCATTGTTTACACTAAGTAGCTCCTGAGGTCTACTATTTAAAAATGTGAAACCATTTAATAATATTAAAAAACTGATCTATCATGTCGTATTCGTCTTTTGATGACAAAACCCAAATGTGTTCAGTGCAAAGCAAAATCAGAAGAATTAGCCTTGCTGTTCCAGTTCTGGAACTGGACTGTGTATGCAGGTGAGAACATTAGGCTTTCAGTGGTACCTTACTATGGGGTGTAGATCTTAAACATCTGGTTGAAAAATACAACCTTAACCAGAACTGAGAGAAGAGACACTAGAGGAAGGAGGGAGATATCTCATTAGGCCCAAGACAGAAGGGAAGGAGAGAAGACAATGAAAGACAGTAGACAAATAAAGAAACAGTCTCTAGTTCTTGTCCAGGACACAGGACCTGACGTTGCTGCTGTTACTGTTGCTACTATTATAGTCCACAAACTGGACAATCAATTGAAAACCTGATAAACTGTCCCATAATATATATGTTTTGGATAATATTTTTATATTTAATTCCGTTTTAACACATTTACATTTACATCAGTCAACCCACAAAAGATGTGTGTATGTATATTTTATGCAGGTCTCACTTGAAACGCCCCTGTGTGTCCACCGTTGGTGTAATGATACTGGCTATTTGAATGTGCTTGTTGTGTCTGCTAAACTCCTGTTTGTTTCTCTGCTCAAAAGGCCTTCTCTAAAGCTGCCCCCCCTCCCTTTTTTTGGTTCATTGTGGTCTGCAGTAGACAGGAAGCTGACTGTCATCTCTACCCCCCTCTGTGTAGGTGGAAGTATGGAGCTGGCCAACCATGGTCTTATCCTCCTGCAGCAGCTCAACGCACAGAGGGAGTTTGGCTTCCTGTGTGACTGCACAGTTGCCATTGGTGACGTCTTTTTTAAAGCACACAAAGCTGTGTTGGCCGCCTTCTCCAACTACTTCAGAATGTTATTTATTCACCAGGACAGGTAATTGAACACAAGGCTTGGTTCTTGTTCCTAACCTACCCACTAGAACATGTAGAAGAGCAAAACATTCTAACATTGAAAAGCTGTGTTTGTTTTTAGCATCATTTCTTTCACTTTAATCTGAGTTAAAACAAGTGGAACAAATGCCTGCTTGAAAATGTGATGCTCCTGAAGGCCACAATTATTTGGATCAGGTGTGTTGGATTAAATTGCAGCTGACACATGGGCTGGTGTGTCAGGCCTCTAAGGCAAAGTTAGCAGAATGCAGCCACTAATAACGTTAAATCAGTTTAGAAGAGGTGAGTCAGGTTAACCCATGTTTTCGTGTGTGTGTGTTGTGTTCTCCAGCGACTGTGTCCGTTTGAAGCCTGCAGACATCCAGCCTGATATCTTCAGCTACCTCCTCAACCTGATGTACACTGGCAAACTGGCTCCCCAGATAATAGATCCGGCCCGGCTAGAGCAGGGTGTGAAGTTCCTGCATGCCTATCCCCTCATCCAAGAGGCTAGTCTAGCTAGCCAAGTAGCCTTTTCACACCCTGAACCCAGCATCCGTCTTTCTTCTTCTCTCTATGGCATTCAAATATCCGATCAGCAGGGGACCCTGTCCACCCGTGTCCCAGCTAGAAGGCAGTCTTCTCCCGTTGACTCAGATGGCGTAGGTGTCCTTGATGGGAAATGTCCTACCACAAATGCGTCTTTCTCACAAACAGGGTCTGTATCCACGCTTCAGTCAGAAATGGAAGTTGAGGCATCAACAAGCCATGGCCAGTTTGGCAGAGAAGGGTGGGAGGCAGATGTGTCTGCCAACGAGACTCCGTCTTCTTCAGCCAGTGCCAACAACAACACCATTCTTCATGTGAAGCCCAGCATCATGAAGAGAAGTTCTTCATTCAGAAAGCACTACACGTGCCACATTTGCGGGAGTCGCTTTAACCAGCGAGCAGCTCTAAGGGAGCACCTGCTCTGGCATGCTCAGGCTGTTCCCCCTCTAGTGGTGGAAGCGGGCGGTGCAGCTTCTCCCATAATGCCTGGAGGAGCAACCACACCTGAGGTCGAGGAAGTTCTTACGGGAGTAGGGGCTGCTGCGGCCACTCCTGTCATGGTGGACATGGTCAGTGACAGCGAACAGCCTCTTTCTGGCACCAAAGTCTCGCCACCTGCTGAAATGGCTGTTGCAGTGCCTACGGCCGCAGCGGCAAGCTTATGTGCAGCCCAGCCCCAGGCAGACACGCCTCCTCCGTCTGACATAGCCGATATCGACAACTTGGAGGGAGCAGCGGACGTGGAGCGAGAGGTCAAGAGGAGGAAATACGAGTGTTCCACCTGTGGACGCAAATTCATCCAGAAGAGCCATTGGCGGGAGCACATGTACATCCACACAGGCAAGCCCTACCGCTGCAGCGCTTGCGGAAAGAGCTTCTGTCGGGCTAATCAAGCCGCCCGCCACGTCTGCCTGAGCCAGGGGGCCGAGTCGGCCTACACCATGGTGGACCGGCAGAGTATGGAGCTGTGCGCAGCTGATGACTCCAGCCAGATGGAGGCGCTGTTCCTTGGCTCCACTGGAAGACCCTACAAGTGTAACGTTTGCGAAATGACCTTCTCCAACCCCAATGAAGTGATCAAACACCTGTGCTTCAACCAAGGGACGCTCTCTGAAGGGAGTGTCTTGGGAATCGGGGTCAGCGGGTTAAGTAGTGACAAAGCGGCCAAAGACGAGGGTTCTGATTCATCCAGTGGTGGACCATTGGTGACAGCCATCAAAACTGAGGAGGTCTTGGTGGAATAATACCGTGTCCTATAATTGTCCTGCTTTTTTTCTTTCTTTCTTGTGTCACTTTTTTGGGGTTTGTTCTGATAGTTTAAGCTAACAGTGTAGATGGGAAAGCAAGTTGTGTGCTTGGTAGGAGGTGTTTCTACTGAATCTGTTGCTTTTACAGCTCCTGAAAAGCAAAAACAGGGAGTTGAAATGTTTTACACCACAAAGCTCAAACACACAACAATGTGCTTTTATTTTCGTTCAGTTTTTCTTTTTTTTTCTTCTTCTTTCCTAAAACAGAGTGGCCAATTCTGGTTGTTCGTATGTTGAAAGCTGTGGTTTGAGCCTTTCCTCTTTATAACTGCCAGCAGGAAGAGGAAGTGAATTGTAGTAATCACACTTCTAGCATCATTTTGTTGCTCTGTATTGCCACCGTTGAGTAGGTTGATGTGAGATGCTGGGCTGCTTTTTTTTAATATATATATCTATCACTTGTGTGATTCTGTGATGGAACAAAGGCAATAGTCAACTAAAAGCTCCAGGACTTTTAAGCAAAGGGCAAATGAGGTAACTTGGTATATTATCATTTCCATTGGCCAAAACATGTTTTTCAATCATCTCTCTTTAATTCTAGTGTTTCCTATCTTGGGCAGCTAAGTGTGGTGCTTGGTCTTGTTAGGTAAAAGCATCCTACCTGTAACTCAACATGAAAGATTTCAATTTTAGACTTCTGTTACTCTTTTAAAATAAACCCATCATACATCACACAGTCACTGTTGTGACTAAAATTGAAAATGCAGAAGTAAACATGTCGCAATGGCTCCAGTTATTTTATCCTCAGAATAAAATATTTGCTAAATGAACAAGACCCTATATATATTTCAACAAGAGACAAGGTAGTGCAATCAGTTAGTTACTTTAACCCCAGTCTGTTACCTGAAAGCCAGTTAAATGCTCAGTGATTTGTGTTTGTTTTTTTGTTTTGTTTTTGTTTTTTTCTGTGCCAATACAGCTTGGGTATCTCTCTATGTGCTGGCACCTATGCTGCACAAATTTACCAGGATGTTATAACCGTCATTAGACATGGCTGTGGATAAAACAGGCCCTGGCTCAGACTCTAGAACTGGCATCAGTAGATGTTTACAGAAGTGCCATCCTTTTTTTCTTTTTTCTTTCATATTCCTCGCTCTTTTTAAACCTGTTACTAAATGTGTGTTTCTGGGTGATCTTACACATGCATAAATATCTCTGCTTCAAGGGAGAATTTACTGTCCGTCATCCTTTAATTGTGAAATCCAATGTTTTGCTCAAAAATGTTTTTAAAGCCCTTATTTTTGAGTTTGATATAACTTTTCTAATTTTATACACAGTACTATATTTACAAAAAATATTTTTTATTGCAAGAGTATATTGCAAAATGCATTCAGCGTAGAATATAATCAATTTTAGCATAGCACAAGCGTATGTACATTGGTCGTATCTGCAAATCCAGTCTTTTTATTGATATTTTGATATGGTTTGAATTGTGTAACCTGCTGTTGCTTTGTTGTTTGTTCAGTTGGATTGCCAGTGATGTTTTTGCCACTGCTGTCAAAGCACTGAAATCTTCCAGGGACTTGACTGCTCTTGATGAACGGAAAGCAAGACGAGGCATTGCAGGGTTTATCAGCAGATGTCTGGTTGTAAACAGGCCGTGGACATTCAGTGTAAAATACTGAGGTGAACTTGCAGCCTCACCAACAGTACCCACCAAAAAAGAGCAGCTCTTTCATTCGGTGGCCAAATTGGAATCAAAAACGGGGTAAAATAGTTTCCTTTTCTATGAAGAGATAAGTGTTGTACTTCACTTCAAAAGTATTATTTCATCAGTCTTCTAGCAGCCTATAAGCATGTGATCAGAAGAGCCGTCAGGAGCGCTCTTGATGCCCTGTCAGGAGGGCTGCATCTGAATGAACTACTGATTGATTGATCAGAGACTGGGTTTGATGCCACGCTTGTCTCTCTTCTCTTTTTTCCCTTTATAATTGAGGTCCCTGGCGTCCTTTCTCAAGTCCTGCTCGTCACACACGTGACCATGCCTTGCTTTTCGTTGTTGCCGTTGAGTATCTGTACATATGCAAATTGTTAATCTATTCTGTTTTGAAATGTTTGAGGCTGCTTTTGGAAGAGGGTGATGACCCACACCCCCCTCAAGCGCACAAACCCCAAAGCGAAGGCAAATAGACAGTATACTGTGATCTCCTCTAGGTCCTCAGGAATGTGAACAATTACTGAAAAAAAGACTTTTGATGCATTCTGATTGTGAATAATAAACAATAAAACTTTCTCAATAAATATAGACTAAACTAATGTACTTCCTATTGGTTATTAATTGGAGTCACTGATGCAACACTGATAAAAAGGAGCCGTTTTTCTGTTTATAGCCAATGCAGGTGTGCAGCAAATGAAATACGAAGTGAGCTCAATACAGTCCTCCAAATGTTTTAGAACAGCAAGGCTTTTATTTTATGTGACTTTTTTTATACTGGTATTTACACGTAGATGATTTAAGTTACTTGGAAAAGCACCTTTTGTCAGCAAAAGTATTGGGACATGACAGGTGTTTGTTATAAAGGTGAGTCTGGTTAGAGTGGTTGTTTATAGTAGTTCTTGATCTCTACTCTAACAAGAAGCTTTGGTTTTTATTCTGCATTTGTTAACAGGCAAAAACCACCATGACTGGAGCGGTCTGTGGGGACCAGCATGCCATTTTGAAGCTAAGAATAAAGATCCATTTGAAGCTTTTTGCAAATATTGAGCATTTCATTTATTTGAAATGTCCTGAGAAAGGAAACCACTGGTTTGCTGAGCAACATGCATTGAAAAGAATGGCCAAAGAAGACAACAGCAGCAGCAGATAAAGGAGAAAAAAAGTTAGATGGGTAGAAAGATATAACCGTTAAAAGAGATATAGAGGCCTCACCACCATTTGCAAACCACACATGAGCAGTTGGAATCATAAAAGAAAGGTACAGAGATGAGCTTCAAAATTTCTCAAAGGTTTTATCTGATTTCTCATTTAATATTCTTTATTTGATCTCAAGCCCAAACATGTTGAGTGTGCAGCGAAAGCAAATAAACTGGTCTTGCTGTTCCAAGAGGGAAAAACTGTAGAAGTTTCATTCTTGCTCATAAACAGAACTGGGCAGGCCTCTCAGTGTCTGAGAAACTTTAATAGAACAGAAAATTGCAAAAGCCTCAGCAACTAAATAGTTTTTCTTCCTTTTCCAAGCAGATTAGCTTCAGAAATCCCAGATGTTTGGAAGGCAGCTGAGGTGTGTAAGTGTAGCTGCTTGTGTTAATGTTTAAAAGGGAAAATAAAGTTAGTGAGAGCTTCTCAACAACTTTAGTCAGGAGGAAATAAATTCTGAGTTTGAGGACTGAAGGGTGAGGAGTCAAATGTGTCCTAGAGGGCATAAATTGCCAGAGTGGACGAATACTTTTATCAAGAGCAGCAACATTGCCTAATGATAAGGAGAGTCTCCCAGGATCTGTGTTAGGTTCAGGGCCTTGCTCAGGGCTTCAGATGGTGCTGGGCTGGAGAGTAGCTGTAGCCAGGCATGAACCTCTTGGTCTGCAGATGAGTATCCCACCCCAAGGCTCCCGCCTGACTCTGATCAGCCGCAACATTAAAACCACTGACAGGTGAAGTGAATAATTTTAATTATCTCATTGCAATGGTATCATAAATTCATTCTTGACGTTCTATGCTGGAAGTAGGAAAATAGATTAACGTTCTGACCTTTACCGTTCACAGTTTTATTGTAGTTAGTTGCATTTAGTTGTTGAGGTTTCTGTGTTCCTGCTTTTTTCTGATGCTGAAAATCTAGTCTTTGTACGTTGCTGTAGTGCATAATTCACCTCTTCACGTTTGTGAAGTTCTAGTAAATATTGTTTTGTCTTTTATCCATTGAATTCCTTTTCTTAATAAGCTGGATGAGACACCCTCACCAGTTTCTTAGTTCCTTTATTTAGTTGCACTTACAGGTCCTCCTGGAGATCAATCGGCTGTTCAAGCCACAAAACGAAACTACAGTGCAGTTGAGTTACAGCTCTGATTGGCTGTCTTGTATTGTGCCACATTTAATATTCAGCCCAGGATGAAACACTCCTCTGTCGGTTTTGAAGACATCACAAAAAGAGTAAAATAGCCGGCCTTTGCAGATTGGTATCCATACAGGGCTTGGCAGTGAATAACACATTAAAAAAACTTTCAGTGCTTATTTACTGCATTAAACCTTCGTATAATAAAGTATTTTGCAGTTTTTAAGGACAGATGAGTCACATTTCACAAGTCTTGCTTTACAACTAGCTTTATTTGAATGAAATATAGACACAGGTCTGTATCCATACTATTAACAGCGTGTGGAATAAAAAAAAAGGAAAGATCATGCTACATAACATTGTCTAATGCTCTCATTGGTTATTTGTTAATATTACAATATAATGACTTAAGATACATAGGTATACAATTTGTACAAATGTTAAGGAGCTTCACAGTAATATTCTATAAAAAGCTGAGAAAAGGATGCGACTTGGGCATTCGTACAAGCTGTGAGAAGAATAGCGGAACACTGTTTCACTGATTCTTTTCTATTTCATCTGTGATTTGCAAAAATAAAGCATCTTTTTTTCTTTTTCTTCTTTTTTTGTTTTAAACCCAGCACATGCTCTCTGTAATTGAGTGAAGAATCAGAGAGAATAAAAATCACTGGACATGTGATGATTTTCAGTGAGGCTATTGGGTGAGGCATTTCTATTTCATCAGCAGGCTCCTCCTTAAATAGTATCACCGGAGAATCAAGGTGAAATGAATACATGAGAAATGTCTTACAAAACCCCATATCCATGCTGACGGCCAAACTTTTCTTTCGTTCACATCTCACATTCAGGGGAAAAGTGAAAGTATGGTGACAAAGAAAGAGCTAAACTATTATCTTCCAGAAGAATAACATTGTTAGCTTACAATACAGATATGAAATGCAGCGTTAACAAGATCCAAACTAGTGGAGCGTGGATGAAAGTCACTAACTAACTAGGATCTCCAGCAGATGGTGCCACAGCACTACATCATCCACACACAGCTCTAATCCTGAAAGTCCAGCCCAGTTTTCTGAATTCCCAGCTCAGTCACACCTGAGGTTAACTAAACTCAGGTTTAGTGTGCTTGAGCGGGACAGCTACATAACAGCAGCCCACCAGGACTGAAGCTGTGCCCCCCCCAACAATGCCAAGTGCATGTGCATGGGCAACGGACTGTGAGGTGCATCTACTGAACAGTGCTGTCAAACCTCATTTAACATCAATCCATCAGATCCACTGTCCTAAAATAGCTAGTCACATATTAAAGGTGAAATCTGTTGCGTTTTATTGGTTCTTAAAGACGAGGAGACTAATATGTTTCACAGTCAGGAAATGAAATATGTACAGTAGAAATGGAAATGATTATGCTGGCTCTTGGAAGTTTCTTTTTTTTTTTTGTGGTTGAAGATAAAAGAATTTACGAGCATGTGTTTACAGTGGTTTAATATGGCTGACGTTTAACTGAGTGCACATGTGTACCATGTTTGGAAAAACCACACTTTTTTGAGACTCGCATCAGGATAATGCCAATGGAGATTGACGCAGTGGGGAGGATGGCCGAGAGAATACTTTAGATATAAATACAATATACAAGATAAAGACCCTCCTGCGCTGAGACCACACATTCACTCACTCACACACACTTACACACACAAAGCTTTCGCACTTTTTCTCTTTCTCCATCCAACAGCAGCCCTCCACAACGGGACTGTAAAAATTAAACAGAGAGGGGGAAAAAAATAACAAGCCAGATGGGAAGCATCTGACCCAGCTTGAATCGATGATGTGTTGGGTGACATCTCACTGAGTGAATAGCTATTGTGATGTGTTGGGGTGGAGTTGATGGAGGGATGGATGGATTAATGAATGGATGGATGGATGGATGGATGGATGGAGAAAGGGCAGAGACCAGCTTTCAGTCTCAGGCTCTGATAAAAGCACAGAGCGTTTTCTCTTTGTGTCCTCCACAGTAGCTTCTCATGTCCTACGTTGTGGAATACATTTCCCATCAGACCACCTCACACACATGGAGCCTATAAGACAAGAACAACAAAAATGTCTGATTAAAAAACACAGTAAATGTGTAGGAAGGAAACAGATTCCTAATCACAGTTTTCTAGTGATGATACAAGATCATGCTTAAGGGTCATTTTGGAGCAATTCTACAGGCCAGTTTGTCACACAATACCAACACAGCAGACTTGCATTTCTATATGGTGTGAAAAACATGTTGAGTGGTTAAGAGGAGGGATGGGGTTAGATCGACAGTGAGGATATGCTGGAGTTAGCAGAAACCATTGGTGAATTTCAAAGGAACATCATGCCACAATGCCCTCAGGCCGTGTTCAGTCTAAAGCAGCGACGTGAAACTGGGCCCCTTCCGGGCAGAGATTAACACTTTACATCTGAATTCACCTAACAAAGCCCTGATGAATTCACTGATGAGTTGTGCTCCTCATCAGGAAACTGTGTCGTCTAGAGCAGTTTCCCAATCTATGTCCTGGAGACCCGCTGCCCTGCACTGTTTACTGGTTTCCCTGCTCTTGTAAGAAGATGTTTGTGAACCGATTCACTGCATCAGATGGGATTTTGGGACCAGAGAATACACTAAAATGTTCAAAAGTTCGATGTTTATTGCTTGTCCTGTGCTCCCTGGCTTTTTCAAACCTCTTCATCACCTCTCTCCATCTGTCTCCTCCCCTTTCCCCCTTGTTTTTATGACTCAGCAGGAATCACCAGACTGAGAGAGCAGGGTGTGTGTTTGGATGGAGGGAGAGAGAGAGAGAGAGAATCCTGCACCAAAACCCATGCTGCGTAGCTGTATTTCTCCCGTCTCTGTTCCACCGCAGTGCTGCATTAGCACTCATCAAACATTTAGGAGACTCCTCTCCCCCATCTCTCCTCTACCTCAACCTCTTTTCTGTTCTCTGGCCACGTCCTCATCTCCTCAGGCCCTTTATATTGCTTTTATCTTCTGTTGTTTTCTTTCTTTCCATTCACTCCTCACTGTCACTGTAAAAGCAGTATAATGCTGCATCATTTGTGTCACTAAATCCTACTTTCAAAAATGTACTTCATCAAATGCATCTTATTAAATCAAAGGTGTTCTTAGGCATGGCTCCCTGGTTACATATAGAAGGCTTTGATAATGGGAAGAGAAAAGAAGTGTGTGTTGAGGAGGGGAGGGGGGAATTATAATCAGTCTTTCAGCACAAGTTCATCTCTCCCTCACATGGCTTCCTTTTAAGAGCCAGCCTACAAAGTGAAGGGTCAGGCCGTGGCATTCCTGCTTTGATAGTGAAGGTCCCTTGGTTACTTGTACCTCGAACAAAAGCTTCTTCATTTCACAAGCCGGCAAATCCGGCGGTAATAAAAGTAAGTTCCATTGATGTTTTTAAAAAAAGGAACCATGAGAAAATGTGATGGTTCGAAGGAATTCAGAATAACCCAGGCTTGTTTTACACTTTCCGTGAAATTAATGACCATTGTGAAATGTTCCGAGTGCTCCTAAATTATATGATTTTTCCGAAACATTAACTGTCATTTTTGCTTCTGGTTCATCTTGGATCAGAAAGTGAACTCATACACACTGGAAATGCAGAAAGATTTTAAAATGATCACTATACATGTTATAATGTTAACATATCATTTAATTTATACAATATCATATATAAAATACTCACAGGCTCATGACACTGTTGCAAGCTCTGTAGAGACGGGCTCAATCTCATTCACCACCTCCTCGGTCACCTCCTCTTTAACTGCATTTGTCTCCTCAACAGCCATTTTCACTTCACTGGTTTTAGCGTCGGCCTTTTGACAGGTGACGTCTTCAGACCCCTCCAGGTTTTCTTTCCTGTCTGGTGATGAAGTATCCTTTTGAGCCTCTTCCTGGTGTCCATCTTCCAGTGGTTCCTGATCCTTAGAGCTTTCCTCTTTCACGGCCCCTTCATCAGCATCCACTACTTCTATGATTCCAACGTTAATTTCCATTGTTGTCTCAATCTGACACTGTTCTTCTAGCATTTCAGCTTTCTTTGTGCTTACAGGAACAGCTGTCTCTGTTGCCTCACTACTTTGCTCTGGCCTCTCTGAAACCGCTGTCTCTGTAGTTACCTCCTGGATTTCTTTTGGCACTTCCTTTTGATCTTCCTCAACTTGACATTTTCCATCTTCACTCTCTGCAACTGTTTTCTCCTCCTCTGCTTTCTTTTCAGCTTCTCTCAAATCCACATCCTGCTTTGATACATCTGTATCTTGATGTACAGCGTTCACAGAGACTTTGGCGACCTCCACTTGATCAGCTTTTATTTCATCTGCAATAGCAACTGGAACTGTTTCAGAAACCTGAATAGCTTCATTGATTTCGAGTGGCGATCTCTCAGTGATTAACCGAGTTTGCTGTTCTTCACCTGTGATCTCAAGCTTGGGTGAGGGTGGCTCCTCAGGAATGGTTTCAGTGGGAGTTTTTTCTTCTTGGACTGGGGCATCAGCTGCAGGTTTTTCTTCTTGAACTAGAACATCATCTGCAGGTTGTTCTTCTTGGATTGGTACATCAGCTGCAGGTTGTTCTTCTTGGACCGGTGCACCAGCTGCAGGTTGTTCTTCTTGGACCGGTGCACCAGCTGCAGGTTGTTCTTCTTGGACTGGTGCATCTGATGCAGGTTTTTCTTCTTGGACTGGTGCATCAGCAGCAGGTTTGTCTTCTTGGGCTGGTGCATCAGCTGCAGGTTTGTCTTCTTGGACTGGTGCGTCAACTGCAGGTTTTTCTTCTTGAACAGGAGCATCATCTGTGGGTTTGTCTTCTTGAACTGGGGTATCAGTTGCAGGTTTTTCTTCTTGAACAGGAACATCTACTGTGAGTTTGTCTTCTTGGACTGGTGTATCAGTGGCAGATTTTTCTTCTCCAGCTGGAACAGATACTGCAGGCTTTTCTTCTGTCTTTTCAGCTGCTGGCACAGCTTTGGACTTTAAGGCTTCTTTTTCCATAGTGGTGCTGCTCTCTTCCTTCTCCTCATGCCTTTCTGATGATTTTTGTTCCATCTGAATTTCACTAAGATTCTCAACAACATTTTGAATGACTTCCTGTACAATGACTGTGCTTTGTTCCTGAAGGGATTCTTTTATGTCCACTGCCTCTGATAGCGCTACATCTTCCTGAACCTTCTCACACACCTCTTCCACCACAGCACTGACTTCTGACGATGCAACTTCAGCATGTCCCTCCACTTCAGTTTTAGCTGTGACAACCTCAACATCTTTCACAGTAAGCTGGATTTTGTGATCACCTGCCGGTTCTACTATTGGAGCTTCCTTGACAATGACCTCTTTCTCTACCTCCGCCTCTTCTTTGGATTCTGAAGCCTTGCTAACACAGACAATCTCTTCTGCCACTGTAGATACCTCTGTTTGGGCCACAACAGGAACAGCATCTTCCTTAGACTCAGTTGTTTCAACCATGGGGGTATCTGCAAGTGAAGGAGTAACTTCTTCAGTCACAGCCATGACTACTCCTTCCACAGAAGATATTTCAATGCTGGGGACTGATTCTTTATTGTCTTTTAGTTCTTGCATGTTCTCACCTTCAGCAACAGCTATTTCCGTGACCTCCACGGTCACAGCACAGACGGGCTCTTCTACAGATGGTTCAATAGGACCCTCAGTCTCCACTTTTGGAGTGTTTTCTGCCACTAGTGGTTCTTCAAGAACCTGTGCTTCCTGTTGAACAGCAGTGACAACAGCCACCTTGACTGCTGTTGCCTCCTGGAGCTCATTTACAGTCTCGGCCACTGACATTTCTTGAACTGCCTCAATCTGTGGCTCCTCTACTGCATTTTCAATGGGTTTTATGAGCTGTTCTTTGTACTCTGCTTGAATTTCCTTCACTTCCACCTGCAAAATCTTTTCCTCGCCCACTCTAACTTCCTCAGGTTTAGGAGTCTGGTCCTCGATGGCCACCTCCACTGGTACTGCTTCACTAACAGCTGTGACAGACTCTACTGAAGCTTTCAAAGGGCTCTCTTCTTTCACATCTTTCATTTCACTGGTATCAAGGCCAGTGCAAACAGCTGTCGCTTCACTTTTATCATGGGCAACCAATAGCACTTTCTCTTCCTTGACTGCAGACTCAACCTGTACAGGGCTTGTAGACACAGCAATAATGTTCTTCTGTTCCTCAGTTACAGTGCTGGCCATCACACTTGTTGAAACACTGATAGTTTCCACAGCTTCCAGCACAATTACTTCCTCCTTCTTTACCACTTCGTCACCTGGAACTGGGGTGGTCTCACCAGATGTAACAGGTGATGTAGTAATGCGTGAGACAGCAGAGACCATTTCAGTTTCTTCCACTGGCTCAAGGGCTGTAACAGCCTCTGATGTAAACTCAACAATATCATCTGCAATGGTGTTGTCAGTTGATTTAGGTGTAGCAGCTGTATCTCCTTCTTCAGGAATATCACTTAGTTGCTTTTCATCCTCAGTATTCTCCACAGCAGCTGAAATCCAAGATGGGGACCTGTCTTCCGCTGATGCTTTTCCAGGTGTGACTGGTGTATCAGCTGCCGTTTCCTCCTCTTTCTTATCAGCTTCAACCTTCTCTGGTTGTTCGTTGTCATACTCTGACAGAGGTACTACAGCTGGGGTATCGGAGTCTTCTTCTGCAGACCCAACATCAGAGGAGGGTCCTTGTTTGTTATCAGACTTCTTCTTCCTGCGTGGAATCAGTTTTCTAAAAGAAAACGAGGATTCTTCTTTGGGAATTTCACTATCTGACGTTGTCTGCTCTGGACCAGAGACTTCATCAGACTTATCTTCTGCTTTAAGTTTCTTACGGTGGGTTACTAGTCTTTTGAAAGACTCCCATGTAGACACAAGCTCTCCCTCTGGCTCTGGTGAGGAGGCCAAATTTTCATGGTCAGCCTCCTGGGAGCTCCCAAGTGGAGACTCTGCAGTCTTAGCCTGTTCTTCCCCAGACTGCTGCACTTCTTCCTCGATCTTAGTCTCTTCATCATCAGAATCAGACATTTTCCTCGCTCTCTTTTTTGCTGATCCTACACAGATGAGAGCTTCCCAAGAGACAGAAGTGTCCATCTTCTTCTTCGGCTCCTCTGAACTTTGCTCAAGCTTCTCGGTTTTTGTTTCTGTCTTGGACTCAGCTTGTGACTCCTCCTTAACTTCTTCCTTTCCTGTTTCCTCACTTGGTTTTGTCTCTTCAGGTTTGTCTTCCAAGACAGCACTTTCTGTTGAGGACAGGGTGGCAGATTTAGCCTTTTCTCCAGGTGCCTCATCTTCACTCTCAGATGGCCTCTTCACACGTTTCTTTGGTGTGACTAATTTTTTAAAAGAGGCCCATGGGAGGATGCCATCTTTCTTCTTCTCGCTGTCAGATGTAACTGGTTCTCCTTCACCTTCCGTATGTTCTTCGGCCTGACTGGCCTCCCCTACAATATGCTCACCTGATTCCTCTGGAGAGGAAGGTCCACTGTCATGTTTTGTTGGCTCAGATGATTCAGTAGATGACTGTATTTGCTCAGTTACTTGCTCACCAGACTCAGTTAGCTTGGCATCTGCTTCTTTTTTGCCCTTTTGTTTTTTGGAGAGCTTCTTTAACCCTGCTCCTGTGAACAGCTTCTTCAGTGGGCTTCCCTGAGCCTTGGACTTATCTTGGGATGATGCTGCTTCAGGTTCAGTGGTTGGCTCTTCTGCTGATTTTTCAGGACTTTGTTGTTCTTCAACAGCTTCAACTGGTTTGTCATCAGCAGATTTGGTATCTTCAGTGGGTTTGGCTTCATCAATAGCATCAGCAACAGGGCTCTCTACAGTCTCTGCAGTAGTGGCTTGAGCAACAGGTTCAGCCTCATGTGTTGGTTCAGACTCACTTGTTGCCTCAGCCTGCACTTCCTCTTTTTCTTCATCCTTTTGCTCCTCAGCGGTTGTAGGGGGTTCCTGTGCACTAACTTCTACCTTGATCTCAGAAGCTGCTATTTCTTCTGCCTTTTCATCAGGCGCCCCTTCCTCTACATCCTTTTGAACATCTTTGTCTTCTGCTTCAGCCTCTTCTGCTTTCTCTTCAGCCTCCTTTATATCCTCCTCATGTGGCTTCTCCTTCACTGCTTCCTGATCTTTGGACTTCTTGAAACTTGTCTTCTTCCGCAGGTTAGAGAAGATTCCCTGGGTGAAGAATCTTTTGAATGGGGACTGTGTCTCTTGAGAGGGTGGGCTGGTCGGTGATTCTGTTTGCACCTCTTGTTCTTTCTCATTCTCTGGAGTTGAAACCACTTCTTCAGGTGTTTCTTTCTCTGGAGCTGATACCACTTCTTCAGGTGTTTCTTTCTCTGGAGCTGATACCACTTCTTCAGGTGTTTCTTTCTCTGGAGCTGTTGCAACTTCTTCTGTGGGTTGCTCTTCGGGTACTGCAACGCTCTCTGTCACTGTCTCTGCTGTGGCATCTGTTGCTGGGAGATCACTTGCTACTTCTGCTTCCACAGCAGCTTCAGTTGTGACCTCCTTTTCTGTCTCTGATGCTTCAGGTGCAATTTTCTCCTCTGGCTTATCCATTTCTGTTACAGGTTCCTCCTTGCTTTCTTCAGCAGCAACCTCTGGAGCCCCATCCTCTGTTTCTTTCACAGTCAGCAGCTGTACAGGCTCTGTCTTCTCATTCTTGTCCTTCTTCAGTGTGAACTTAAAGCCAACAAAGCGGAAGATTTTCTTGAAACCCACTTCATTAGACTCAGTTGGTTTCTCCTCAGCTGCCTTGTCCTCTATGGCTGCAGTTTTATCTGTACTAACAGATTTTTCCTCCTCTTCCTCTCCATTAACTTGAGGAGAGACTTCATCCTGGAGCACCTCAATTGTCTCAGGACTGTCCTCTTTCTGGGGCATGGCATCTGTCTGGCCAACTGCAAACAAAGAATAAATTAACAATATTCACATAATGCAAGCAAACATTTTAGTTAACAACGAACAATGCACAATGGAACCAAACATTTTGCACTACATCTAATACGCACAAACAAATATCACTCCGAAAATCAACACAATTTAATGAATTAATGAATTACTCTGTCCCTTGCTGATCTCCAGCAGTTGAAACTAAAATTAATCACTGACATGGGACAAAGAAGGGCAATAAACATGAAATACATGATTCATTGATATAATTAATTCAAGATGAAGGGCTGAAACATCTGCAGTCGTGTAGCTGCAAAATTCTCTCAAAGACTTTCACCCCTGAACAGATTTAATCAGGCAAATGACGGCAATCTGATCTTGGCCTAACATTTGCTGATCCTTTCCCTCTTAGAGCAAGCCAAAAACAAAGACTCAGGAACGATGACACAATTCAACAACCGCTTCAGGGAAAATTTCTTTGTTGTTGGTTTCACAATCAAATAAGCACTGCCAAATGTCTGGGCAACATACTGACCTAATTTAACAGAAAGCAGCAAAGAAAATGTTTCGATTTTTATTGCCTTAAACGTTATCATATTGGTATAGAGTGACCATATGGCTGCAATGGTAACAGGTGTGAAAAACAGAAATACACCACACACACATCTAAAATTCCTCCCATGTCTATCTCTGTTTTGACAGGAGTAGGGAGGATATAGGGTCCTGTGTAGGGTAGGGAGGGGGACTTTAGTTCACAGGCAGCGCTGGGTTCCTTGAGGCCCAGCTTCCCTCTGACATCCATCCCCTCACTGGGGAATGTTCACATCTGGCTCTGCTTGCTCTTGCTCTGGGGTCCAAAACACACCCAGTAACTTAAAAAACTTAGTTTTATTGCATGGATATCACATTACCTGACTCATTACTGAAAGACTCAAAAGGCAAGCAGGCAGACAAACACACACACACACACACACACACATATATATTCCATTCTTATCACAGAACTATGGGCTCTGCTGGACAAATTACATTTAAGTTTAGTGGCAATAAATGCCTGCCTTCAACAGAGAACATATTTCTGCATAATTACTGTTTATTCACTAAATTTAACACATTGGGGAGAAACATAAAAAAAGTGTTTTCTTACTGGTTAGTTGCATCAAAAGAGCAAAACAGACTGATCCCAGTTATGCAATTCAAATAACATGTTTATGTTTGTTCCCTGTAGAAAATGTGTATTTTCACCCTGAAACCTTTGAGCACTTCTGCTTCATGGGAAACATTTTTATACAATGGTATCTATAAAGCAGACTTCTGAAATATCACTATCATCTTTTATGAAACATCTTTCTCAGATTTAAATGGAATGCAAAGATATTCTCCTGATACTCCTCTCTAAGGTGATTCCAAAGAACTCCGCTCAAGAGGTACCTCTAAACCAACAAACATGCAAAAAGAAGATGCCATCAGGAGATTAAAGCCACAGTTCCAAGTAATTCAAAAGATGTCATTTCACTTCCCCCACTCTTCATCCCATCCCCCAGAAGAAGAAAAAACAAAGCCTTAACTTCAGCTAGGAAAGACTGCATTGTTTTGCTCTCAGTTCTTTCACAATGGTTCTCTAGCTTCTCTTGGCTTGGTTAAAATGAATGGGGCCCCCATGGCTATTGTCCATCTTAAGACTTAAATAGCCATGACGAAAGTCCTGGATGTTTCATGAAGAGAAAGCAGATTACTGGAGACTGACAAAAAGATTGATAGGAATTTCGCAATCTTACCACACTAAGAGTTAAAGGGAAAGGGAGTAGTGAGGTGGCCATTATAAAGTGTATAGAGTAGGAATTTCACAATCTTACCATACTGAGATGTGAAAGGGTGAGTGTGTGTGTGTGTGTGTGCAGGCAAAGAATAGTTGGGTGGGCTTAAAAAGGGTTCTCACATAGTTGTCAGCTCTTCTAGCGCCACGTCTTTGTTAATCAGTTTGGTAGAGCCTTCAAAGATAATAAAAGTGGAAAAACATTGGGTGCTCTTTAGTGCTTGTGGTTGAAGGAATGCAGTTTGGAGTGTAAGCTGTACAACCAAACAACCACAAAGATCTGATGGGCCAAACCCAGTAGATGAAGAACACTTCTCCTGCCACTGACAGGAAGCTTGTCTCATGTCATTATGGTGTGAGTGAAAATACTGTCTGCTAGTAATGACAGAGTGGTCAGTGGATGTCCCAGAAGGGGGAATGCTCAGTCAGACATACACGCACATACTACACATAACATTACTTAGATGCCATGCAGAGCTGGAGGCAGGGTGTCTGTATGTGTCGGTGAGACAGACAGCGAAAGAGGGAGCCGCCTTGTCAAGAGGCCGATCTGGCCAGTAGCTGCCCTGCATCTGCTGCTGTCTCTAAAATGTGTCTGAGTGAAAAGAAACTTGAGCTGAGGAATCTGATCCTGTCTCTCTGTTTGTGGTGGCCTGCGTAGAATAGTGGATGGAGGTTTCAGAAACCGGGGAGGGGTCTTATCTGAACTCTTCATGGGATAATGGTTTGGATATTCCACATGGGTTAGGGGGGTGTGTGTGTGGGGAGGGGTCCTAAACTTAAGCTGCGCACCCCTCCTGCCTATTGTTTGCAATGTTGTAAAGTAAGCAACTGCTGGCTATTCATTGGTCTAAGTGTATGGTTTGAAAAGAAACAAGATTGAGGTTTGGTGGCACTCAGCAAACAGGACAGTTTATCTGTTTCACACCAAGCCAGTTTTTCACCCCCCTCCCTCCAACCCCCGACCCAGACTGAAAGACTGCACCCCATTCTACCAAGGCTCCAAATGACTACACCCCCTAGCACCAGTGCTGACCCCCATCCTCGGCACAAAGAGATAGGTGTGGCACGGGTGATACTGACTAATGAGACTGCCCGGAGAATTAAGGGCACGAGTCCTTAAAATAAGATGTGCTGTTTTATTGTGCTGTAACCAGTGAATCTGATTCAATACTCAATGAAAAAGGGTTCAATATGGTACATAAAACACTCCAGTGTAATGACTGAAACCTCTTAAGATGAAGCATTTAAATTGGCAAGGAACCATTTAAACCATTTTATTTCCGTCGCTAAACAATCCAGTTTGTTAGGGCAACATATAAACATTTATAGAACTAAAATATCCTTTGATTCTTCATAATGATAGTGAACATGTTGTAAACGAATATTTGATTGATTTTTTTATTGTTAAATGTAGCACCAATTATTGAATACGTGACTGGACAAACTTTTTGTAACTATATTGAGTCCTTTTTGCTAAGATTCAAAGTGTGATCTGGGTATAAAAAGCTTTAAAAAGGCAAAAACATAATAGTTTTAGTAGGAAAGAAATATTTAGTTTAAGTTCATATGATAACTACAGTTTTCACACCAAACGCCCTCAAGTTCCTTAAGTCATTTACAACAACATCATCAATCCCATATACATACACCACCCACTGGGACTCCTCAGAGGACCCTGACTAAGATCTGAGGGGCTTCAAAAACTAATTAAAATTCCACACAGGGACATGCAAGACTTCCAAACCCCATCAGCTCAACTCTTTTGAAGCACATATATAGTGTGACTATTTATAGCAAACATTTATCTAAGAGAACACAAGTGAACAATTTTTGGTGAAGTGGGTACACTTTTGGATGAAGAAGGTCAGGATTCTATGCTCCAAGCTGCTCCTGGCATCTTTCTGGAGATGATCACAGAGACTAAGCTCCAAGTTCAAATATGTCCTAGTGCTGCTACTTTATTTTCACAAAGTCACGTTTAACTCGCATAATATGTGGAGTTCCTGGAAATACGAACTTTCGAAACATGTATCTTTCCTCCTGTGGATTAAAACGGAACACGAATCACTAAACTGAAAAAAGCCCAATAGAGTAAGCTATAATAATTCTAAACTGAAGAACTGGGTCGTCCAGTGATGCACTACTTTAAAGCTGTGTCTACCACGCCCTCAGAGTAACCATACCATTGGCTGAGCATCATCATACTACGAAAGAAAGTGTGTAATGATGATGATGTTCATCCATGTCTCAAGTTAATAAAATGAATGAAAAACACAAAGGACTTGAACACGACAAAAGCTGACTAAAACACAACAGTTCTTGGATGATAAAGCAGCAAGAAATCCCACTTTACATTCCTAGAAAGTCTTTATGAATTTCTAACTCACCGCCAAGGTTATTCATAACGTCCTTCACCAAACACCAACAAGAAAAATGCAACCAGTGATAAGACCTGAAGAAACACCTTACCTGTTAAAGTTATTGTCCCAAGCATTTGGAAAAACTTCCTCAAGACTAAACAGAGATCAACAAGCCACGGTCGTGAAAAACTGCCTGTGGCAGAGATGCTAATTAGAGTTTCCTTGTCTGTTTGCCTTTAAAAGCCTCTCAGTAAATGGTTGGCTGGTCTTCCACTCTCTGAACTCTCATCGAGACCAAGCTTCTCCTCCTCTCCGTTTCTGGGTTACAATGAGCAGAGGAGGAGGGCAACACACACATTTCAACACACACATACTCTGTGTGGGACCACCTCACCCCAGCTCCCCCTCCCCTCTTTTTTTTCAGCTGTCCATCGCTACTCTCTTCTTCTGAATGGGGCTTCCTGTTCCTCTCCCTTCTTTTCCTCTAAAAGCGCCCCCTCCGTGCCCCACTGTCTTCACTGTCCAGCATTTTACACACTCTTACAACGTTTCTTTCCTTTTAACACTTATTCTTTCCACCAAAGGTTGCAAGGATGAAGCTTAATGTCCCGTATAGTGCAATCTGGATCAAATAAGATCAAATGGTATGATGCTTAGGTTCTTGGCTTGGTTCTACAGTTCTAGAATAAACCTTCATCTGCTTAAGAACCTTCATTCATTAATGAACAAGGTTCTTTCTTAAAATAAAATGAAGCTATCTTCTCTTGTTTTCTGATGCGTGACAGCACTATCACTGCAGGAAGGCTAACAGTGTCGCCCGTGAGAGACTTTGTGGATCTGTGACTCTTCTTGGAGGAATTTACTGATGATTTTCAGATTTATCACAGGTATCCACTCACCACTTAAAATATAACCAAATGAAACATGTACTTAAACGATACTTTGGATAGTCATAAAACTTTCCATAGACTTGGTATAGGCTAAATAGCCTTTTGACTATATACAGATGCCATGGCCATTAATTAATGGCACTTAAAAAGCACAGTCTGCAAGCGGTCTACTAAACATTCCTACACTCTCAGAAAAAGGTCCCAAATTTAACCTTCAGGTACAGTCGCAGTAACTAGAGTCAATCCCTCAGTGTGTTCAGTATGTTTACAGTACCTTTAGTCAGGGTACCTAACTGCAGCATTGTTCTCTTTCTGTTTCATATTTTTTCTAGTTCTAAAATTAAAGTCCTGTCTAACTTAATTCATAGCTTTAGATTTTATTTTTGAATGGATAAGAAAAGGCACAATCATGTCTCGTGAACATTACGTACCTTTAAAACACATTTGTAGAAGACATTTGGACTATTTTGTACTTTTCAGGGTACATTTGTTTGCACAAAAGTGTATCTGAACTGTTCTCTTTTTCTGAATGTAGACATTGTTCCATAATATTAAACCAGATATTGATGCTTATGTCTTTATTTTAATAGAGCTCTACCACAAGGTTATATTGTGTCACATCAGAACTTTAATTTACATCATTTGAACATCTCATGATGACTGTTCAGACATGGTCCAGAATTACTTCAACAATATTTTTCATGTTATATATTTAGAAATCATGCATACATTTTTTGAGGCACCGTTTTGTTCCAACTTCATCGTTGTCGACATTCAGATCGATGAAATCAACAACCAAAAGGAAGTCTTGTCTAATTGGTTTTACCTGTTTGGCTAAAAGCCAAAAGCTAAACCAATAGTCCACCAGTTAAAACCCTAAAGTGTGCTAATGGCTCATTCAAACTGTAAATGAAAACAACTCAGGCACGTCCAACTGGATCTGTGTGAAAGGAGGATGCTTTGAAGAATGCAGGTGAGATTCCTCAGACATAAAGCATCCAAATCAGAATCTTACACCTCCACATTGTTCTGAAGGAATGTGCAAATTCCAGGTGAAATCTGCTCTTAAAGAGTGATAACAGCTCTAATCCCACCTGGCCTGAAGCCTCCAGACAAACTCCAGACAGGGAGAGATCTCTCCGCTGCTCCAGACAATCAGCGAGACGTGAGGACTTTGAATGGGGCATGTGTAAACGACTCCTTAAAGATTTGGTGGCAAGGAAGGAATTTTAAAGGAAAACCACACACATGAACATAAAAAGCAGAGATCAGTTCAGCAAATATTTTGTGGTTACTTTGATAATTTAATGTTCAAATAAAATGTAGGGTATCTTCCCTCTTTCCTAGAAGGTTACATAAGAACTCTTTTCTGAGAGTAAATTCCATCTCCAGCGATTCATTTCATAAACCTCATCTGTTGCCTCTGCTGCATATCTGCTCAAATGAAATAAGTAGGATTTATCATTGAACTTACTTTCTTATCCAAATGAACATTGAATATAATATGTCAGGTCTTATTTAAAATCACAGTTGAGCTAAGTGTCACAGGGTGGGCCCTAAAGGCCATTATGGTAAATGGTAGTCGGTCACACCATTACGCCGGATATAAGGGATGTGACACATAAGGAAGGCCTTTTAATTCCCAGTGACTGTGTCAGAGAGGAATTCAGGACATACAGTTCCCTTATTTAAATTTGAGGGCACTAATGTGAGTCAGAGTGGTAGACTGGAATGTGGATTCCTCAAATGCGGAAAGCCGTTCCTGACAGCTTCCTCCATCAAAAGCTTCTCTGCTCACTTCCATGATGGTTCATGATGGTTCTAACCACTAGGCCACCGCTGCCCCGTATAGATATTAGATTGTAAAAAGGGACAGGTCTGTTCTTCCCCTAAACCTTAGTTATTCTGTAACATCATAACGCTGGACAGAAATTCTGGTTTAAAGTTCATAGTTTATTTTTTAAGCTACATGAAATATTTTTGCCAATTTTTTTTGCCCAGTAAATTTACAAAGCAGTCCTCAGGGTCCCAAAAATCATCTAGTACTATGATACAGCTTGAGCAAACTGTGGAGCCTTCTGGGAGGACCAAGCTGAATACACATAAGCAAGGCTTATGATTTTAATAAATTAGATATTTTTAAAAATCTAATTATCACTTAAATGTGTGGTAACAGAGTTAGACAGTTTTGCATGACACAGGATTTGCTGACATAGCTCAATCTGGCCTAAACCAAGCCTGGCCTTAGCGTGGCTTGGCGGAACTGACAGAGACGCCCATGCTATCTCTAGCATCAGACAAACGTGACTGAATCCAGGAATGTGGGTCTTGAGGTGTGGTCCTCTGTGGGCTGGGATGGGGGAGTCGGGCTCCATGCTGAGTTTAGGGCTTGAACGGGACAGTGTGACATCATTAGGAACCAATACACACACAAACTCCCACACACACCCTGGTGTGTGCACGCATTCCTCAGGCTAGAGAGATGATGTTGAAATAATAGGAGGAAAAGGAAATGGTTTCTGTGTGTGCAAATCTGCCCAGGATCAGAGGACTCTCTCAGTCTGTCTGTTTTTGCACGCCATACTACAAGGTGTCCCATTTCTCTCTCTTTCTCTGATTTATCATCATCCATATGGTTTAGTCCTGCTTTTGTTTTTGCTGAACTATCACTTTAATGTGCTCTCTCTCTCTCTCTCGCTCTCGCTCTCTCTCTCCGTCTCCTTTGCTTTCATGGAAAACCGGAAGCAGAAGAATGCCACATAGAAAAAGCACTCATTCTTTTGCGTCATGATTTCTTCTTCCTTCTACAGTTTCCTGTGCCTGTGAGCTCATTCCTCGTTCACTTTGTTCCCGTCCTTTCCGTTTTTCACTTTCTGCAGCTGCACGCTGGATGTTGACTCACTGTTGAGCAGGACATAGTTGCTTCATTGAACTTGTCCCAGTGCTCATAAAACTAGGTGTGACCTCTGTCTTCAGACTGCCCTCAGTTGTTGAACAGTCATCCATCCTCTCCATTTATTCATTAACATTCCACATCTGACAGCGACGAGACATGAATACTGTATGTAGCAGACAGTGGTACTGTGCATGAGATGAAACACTGCGTCTAATGGAAATAAACTGTTGTTCGACAGTTTTTATAGGTTTAATGTATATCCTACAATTTTCTTATGTCGTATTTTTCCTGATTAACTGATGATGTTTATGTGGGTGTATGTAATTGAAAAGTCCAAATTCATGACCTCCATGTAGCCCCTAGACTTAAACAGGCATCTCCCCACCATTTTATTCTGAAGAATTTATTTGTCTCCAGTTTCATCCGTTAGAACCTACACAGGAAGGCCAGTATGTACTTCCTCACAGCCATGTAAATCCAGCTACTGCATTATTTCAAACTCACATGAAGAAAGGCTGTTTTTATTGCTGTGCTTTTAAGACTGATATTTAAATGAATTGAACAGCCAATAAACAATGTATAATTGCAAAGTACCCTTTCCTCCTCCCAATTTAGGGTTCCACTGTTGATACAGGTCAAAGAACCTTTGGCTAAATAAAACCTTTTTTGCTAGCAGTATATTAAATATTATTAAAAGAATAGTCCAACAGCTATGTTCCTGGACTGATTCCCCTGTCCCAGACTAAGAACTGTAGCTTTTATGTGTCTCATACTGTGTGACAATAAAACGGACAATATTTAATTGAATTGGCAGACTGCGGCTGGGGAGTGGAGAAGACACTTCAGTATTGAGGCTTGTTGAGCAATTATGAAAACCTAGATCAGGGGCTGGAAGGTGGAGGAGAAAGAGAAAAAGCAGAGGATGAAATGGTAAATTCTGTCCTTTAAATCTCTCCTCGAATCCTTCACCTCTCACCTCAAGCTGCCAACCCTCGAGTGGCCCAAGATCACATTAGAGGTGATAACATTTTCCCCATCAATAGGGTTTAGAACCTCCAAATACTGATCACTGACCACCCAGCAAGAGCTCTCCAGAAGCACTCATCAGGCTCAAGCAACCTTTAAAGGATTAGTCTGGTGGAATGCTGGAGCTAAGAGACCTGCAGCTTATTTATTAGAGGGACAGTTCAGGTTGGACGATTCAGAGACAAAGTCAGAGAGGTCAGATTGTGTTGATTTGGACATGTACAGAGGAGAGACGAGGGGTATATTGGGAGAAGGATGCTAAAGATGGAGCTACTAGGCAAGAAGACAACAGGAAGGACAAGGAGGTTTGTGGATGTGGTTAGAGAGAACGTGCAGGCGGGTGGTTTGAAGGAGGAAGAGGCAGAGGCCTGGAAAAAATGGAAATTTGAATCCTGCCTTTTGCACAAGCTTGAGATGTTTATTTCTGCAAACAATACATCATTCATGTTTCATCATAAATGTCTAACAAATCATTAAGCAGTTATTCCAGCAGTTCCAGTAGGTTGATGTTCCTGATGCCACGTGGTTGGGTTGGTTTAAATGTTTATTACATCTTAGTCTTTTAGACATTAGACAACTCTAGACATCTAGTCATACTTCTATATGACTAAACTGAATCAGAAATTTCTCTCTTCTGTGTCTCCCATCGTCTCTGGCATTCTATTCCTGTCCCTCCCTTGATACTTATGTATGAGCCACTGGCTGGGACAATGTGTGTGATATGGGCATTTGGGGTTGGTGTACTTTGGGGGATGGTCCCCACATTCTTCGGCCATTCCTGGTGGTCTGAAGGCCATTTACAGCAGATTAGAGACCTTCAGCATTAGAGGGATAAAGTGTGTGTGTGGAAGCTAGGAGGGAACCAATATTTGTCTTGATTTTGAACAATGCACTCGGTCCAAAAGAGGAGGCCTAGTGCAAGTTCAGTGGTGCATGCTATCTCCTGGATCTCTCCTAAGGGAACTTCAACATCAAATATTTAAACACAGCTACAGTCCTCACAGTTTCTTCAGGCATCTCTCCTACAGACACTCACATCTCAGAAAGCAGCTCTGATGTTTTTTATCCTCTTGTATTTTAGCCTGGCTATTTAACCCATTTGGATACAACACTGACCCACACCGCACATCAGACTGAATCTTGTTGGAGACATTTTTTAGTGTGCGTTATTTTTTCCAAGAGTAAAAACCTCAGGTCACTGTTTCTGCCTACACTGGTTAAACCCCAGGTTTATTACATCTTCTGGCTCATTGTTACTTTGTTTCATTGTGCAATCAAACAACCAACCAATCAATCAATTAACCATTTAATGATTATAACGAGAGCACATTCAGGTCCCACATATGCAATGTCACCAATATTTATTCATAATTACAAAAACATCCTTTTGTTAAAAGACATTAAAAGTATCTGCAGTGTTGTGGAAGCTGCAGCTGGAGATTTTACAGTACGAGCTGAATGGAATGAAGCGAACTGACCCTCACACTGGAGCACAGTGCTAAAGCTGGACTGCTGTCCAAAAGCCTGAGGAAATATTTTGGCAATACTGCACGGTACTGTCCCTGTGCTGGAGCTGTAAGTATGTGAGTGTGTGTGTGTGTGTGTGTGTGTTGCAAATGCTACAGAATCATCCACATGTGTGCAAACACACATGCACACACATACACACAGTATATCAATAACTTACTTTAACAACTCAGAAAACATTTCTAATAAACCACAATTAACCCCCACTCCTACCCCCACACACACACTCACGCACACACCACACAAAGCTTTCTGGGAGAGAGTGGCCTCTGTGTATGAGATAATGGCTGATCTCACTCTCTGGACCCTCTCAGGCCTCCCCTCCTAGACAGCTGTTAGAGTGTGTGTGTGTGTGTGTGTGTGTGAGCGTGTGTGTGCGTGTGCGTGTGAGTGTGTGTGAGCTGACTCCACATCTGCACTTATATCTACATGTGCAAGTGCATGCTGCACAGAGGAGTGTGTTAAGTGTTCTTTGTGGAATTCTGGTCCACCCTACTGTCCTGTGTTTGAATCCAGAGACGGCTGCTCTTCAAAGAAAGCCTCAGATTAAGCTCAACATGAAAAATATGTCTGATTTTCATAACAACTGTAGTAACACCCCCCCAACACACACACACTCCCCCAGCAGAAGGAAACTTGCGCAATACACTAGTTATTTTGGCAAGGTTTCCAGAAAATGAAAGCTGTGTAATATTTATTGTATGTAATATTTTAACACCCCTCCCAGAACAGATTTTTAGGCAGCCGTGCGTGTGTGTATGGGGGGGGTGTATTTGAAGGCGTGGGTGTCTTTTCTTTCTCTGGCAGAATGGGGCTTAGGAACCGGGTCAGCAGGACCTCTGCATAACACACATATTTTAGCATTTTTATATTTGCAAAAAAATATTTCTGTCCAACATGTCCAACTCATATTGTTGCCTTGGATTAAAAAAATAAAACTAGTACAGTGTTTCAGCAAGTGTCCTTCATATTACACATATTTCCTTTAAGAACTTCACTTACTTCAGAGGTAAAGAAGGTTTATGCTCTCGGCTATAAAGTCACGCTGTTTGTGGACAGCACTGATATGGATGCTACAGATCAGGGTTCCAGTTCTCTCATGATGGCTGGAGTGGATCAGTATCTGGCCAAATATCTGGACTTTGCCTTTTTAAAAAATTTTTGATATGAACACCACACACTGTCTGCACACATCTCCCAACAACAACTTCATCATCTGCACTGACTGGTACTTTATCACTTCTGAAAAATATGAATATAACTGAAATGAAAAATAGTGACTTTATTTTGACGTGAGGTTATGAACACCGTATCTGGTGTATCTGCAATTCATAAGAAAGGTTCAGCTCTACTGTAAAACCAGTTAGGTCTAAAAAGTGTAGAACACACATACAAACCCAGTTTTTAAGCTCCATAGTCAACACACACACACACACACAAACTGTTAGTAAGCAAAAGCTGAGCACTTCATGTCATGTCGCTTATTGGAAATACTTGAGCATCCTATACAGAGACCAGCTTAAACATTAGTTATTATAGTGCAAAATGTGTATTTGTCCAAATATGTGTATAAACATATTTTTAACATGAAGCTCTGTAACTTTATTAATGCCAGCCTCAACATCCTCTGATACTGTGATATATTTGGTTTGTTGACTGTGTGTACTGTGTATACTGGGCTTGTTTTCATGCTGTTTGGGACTGCAGGGGGAGCATGTACATGTGGGTGTTTTTGGGTGTGAGAGTGTGTTTGTGTTTATGTGTCCATCCTGTGTGCGTGAGGGTGGATACGTGCATGTTAGTGTGTATGCGAGTGTGTGTAGTGCATCAGGTCTGGTAGTGGGGCCTCCTGAGAGGAAGATTATAGTTTCTTCCTCTGCTCACTTCCTTCCTTTAAACTGTCTATGGTTTTACAGACTCTGCCTTTTTTCTTTCAGATTTTGAAGCTTTTGAAGCTTTCGCACGCTGTTCACACACTCACTAGCCTTTAGACCCTCGTAGGCAATGATTACGTCTAAATTGTAACACCAGTAGTAAATCATCACTGGATTTTTTTTTCTGGACTTTCCAGCATAATCCTGGGCCTTGAAAAGTAATTTCTCTTTGACTAGAAAAAAAAATGATTTTGTAGCAGGGAAATATGGAATCACTTGTCATATTAATCCTTTTAATGGCTTCTATATATTCATTTATAAGTAGTGTTATGATAAATATTATTTAAATGATTCAATGGAAGACAGTGTTTTCTCTAGTTCCCTTGATCCCTTTTGCACTTTACTCAGCTCAGTCCCACCCACTAGCTAGGTCTCCCCCAATCATATGAAACTACCAAACTGAGAAAGTGAAAACAACATTTCATCTGGTCCTCTGCATCTTCCTGCTTCAAACCGACCCCCTGCATGTCCTCTCTCACCACGTCCATAAACCTCCTCTTTGGTCTTCCTCTTCTCCTCTTTCCTGGCAGCTCCATCCTCAACATCCTCCTCCCAGTGTAATCCTCGTCTCTCCTCTGGACATGTCCAAACCTACGCAACCTTGTCCCTCTAATATACTCATTACTAATCCTGTCCCTCCTCGTCACACCCAACGAAAATCTCAGCATCTTTAACTCCCTTCCTGCTCCCACTTCGCCTCCTGTTCTTTTCATCAGGCTCTTTGGTGGTAAATATTACATTTATATTTATATTTGCGGCATTTAGCAGATGCTCTTATGCAGAGCGACTTTACAGGGACAGTCCCCCTGGACCTTATACAGATCACTCCTTTCACTCTTCTCCACCCATTACAGCCTGCCTACACTCTTCTTCACCTCTCTTCCAAACTCCCTGTTGATCTGAAATTATTTCAATTCCTTTAGCTTTGTCAACTATATTCCCTTCATCCTTACCACTCCACTTTCATCCCCTTGACTTTGTCCTACTCACTTTCATTCCTCTCCTCTCTAGAGCAAATCACCATCTCTCCAGGTTCTCCTCAAGCTGCTCCCTACTCTCACTGCAGATCACAATATCATCAGCAAACATCATCATCCAGGGAGACTCCTGTCTGACCTCGGCTATTGCAAACAAGAATGGACTCGGCGCCGATCCTTGATGTAATCCCACCTCTGCTTTAAATGCACTCCAGAATTCTTCTTTCTTCTCCATCACACAACCAACTTGTGGGCATAAGCACCAACAACATTCATTATCACACCTTCAACTTCCAGCTCAAACTAATCACTCATCTGATACTCTCTTCACCTCCAAAACACTTTCGACATACTAGCAGCCCACCCGCACGCTGTTGCAACAGTACTGGTGGTGGCCTCGACCAATCTGTTTCGTTGTCCGCAAATTTGATTTGGCAAAAGATTTACACCGGCTGCCCTTCCTGATGTAGCCCTCCCTATTTATCCAGGTTTGAGACCGGCACACAGACACTCTGGGAAGCTGTGCAGGACTAGCACCTTAGAATAACTGAATATTGGTTTGATATTGAAGTATACATGCAACAGAATTGTTTTATTGTTGAACTTTTGAAATTTAAACCTAGAAGGAAGTTCTGGGCACACAGGAATGTGTGTTTATGGATACTGTGTGTGCTGTTGGGGGAACACTTGGATCCTGTCCTTTGGGCTGTTATCAGAGGCATTCCTGCTTCTTCGGAGGCAACTGGTAGCTCTGGTGCTTTTATCAGGCTCACTGTCATAACTACCCCCCAACCCTTATATCTCAAACACTGGCCTACTGGTTCCATCACACACACACACACACACACACACACACACACACACACACACACACACACACACACACACATACACACACACACTCTCTCTCTCTCTCTTCCACCCTCAGCCTCACTGTCAAATTGCTGACACAATAGGAGCATACCATGCATTCTATACATCTGAACCAAGCAGCACTGGCATCCCTGTCTGTGTAAACACTCCAACCTCAGAGAAGTCAGCCTCACATGGTGTGTAAAAGCAAACAGATGTTGAGGGTTGAGGGAGTTTTGAAAAATATTGATGGAGTTTGCAACTCAGGGCAAGCAGAATGGTCTAGAGGGGATGTTTATGTGTGTGTGTGTGTGTGTGTGTGTGTGTGTGTGTGTGTGTGAGCGTGTGTGTGATTGTGAAATTTCTGTGTCAGACAGTGCAATGTTTTAAAGAATTTGCAAGGAATCATTTTTTAACCCATTCACCTGCACAAGCCCTGCAAGTAGGTAATCCTTCACATATACGACTGGGGCTGATAAGCAATTTTGAAAATGTTTGTGTACGATTTTAACTTATTTATTAGTTTAATAGTAGCTGAACAATGATTATTACACCTGAGGACTGAATTATTACTTGACATTTATGAGTTTAAATAACTCTGCAGCCAAAAAGTCAAGACAAAATAATAGAGTTATTAAACATATTGCTCTTGTCATCATGATAGTGTATCTACAGCTCACATTCTTGCTCTTAATGGACAATACGGCCCCCATTCATCTTCACAAGGCCTGTCTTAGCTGTGTTTGATGCAGCGTAAGGTTACTCCGCACAGCCATTATGGACATTATTAAAAGGCCCAGGCTCCTCCATATCTCCACATTTAAACTCATCTCAAATTTCTGAACGCACGTTGAGGTAAGCTTATTAAAAACGGGTACTGGCCACTCTGAAGCCTCACCAGGTCACGGCTCGGTAAATATTTTTGGAGGGAAACATCTCGGTGGTCTCTCAGAGTTTAAAAGCAGTGCAAAGAATAAATAAACAGCACACAATCTGGACAGACTTGGGGAAACAAGGAAAAGACCTACTGCAGGGTTCAGTCGGGAGGAATGGATGACAGAACCAATGATGGTAGAGAAACATACAGACAGTTGTGAACTAATAGTTACTTCCTTGTATAACCAAGTTCATGTGTGCGTTAAAGCAACAGTTTAGCTAAAAATCTAATTGATCCTAAATGTAGTTCTTTGACCAGGAGGGGTGTGATGATGTAGGGAGTTAGATTAAGGCTAGTTGCTTGGTTTTCTACCTGTTCTTCAGGAAGAAACGATCTTCAGATGCCAAGCCTGTCTCGAGGAGTTTATATTTGGTGAATGAGGGGAGATCTGTGCAATAGTTTTTGCTAAACTATCAGTTTAATGTGATTTCTATCTTTCTCTTTCTCTTTCTCTCTCTCTCTGTCTGTCTCTCTCTCTCTGAAGGTGTTCTTTTTGGTTGATTGTGGGATTAAGTAGGGGATGTAAGGAGCTATGAAAAAGAGATTAAGATCACTTCTCTCTCTCACACACACACACACACACACACACACACACAAACATGCTGATACAGTAATAAACAGACTGTGTAACAATATATTAATAAACGTGAACAAACAAATATTCACATGGACTCACTCTCGGCCAGAGTGTCCTCCTCAGCTTGTCCGTTAATGTCGGCCTGCTCGTCTGTCTTTCCATTCAGACTGGAGATAGAGATCTGTCCGTTCTTCTGCAGCTGCAGGAGCAACAAAGCATTATTTACACACTGATACACACACACACACACACACACACACACACACACACACACACAGCACTGCTAAGTTTTAGTTCTTACTTTCAGCCCACGTCTGACGTGTCTTTAAAGGAATGGACAAAATTGCATTAAATAATGAAATAAGTGATTTTAGCCAGAGCTGCTGAAGAACAGGTCAGAAGCGAAGCTAATTAAACATAAATACATGCTATCAAACCAAGAGCTGAAAACTTTCCAGCTTCTATTTTTTATTCAACATTTTCCATTCCACACACTCCTTCTAGAGAATGCACAGATGAAGCAGGAGGTATTTTAATTACTTTTAATTCGCCTCAGAGCACATTCTCAACGCAGACACAGAACATAACGGAGCTCTGAGACGCAGAACATGCCTAAAAATAAAGCCTCCTGCCTCAAACGCACGTTTCCCAAAGTAACCAGAAGAGAATCTTTACATTCAGTTCTTTTGAAAGGTTTTCTCACACGGATTTTCCCAAAATGCTTCCCCTGGTCATGTTTGTTTGTTTGTTTGTTTGTTTGTTGGATGGATGGATGGATGGATGGATAGACAGATCGATAGATACATATATACATACATACATAGATACATTAATAAACAAATAGACAGATGTAATTTTATCACTTCCAGCAAAAAATAAAACATGTGATGTGCCACAAGCACATCTTTTTGCAATAGTGGTATTGATGTAATGCATGTAGTCATGTGTAAATGATGCACGCTTTAAAATCAAAGTGAAATAAAGTTTCAGAGCATGTGTGTATCAGTCGCACTCCTCCAGGCCTGCTTCAAATTATCTGCTTGTCATAAAACTGCATGCACCGCCTTAATTAAGAATCATGTTCCCTGAAACAATCACAGCTCATTCAGATGTGTCGTTTAACCCACGTGTTCACACTTTCTTGCAACTTTCTTAAAGTTTTTCATTCTTTTGCTGGCAGGGCTGCCTGCACTGACACAAGCACAATAGCAGCCCAACTCTGGCCATTGTCAGACAGCACAAAATGCCTGGAGCACACACACACGCACACACACATGCACACACACGCACAC